>CM075483.1:20877500-21477500 GCA_037950665.1 Hypophthalmichthys nobilis
AAGGTCATTCCCCGAGACCTGTTTTCAACTGTGCAGCGATTTGTACAGCCCCAAGCAGCACACGAAGCAGGCATTTTTCTCAATTCCAGTTATGAGTGTTATGAGAACGCTGCCCCGCACAATATGGCGCCGCCGTTGACGTACGGTCCAGAGGCTAATAGGGCATCTAGTGTTTATTATAATGTCTATGGTTACAGCCCTAGCATTAAGCCACAAAAGAGATACTGTTCCCTAGGTGGTTTTCTGTGCGCGTGCTTCAAGACAGGGCAGAACACTCATGAGCAAAGTAGCCTATACTGTGGGCTTTGGGTACGTGCCTTCGGATACACACAAAAATGTTTTTATCTGAATACCACATATTCTTGAAAAACCTAAAGCACTGTTTAATTTGTATTTTTGTTCTGTTGCATTTATTTGTCGGTTTTGTTTGTAGTTAGTTTCTTTGTTCTTATTGTAGTTGTATTGCTGACTGCTTACTTGTCTTCTGTAACTGTATTGAGGACATTACTTACATTAGTTAACCTACTATTAGTTTTTGCTGAAGGATCGATAATAGTGAAATTTTTAAAATGACTCATATCATGAAATAAGACTTTGATCATATCTCCCACCAATAATCGTTTTAAATAATCATGATTGCAATATTGACCAAAATATTTGTGATTATGATTTTTGCTGTAATCGACCAGCCCTTGAGGGTGAGTAAGTGATGACAAAATTTTTGGGTGAACTGTCCCTTTAAAAGTGGGCAGCTGGTTATGAATCATGCACTTACCCCAATGACAACTAAGAATACACTTCAACACAAAAGTCCTACAAAAACACAAGACACAATACAGGGATCTAAAAAGTTCACCCCAAAATTAGTCACCATGAAATTAAAATTGACAATTCTTTTTTAGTATTTTTAAATATTGCAGTATTTATAATAAAAATGTACCCGTGCACATCATTACTTTTTTTAAAAATGAATGTGCCCTGGTAATCTTTATTCAAAATAATTTCCCATCCCTCTTGCAGCTACTTCTCTTTTCTGAATGATGTGTTTACTGGTGGGACAACCTGTCACGCACATGAGAGTCCTGCCCACATTTTTTCTTGTTTGAGAAGCTGTTTCACTCAGATATGCATCTCAATAGGGAAGAAAAGACAATTGCAATTGCAATTGCAATCCGTTTCATTCTGACTATTAAGTTTTGTCATAATTTAAACAACAAAAAAATAAAGTTTTGAAGATGAGCTAGTCTTACTTTTCCATGCAGTTACAAAGAATGATGATGACTGAAGTTATCAAGCTTTAAAAGTTTGCAAGCTCTCAGCCCCATTCATGGTAACTTAACTGACAAATTTACTATTACATTGTTCAAATTATGTTTCACAAGTTTGGAACAACACAAGGGTCCAACTAATGACAATTTAATTTCTAGTTCCCTTTTAAAGTAAGGAGCCTCAGAATGACATTGGAAACTTCTGGAGTTTGTTTAACATCTGTCTTTCATCATTCAGTAATGCTGTTTAATAAACACAACTGCCACTATAGCTTCTAGGCCTGTCACAATAACTACTTTTTGTTGTGCGATATATTGCCCCAGAAATAATTGCGATATGCGATATCATTGTCATTTTAAGACCATTTTATGCCACTGAATATATAATCATAATACAATACAATACAAATTTTATTTCTATAGCACATTTAAAACAACTGCCATTGACCAAAGTGCTTTAGCATAATATAATATAATATAGGCCTAATATAATAACAGCATAATAAATCAAGTAGGCCTACACACTTTCAAATGACAATGAACTTAACTCTTAAGAATATTTAGATACTGGAATTGAAGCGTCAAAAAATAATAATGCTGAATAAATAATAAAACCTTTGATAAAAACTGTAAAATAATAAGTAGAAAAAACACTTGCAAATGCACAAAAGGCACTTACATAGAGATTTTCCATCTACAAGTTTTTCCCTGACCTTCTTTTCTCAGATGTCCATATGAACAAAGACACAGACTTAGCAGTCAGATATGGCCTGTTGAGGTATCTGTTTTTCTAGAGGCGTGTTTAAAAAACTTCTTTTAACTTGAGCGCCGCGTCATGCACGAGATGCTGCGAAAGACGCAAGTGCAACAGTCAAACAAACACGTTTCCATGGAAAAACGGCGCAGTGGAATGTAAAAACGCGTTCTCTGTTAAAACGAACTAGACACTCGCGACTGCCACGTCATGTGTGAAACTAGCTGTGAGCGTGCACCATTTCGCGCTGTCATGTTTATATTTGCACCAGTAGATTGCGGAAACTGAGTGCATTTGCACTTATTCTTCCAAACTGCCTGTAGCTGTCAGGAAAACACTATGACGACTCGAATGGCGCATTTTTCCTCCTGTCGATGTCAGCTCTGTGTATGAAGGAGCTGCCTGAGCCCCGCTTTCGACTCGGAGAGCAGACAAGATGATAGAGGCAGCACGATCGGCAAAATGACGGTGACCTTTATTTTTGTGTAAACATAATGGGCAATATATCGCGTCACCAAAAATGATCGAGGTCATGTCCATATATTGCGCGATAAGTCGATATATCGACTATCGCGACAGGCCTAATAGCTTCATTGGTCCAGTGTCAGGGAAGTTCCAATGACTGGAAGCCGCCCAGTTTAAAATGTCCCCCATTTTTTCCCAGTTTAAGCCCCTTAGAGCGATAGACTAAAGGTTTTATGCTGTCGTACTCTATTAGCATAATGAACCATGTCTGTAACACCCACAAGCCATCATCTGTAGTGTACAGATGCAGCTGAAATGCTATTTTCTGCAATTCACTGCATCTCTGACATTTTGAGTTAAGATTTTGAGTTGAGATTTTGATTTATTTAACCTTTCTCTAATCTCACTTAATCCTTCCTATTCAGTTTATCTTCAGTCATTTATTCCCCTTTTTGGTATTACTTCATGTTTTTTGGCAAGATGCGAAAACATCTTTGGTAACCAGTTACTGCACATTTGGTGTATTTGAGGTTATCAGGTAATCAGTTGTGAATGGAATATTTGCGTATTTTATGATAATTCTGTGGTTTCACAACAAATAAAGGATTGTGCAATCTAAATTAATCTATTTACTGCTTTTATACAGTTTGCATTCATCATTAGGAACACTGCTTGAGAAAAGCCAATGAATAAAGGTGTTCATCAAGTGTGCACATTTTACAATGTGCTTTAATGATAAGTCGATATATCGACTATCGTGACAGGCCTAATAGCTTCATTGGTCCAGTGTCAGGGAAGTTCCAATGACTGGAAGCCGTTCAGTTTAAAATGTCCCCCATTTTTTCCCAGTTTAAGCCCCTTAGAGCGATAGACTAAAGGTTTTATGCTGTCGTACTCTATTAGCATAATGAACCATGTCTGTAACACCCACAAGCCATCATCTGTAGTGTACAGATGCAGCTGAAATGCTATTTTCTGCAATTCACTGCATCTCTGACATTTTGAGTCGTTGTGAGGTTTGATTTATTTAACCTTTCTCTAATCTCACTTAATCCTTCCTATTCAGTTTATCTTCAGTCATTTATTCCCCTTTTTGGTATTACTTCATGTTTTTTGGCAAGAAGCGAAAACATCTTTGGTAACCAGTTACTGCACATTTGGTGTATTTGAGGTTATCAGGTAATCAGTTGTGAATGGAATATTTGCGTATTTTATGATAATTCTGTGGTTTCACAACAAATAAAGGATTGTGCAATCTAAATTAATCTATTTACTGCTTTTATACAGTTTGCATTCATCATTAGGAACACTGCTTGAGAAAAGCCAATGAATAAAGGTGTTCATCAAGTGTGCACATTTTACAATGTGCTTTAATGCTGCCTTTTCGTGTGTTTGTGCAAGGGATGTTTGATAGAGCGACAAAGAAGGTGGTCAAACAGATAGATCGTAAAGGCACTCTGATTGCGACTTCCAGCCTGAATGATTCCAGAAAACTCCGGCCGCTTGCAGTGGTGCTGAAAGTCCAAAAAGGGTGGTTCTGGCAGCAAACTAAATACATACCCACACACTTCACTCTTAATCACCTGCTGGATGGGAAAGAAATTAAACCAGGTAAAGTAAATAGCAAATACATATCTCAGTATGTTCTTAGCTTTAACAGATGTTTTGTGTAGGGCAAAAATATGCATAAATGGAAATATCTTGATTCTGACCTTGTCCAAATTAATACCTCTTTGTTTTGAACAGTGTGTGAGGAGGAAGAGTTTGTGAAGTATAAGGGAACACACAAAAACTTCAGGTCTGGATCTGTAGAGTTGGGAGGTGCAGCTGTTAACGTAAATATGAATGGACAAGGCACATTACAACTTGATTTATCTCTCGGGAAACTTCAGAAGGAATACGTGGATATTCCGACACTAATAAATGACTCCAGAGGAAGGTTAGGCAAAAACACTTTAATACAGTATGTATGCAATTATATATACAGTATAATAATTTAGTCAACCCATTGAAATGAATGGTAATTATTAACTAAGGAGAATAAAGTATTTTATTTTTTAATCATAATTCAGAAAATCTATTCAGAACCTAAAGTTGAACCTTGTGATATCTCTATTATTTTGGAGGAATTTATTCACTCTCCATGTTCCAAACCTTCAATAGAGATATTTTGAAGAATTTGTTAAACTGTCCAAAACCATATTGGATTGATTTGAAATGACTATGTTCACATGTGCACCAATTGTGTGATTATTTCTAATAATCAGTGTAAAGACTTAATCGCAGTAAGATGTTTACATGACACGAGCAGCGCTCTTCACTCCCGTGTACATGCAATTTTCATTATTCTGATTGTTCACTACGTATTTCAAATGCAAAACACATTTCTGTAGACGTATTTCCCGATGACGTACCTAAAATGTCTTCATTCCGATGTTTTTGACCATCAACATACTGCATTATATTCGTGTTACGCAGCATTGCGAACATGAATTCAAGTTTCTTCAGCACCCCAAAAAATGTGATGGCTTCTTTACTGCAATGTTTATTAATCTGAGCATGACAACAGCATCCATGTACATCACAAAGACAAGCACACTTTGGTAAGAGTGAAATAGATGTGATTAAAGAGTTTACATGCCTGTTTATTGCGGTTAAATCAGCATATGGCACATATTTTACTACGATTATGGATACTACAATTATGGGCTTAATCAGATCCATTTGATTGAAGTATTGTGTTTACATGAAGTTTAATTGCAGTATTGCCTAATCTAATATAATCACATTATGAGGATATGTAAACATAGTCATTGTATCCAACATTTTTCAAAATATATTTTTGGAAAGTCATGAGGGTGAGTAAATGATGACATAATAACCATACATAATGCATATAAGATAAACTGATGGGGATTGATATTCATTCTTTTGCTTTTGATTTAACCTTAATGGCACCTGTAGGAAATTGGACCTCACGCACTCTTTGATCCAGCAGTCCCAAAAGAAGAACAAGGGTTTTACAATCCTTACAGAGCGAATCTTCACCACCTGCAACTGCTCAATCTCTTGTAAAGAACTGGAGAAGGGTAGCTTCCATGCCATGTTTGGAGCGGGTTGTGCTGAGGTTTGTGAGAAGTGTGTTCAGGGATTGAACAGTAATTGAACGGTAATTTGGCTCATTGCATTAATAAATGTCCTTATCTGAGTGTTTCAGATGTATGTGGATAACACTGGACAACTGCAGTATGACTCTGAGACTGAATTAGACATCCCACCGAACACCGTGATGGCTTACAGTGTCATTGATATGACCTTTGACAATGACGGATACTTTGGTCAGTGACATTTACTGTATGTGGCTGGAGAAGGCTACAATTCCTTTTGATTATTATTATTATTATTAAATGTATTATTATTGAATTCATTTTTTATTTAAATGTATAATTTTTTATTTAAATTAAATGATTTTCATTGTTTAATGCGGACCTATTATGCCTATTATTCATTGTTTAAAGGAGCCTGTTATTTTCCAAAGTTTTGATTTTGTTTTTAGGGTCTGCTAAAATAGGTTTTCACACTTGAATGTTCAAAAAACATATTATTTTTTCACATATTTTACATTGTTGCAGCTCCTTTTTTCCCAGTCTTGTCAGTAACGCTCTGTTTAGTTCCTGTTTCTATGAAACCCCTTTTTCTGAAAAGCATAAATGTGATATGATTGATTGGCTGGACGAGTGTGTTTGTGATTGGTTGGAAATTTCGGAAATGTCACGCCCCTTAAATGTCATGCCCCTGTGTTTCAATACACTAATAGCACAACTCAACCTGGCCCTGCCCCTTTTTGTGTTTGTCTTCAGTGTTAATTATTTAAATATGGAACATTTTGTCATGTACATTCCCGGAAGAAACCAACTGAGGTGTTTTAGGCCCCGTTTTTTTTAAAAACAGCGTTTTAACACTCTGGAGCCGGCTGTCGTGCTGGCGATACCACCTTGCTTTTTCTTATCAGTATGAAAGAGACTCAAAATACTCAATTTTGGACATACAATTAAGAGTTATACACCATTCTAATCTGTGAAATGTCTTCTTTTATTTGTGTACACTCAGAACGAAATGAAAATGTGCTTTTTGCAAAATAAAGAAAATTAACATGATGCGTGATCTGTCGTCTCTCTCTGAATGAAGTCCATTCTGATAGTTCTCAGAAAATGAACTGTAACTTAGTGAATACTAATCACACAAAAATGATACGTGTCTAAAGAAATGCTGAAATGTCAGGTTTTAAATCATGTAAGTCAAATCGAAAACAAATATTCTCTGTTTATGTAATCTGTATGTCAGTCGTTCACGACTCAGCTCATTATCCACTAATTCGGCCTCGTCCTCGTCTACACTGGTGTTTCCACAGTGTTTCAGAAACGATCTCCGTCCACACTACATGGCAGAAAATGCATGTCACATGACTGTTCATTCACACTGGGTATGCGCGTACAAGTGTAAACAGTTTAACAGCACAATGGATGCTAAAAATTACAACAAAGCCAGCAAAGATTGCAATTCAGTCTCCATGTTATTGTTTACACGGTCATCAAGGATACGCAGAACGAACATGGGCAGCCATGCCATCGTTTTCAAAAGTCTCTGTTTTGGTCCGTTTATACTGAAATGCAACCCCGGTTGCATTTCAGTATAAAGGTTTGCAGCGTTTTCGAAAGTCTCCATTTTCGAGGTTCGAAAACATCGGCGTAGTGTAAAGGCGTAACCGTAGCAAAACTTATGCGTTTTGAAACAAAAATGCACTAGTGTAAACGGGGCCTCAGAGAGTTCAGAAACAGTCCTTACTGATTTAGAGAATAACCCGCTTTGGAGTGACTTTATGCCTTGTAACTTGTAGACCTTTTTCATGTTCAAACAGCAAAATTACACACTAAAAAAAGAATTAATTACATTTGAAAATGTAAAAAAATAACAAACAAACAAACAAACAAAACATAATAGGACTCCTTTAAAAAGCAGTTTGACAAGTGTGCTGTATATGTATTTGGACCTTCTGTATCTAAATGTTTATTTTTGTGTGAGTTTAGATTTGTGGCTTGAGCCTTGTGGGCTAGAAGCAGACGACATTTCCCAGAATCCCTTTCCCATTTCATCAGAGGTGGATGGTGAACAGCCACTGATCCAAGAAGGTTTCCCACTCGACACCCTGAAAAATGGTTTGTTTTTTAGTTCCAGTGTTCTGTGCAAGTATGTGTGCAGAAACAGAAGTAGGATTAGCCATTTATACCCGTTTCCCTTTTTCAAGTTCCTGATTATTAGGGTATTGCAACAATAATGAGACCCTTTAATTTTTGTTTAAAAATATATATTTTTTGGTCTCTTTGCAGCACTTGCAGATGTTCAGACTAGCTTTTGTGCACTGGCTGACTTGTCTGCTGAGAGACGCTCCTCCATCCTGCCTCTGTTAAGGAAAATTCTGTTGGACCGATCTGTCTTGTCAGATTTAGAAAGAGTGAGTAATAGTTTGAAAGGAATAATGCTTTCTAATATTATACTCATATTGCACAAGGATATTGTAAAATTGCATACAAGGGGGATTTTTTCTGTAAGGGAACTTTCTGTCCTCTTAGATGATTTTAAAGATTTTTCCTCATTTTTAACAGTGTTTAAAGGTTACACATCCCATAATTTCTCTATTTTGTGCTTGTACCCACACATATTTTTTCCCCTATATATTAAATTTGTAAAAAGCATCATTTTGAATATCATTGAACAACTTTCATTTTTCAAGATTTCAAGTAATGAAAAGTCCCCAATTGAAGAATCACCTATATGTGAAGTCGTTTTTTCTTATTTTTTATCACTTATATTTATTTTTCTCTTATCTCATTGTCTTTATGTCCTTCAGATTATGTTAAGCAGTGGTGATACTCCATGCTTCTTAACCAACGAGCTGTCTGAAAAACAGAGCCAGATTATTGAGCCGTTTTTAGATTTACTGATGCGTGAACCACTTGACAAGAATGGGCTTTCCACATCAGATGGATGTCAGATATCAACTGCCAGTCACAGTGATCTTTCCTTGGCATCTGAGTTTAATGGATCAAGCCACAAACCAGAAGAACAGAATGGTTGTCACAACGCAGTATCCAATCAGAACGCATGCTCAACAAAAGCAAGCAAGCACAGCATGGAGTTTATGGATGCCATGCAAATGCTGATCAGTGCTCTTGAGGGTTTGTACACCTAAACTCAGAGATATCTTGTGTACATAGGCTTTCTGTTTTCACTCATATTTGTTAATTTTCTATTCAGAGATGACAGATGCTGGACTGAACCTGCTAGAACAGTTCTGCACTTCTGAAGGTCTCAAAAGTCTACAGGATTTAGTGAGTTTAATATTGTTGAACGCTATACAGATTCTGCATTAATGTTTGAGAATTTAAAAACAAAATTGCAAAAAATATATGTAATCATTTAATTTTGTGTTTTCTGTATTCCTAGGTAATTCATCTGACTTCTAACTACACGGACACCATCCCTGTTTTCCTACAAAGTGACGATGAATTCCACAGAGTGGAGGCACTTTTTAAGTCATGTAATGTTTTACTAAAGAAAGAGAAGGACACATTAACCTCAGAAATGACTTGCAGTGAGGGATTCCTTCCTGTGTTACTGTGCATTGCCATCCATGGCCTTGCTTCCCTAAGTGGTGCATGACATTGTTAGTGCTTTTTCTGATGGCTAAAATGGCCAATTAAAGTGTGACGTGTGTAATTTTGAAGTTTTACCATTTGTAATGAAGAAATTAAACTTTAGTTTTAATGTTCCTTTGTGAAGACATTTGCTTGCTTATATTTACCCACTTTGCTAATTCCATAATAATAATCCAAAAACAAATATATCTCCAATAATGTGCGTTTAATCACATTTTAAATATTTATGGAAAAAAAAAAATATATATATATAAATATTTTATTTTCCCAGCCTATATAAATGTTAATATAAACCTTTTGTGTCATTTTGTTACTGTAAATAATTGTGGCATTTGATTTGTGTATCTCTGTAAAGATAAAGAGCGCATGCATATATTTTCTCTAAAAGCTTGATTGTATCATGCAATTTCATTATTAATAAACAGAAAAGAGTAACAAAGAGTAACAATGGTCAACCTGTTTTATTGCCTTGTTGTTGAGGTCTTGCTGACACAGAGACAAAAATACATTTGGCAGAAAGGTCATGACATTCTGGAACAGGAAAAACAAGAAAATGGCTGAAATTAACAGGACTATTTGTTCGGTTCCTTAAAATGACTGAGGATCATAAGACACAGACACAATGTGCAACCCAATGTTGTACAAAAGTCAAAATTGGTGAATGAAATGTTACAAAACACACTATAAATAAAACAAACTGCACACATTGATATGGACTTTTGCATAAAAGAGATACAATACTTCTCTTTTGGATATGAACACAAGCAAACAAACGGTTAAGAGATGTAAGGGTCTATGTAAACAGTTCAATGGTTCATGGTTTTAGGATCTAAAATGTTCTAGATAAGCCCTTGGCCTGCTACACTCTTGTCAGTTTAGTCCTTCATTTGAGTATAAATCAAAACATCACAGTAGGTTCAGGAACTACAAAATGAAGAAGGAACACATGTAAAAATAACTACAATAATAAATTAAAAAATATGGCCTCTGATTCGCCAAGGCCGGTTTTAGTTTTCCTCGTTTTTCTTTTCTTCCAACTCCAAAGATGTTACAAATAGAAAGATTTTCATTAAAAACATACAAATACTAAAATAAATAAGTACTCTTCCCTTTCAGTTTGAGTAGAAAAAATGTTGCATTGTGTGCACAAAAAAGAGGTTGGGGATAACGGTACTTTTGTGGGAAATGACTCATTTGGTTGGTCATTCCAAACACGCAACTTCACTCTGCCCCATATCAGTCACCTTTGATACCAGTCATACACATACTGTACACACACACACTCTCAAACATGCTTGTATGGTGAGCTTCTAAAGATGCGCTCAGTAAACCCAGCTCACTGGAACCCACTGCGGTTCAGTGCAGAGTTGGTCCACAGCTGACTGGAGTTTCTCAAATGCACAGTCTAGGTTGTCATTGACAATGATGAGGTCAAAGTAGTGTCTGTACGCCCGCAGGATACGAGCACTTTCATCTACGGTCTTCTTTAGGTCCACATCCTGTAAGAAAGAGAAACCAGAATTATTGCTTGAGTCAAGAGAGAACTTCTGATGTTGACACAGATGAACCAGACATTCATGAAGCCCATTTGTAAAACTCAGAGGGATAGCAATCTTAGAATGAATTTCAAAAAATATTAATTATTCGTCCCCCTGATTTTTTAGGAGCAATAATTACATTTAACCTGAGCGGGAACCCTCTGCCAGCCCGTTGCTTTGGCAGTGGGCAGGACTAACATGCAAGTGCTAATTCCATTGGCTAGTCTTCATCTTTCACCATCCACATTTTCATGTCAGCAAATTACTTGGGCAAATGCAGACAATGTGAATAACATTCAAGTCCTGAAAGGTGAAGCAAAAGCGTCTTGATTGCCCCCAGGTGGCTGGATACAGTATAGGTCATAAACCCCGCCCCTCTCCATGAAATGTAATGGAATGTGAGACAAAGTTAACAATCAATTTACACTTTAAATATTTTTTTTCCAAAGACAGTTTCTGTAATTTTAGGTTAGTTCAAATGTTCATTCTTTAAATAAGTTTGGTTTTAGTTAGTTATTTGATACATTAAAAACGGGGTTGAGACGTCATGATTGACAGCTGAGATTGACAGCTTCTCTGAGTGAAGTAGTCACTGAGGCACCAACGGACTTTTTTTTTTTGGAACTTCGCAAGAAGATTGGAGCTTTAACTTTAATTTCTACATTTCCATAACTGTTTATTTCGCACCGACATAATGAGTTGTTCTGCGTGTGGGCGGGACCTTGATATCGCGGCTACACTTCGTGATATGATAATATTCACGAGCGCATTTTAGTGCGCAACAGTCACTGAGCTGCTGACAGTCTCCAAAGAGCATAAAGATAAGTTGTTTTTGAATATTGCTGTTAAATATATAAAACATTCTTAAAGTTAAGTACCTTTTAGTGTGTTCTTAATCTCATAAAGAATGCTTGATTGACTGATGTTTCTTAAAAGGTGCAGTAGGTGATCTGGGAAATGCTAACGTTAGCCTGCTAGCATTGAAAGCCACGCCTCCTCCAAAACACTTGAACGCACACACAGACACAGCTGCTCTTGGCAAAGCATCACAAGAGACGGCGTTAAACTACCTCATGTCTCAAAGCATGTAACATTACAGTAATAATGAACATAAACAAAATAGAGAGCTTGTACCTGACTGCTGCAGATTCATTTCGGTGTTGAAATTGTTGACATGAATACGCATAATTTTGAGTATGACTAAACAGCTCCGGTTAGAACATTGTGGGTTGCCATCTCTTAATTACGGTAGTTATGGTGTGAACGCAGCACAGGCTCATTGTTTTGATTCGGTAGAAACTGTAAAAGGTGGCTGCTGTTTGTTTGTGGTGCTCTGTGACTGAGGTCTGTCTGTATAAACTCTGCATAGCATGAAATGCGCTGATGACTTATGATGTCTGCGCAAACAGGGTGGGTGAGGGTATGTAAAAACATATGTTGACAGGCAGGTAGGACATCGTATTATTTCATTCGGACCTAATATAATAATTAGATGAACATTTGTGACCCGTTCTGGCAAAATGAGTCGGAAGTCGCAACGTTCCATTTTAAGATACTGTGGAAAAACAATGAAAAAAATCGATTTTTCTTTTTTTAGCTAATTTCAAAGAACAGACATTCAAAAATAATCTCCCAAAGTTTCATAGTCCAGATAACTGAGTAAAGGTATTTAAATGACTATTAAAGTTGACAAAGCTTTACTAAATTCGCTGGAAATGAACATTGCTTTTCTCAACTCCTCTCGTCACTTCTGAGCATTTCCCTATATTCAAAGTATGCCCTGAAACGTCACCATCTCTGCTCTCCAAATATGGTGTTAAACGTTGTATAAAACCAATCAAAAAGCTTAGAAATGTACACAAACAGTGACATAAACACTGATCATTTGTCAATGGGAAGCCCCGTTTCGACTGACCGGCACGCAATTGGTCCAGCCATCCTCCTGTCAGACTAACAGTAAACAAGCTAGCAGATCTCCTCAGAAAGATAGTTCAATACTGTGTAGTGTAGTATAGTGTACTGTAGTATACTGTGTGTAGTTCTGTTTATTAATCTGAGAAATGTCGCGAGAGAGCAAAGTCGCCAAAGCGTTAAACTCACTGGAGGCTCTCTATGACTGCGTGTACGCGCGAGGTGACAGGTGACAGTCAAGAAGGTGACAGTCAAGAACCATGACAGTCGCAAGGTGACAGTCAAGAATGCAGACACACACGCACACACACACACACACTGACACACCCTCTCTCTCAAGCAAAAATGTAACACCTCTGTTCAACCTTTCTGAATTTAGTAAATCTTTGTAAAAGTGCCTTTTAAAATATTTATCTAAATAAATACTTTAAAATAATTTGAGCTTCAGCCTGGTTTAATAGCATTTATATATATACAAATGTCTTTGGTCAAATTAAGCTAGCTGTAAAATAAATAGTTTATCCCTTTAAATGCAATGGACTTTGAAAGATATCAACAAAAAATGGGCAAAAAAAACTTTAAAAGCAATTTTCTCAGGTTTTCAATTGGAAAAAGAGGGCAGCGACCATAATTCAAATGGGTATATCTTTAAAACCATATCTTTAACTAGGATATCATTTTAAAGCTTATGGTATCCTCTTTCCATTGATACCAAAATCTCAGTTTTGAAATTTGGGTCACTGTGACTCATTTTGCTGGATCAGGTCACATTTTATGGTCCTACCTTCCACCGATGATATACAGTATCTCACAAAAGTGAGTACACCCCTCATATTTCAGCAACTATTTTAGTATATCTTCTCAAGGGACAATACTATAGAAATGAAACTTGGATATATTTTAGAGCAGTCAATGTGCTGCTTGTATAGCAGTATAGATTTACTGTCCTCTGAAAATAACTCAACATACAGCCATTATTGTCTAAATAACTGGCAACAAAAGTGAGTACACCCTAAGTGAACATGTCAAAACTGTGTCCAAAGTGTCAATATTTTGTGTGAGCATCATTGTTATTTAGCACTGCCTTAATCCTCCTGGCCATGGAATTCACCAGAGCTGCACAGGTTGTTGCTGGGATCCTCTTCCACTTCTCCATAATGACATCACGGAGCTGCTGGATGTCAGACACATGGCGTTTCTCCACCTTCCACTTGAGGATGCATCACAGGTGCTCAATAGGGTTCAGGTCTGGAGACATACTTGGCCACTCTATCACCTTCACCTTCAGCTTCCTCAGCAAGGCAGTAGTCATCTTGGCAGTGTGTTTGGGGTCATTATCATGCCGTTCAGCCCAGTTTCTCAAGGGAGGGCATCATGTTCTGCTTCAGGATGTCACAGTACATGTTGGAATCCATGTTTCCTTCAATGAAGCAGAGCTCCCCAGTACCAGCAGCAATCATGCAGCCCCAGACCATGATGCTACCACCACCATGCTTGACTGTAGGCAAGACACGATTTTCTTGGTACTCCTCACCAGGGCGTCGCCACACACGCTGGACACCATCTGAGCCAAACAAGTTTATCTTAGTCTCATTAGACCACAGAACATGGTTCCAGTAATGGTTCAACTTCTTTGGCCTGTTCTGAGTGGAACCCATCTTGGAAAACCTCTCTCTATGATCCTGGCCACTGTGCTGTAACTCAGTTTCAGGGTGTTACTGATCTTCTTATAGCCTAGGCCATCTTTGTGGAGAGCAACAATTCTAATTCTCGAATCCTCAGAGAGCTCTTTACCATGAGGTGCCATGTTGAACATCCAGTGATCAGTATGAGAGAATTGTACTCAAAGCACCAAATTTTAACTGCTCTAATACAAGATCCACACATTTGTATGGTCCTGTCAAGCAGACAAAAACACGAACATGATGAATAGGACATGTGGCTTTGCATGGTTGAACAACATACAACTGTTATCACTTAGGGTGTAGTCTAAAGTATAGTCTTAAATATATCCAATTTTCATTTCTATAGTATTGTCCTTAGAGAACATATAATAAAATGGTTGCTGAAATATGAAGGGTGTACTCACATTTGTGAGATACTGTATATTTATAAAAATACATTTAGACCGTTTAACATAGTGATTGCTATCAGGATATGACAAGACGTTCAACCAGTATAACAAAAAAAAATGCCTGGAAATGAGTTAGCATTTTAACACTTCCGGTTCCATTGCCCTGTGGTGAACACAAGTTCAAGATATTTACACATCATCATAAAAAATACATCAGTATTACCATCTAGGGATTTTTTTAAAGCTTTTACTTGTCTTGAAAAGTTAAAGTGGCTAACAAGTGGCTTAATGGGACTACAGAGATTTTCGGGGACATTAAAAGTCATCAGCCGAACAGGTAAACTAAATAATAATAATTAGAAGAAGAGGAAGGAGAAGAATGAATAATATTGTAAAATATTATTACAGTTAAAATGTTTTCTATTTGAAATATTTTAAAAAGTAATTTATTCTCAAAGATGTCTTTAGTGTCACACGATCCCTCAGAAATCATTTTAAAGGGTTAGTTCACCCAAATAATGAAAATTATGTCATTAATTACTCACCCTCATGTCGTTCCACACCCGTAAGACCTTCATTCATCTTCAGAACACAAATTAAGATATTTTTGATAAAATTCGATGACGAGAATACTTTTTGTGCGCCAAAAAAAGAAAATAACAACTTTATTCAACAATATCTAGCGATGGGCGATTTCAAAACACTGCTTCATGAAGCTTTGAAGCTTTACGAATCTTTTGTTTCGAATCAGTGGTTCGGAGCGCCAAAGTCACATGATTTCAGTACGAGGCTTCGTTACGCATAAGTGTTTCGACATTTCAATGGTTCACGTGACTTTGGCGGTTTGATACATGCTCTGAACCACTAATTTGAAACAAAAGATTCGTAAAGCTTCAAAGCTTCATGAAGCAGTGTTTTGAAATCGTCCATCACTAGATATTGTTAAATAAAGTCGTTATTTTGTTATTTTAGCGCACAAAAAGTATTCTCGCCGCTTTCATAACATTAAAGTTAAACCACTGTAGTCACATGAACTGTTTCAAATATGTTTTTAGTACCTTTCTGGGCATTTGAAAGTATAAATTAACTTGCTTTCAATGGAGGCCTCACTGAGCCATCGGATTTTATCAAAAATATCTTAATTTGTGTTCCGAAGATGAATGAAGGTCTTACGGGTGTGGAACGACATGAGGGTATGTAATTAATGACAGAATTTTCATTTTTGGGTGAACTAACCCTTTAATATGCTGATCTAGTGCTCAAGGAACATTTCTAATTATTATCAATGTTGAAAACTATTTTTGTGGAAACCATAATACATTTGTAAGGATTCTTTGGTGAATATAAAGAACAGCTTTTATTTGAAATAGAAATCTTTTGTAACTACAAAAATCTTTACAAACAATTTAATGCATCCTTGGTTAATAAAAGTATTAATTTCTTTAAAAACAAATCTTGACTGACCCCAAACCTTTGAAAAATGTCTTAGTTATCTTAGAAAAAATCTTACAACTGCATCTCTATGAAAATGCAGCAAGATGTAGCACAGCTGTCAAATAAAGCCATCTAGTGCATGTTTGAATGGAAGAACAATTCAAAAATGTGCTCAGAATCACTTACAAGTAATTAAAACGGTCGTGTTTAAAACTACAGTGTGGGTAGCATATTGCATGAAAAAGAAGAAACCTGAGGTGTACCACTGACATAAATGTTGATGTAGATAGGTAGCACATCTTACCAAACAGGAAATTTTGTGAAGCTGAACTAACCCAAAACCCTAACACTACGCAAATACACTGTATGAGAAGGTCATCTTGAGAACTAGATAAGATTAGCACCAGCCCAGGGGAAGTTGAACAGGACTCACTGTGAGTTGTTTGGTGGTGAGTCCAGCATCAACCACAGCTTTGTGCATGGCCTTCAGTGTATCGAACTCTGGAGCTGCGATGAACACAACATATGGCATGAACTCTGCTGTTTTTAACACCTTCAGAGCCTAAGGACAGATGATACAAAATTTAAAAGCAGTTAGAATTCAAAGATAAAACAGCCATATCTGTGCATATCAAGGGTTTTGATTACACAATGGTTTATGTACCCAAAGCCTCTGATGTGCAAATTTTTTTTTTTATAAACTCATGACTGAAGGTGCACAAAGTAATAATGTTTATGTATTGCTGGTTGTAATAAGTCTTCCTAAACAGCTGAAACGACAGCATGAGCATCCCTCTAGAACATGTGTTTATATGGTGGTTGACTGATACGCAACATAACAAGGTCAGTCTCTCTGAAAAGAGCTTGTGGTATGTTTATTAAGAGCTTGTGGCAGGTTGTTTATTAACACATTTAGCCGTCAAATCGCTCCAAGCTCATGTGACACATGGCAGCTATAATGAGGAGGGACCACTAGTCTACGTCTCATGTGAGTGAAAACATTTAAGTTGAAATAGATTCCTATGTTTTGAATTATTGAAATATATGTTTGTGTGTGTGTGTGTGTGTGTGTGTATGTGTGTGTGTGTGTGTGTGTCAAAGCTGAATTTTCAGCAGTCATTACTCTTTATTGTCACATGAATCATGATCCTTCAGAAATCATTCTAGAATGCAGATTTGGTGCACAAGAAACATTTCTGATGATCATCTTTCATCAATGTGGGAAAAACTTACTGAACGGTACAGTATATTTCATATATTATAATATAATATCTTTGAACCTCTCTGACTTTGAGAGCTGTTGAGAGATTAGCATGTCAAGACATGAGAATCCTCACCTGAGGATTGACGTCCAGGATACACGTACGACCTTTGTTCACCACCTCATGGATGGAGTCGATTTTAGTGCCGTAGAGGTTGCCATCATATTCTCCGTGTTCCAAGTACCGGCCCGCCTTGATGTCGGTCTCCATCTCTAGACGCGTTACAAATCTATACGACTGACCATCTCGCTCGTCATCGCGAGGCCGCCGAGACGTATCTGAGATATAGAGACAGAAGAAAGAAATGGGTAAACATATAGACAAAAATGCATTTGATTTTTTGTGTTTTATTTATATTTTCTAGGTAAGAGTATTCCTTAGCCACTCACGCGGTACAGTGGTACCAAACCGGGTGGGATGTAGTACAACTAGTCTGTTTTTCAGGCTACGACGCCCCACTCCTTGCGCTCCAATCAGAATGAGGGTTTTCCTCTGAAATGGTGGCATACGTGCTACTTCCTCGTAGATCTGGAGCTCGTGACGATCAAACTCTGCAGCATAACCATAAAGGAGAGGAAACAAAATGGATCAGTCAGATATAGTAGAATAAAGGATGCGTACTCATTTTAAGTCAATAAGCAAGAAGAGACATTTTGAAATTAAATTAAAATGGGGGTCATATTCCACTTATTCTATAAATTTGTAATTCAGAGTTTTATTTTTATATATATTTCAGAATATTATTATTCAAATATATGTTTTAAATATATTAAATTTAATATAACATACATTATTTATTGTGCTTGTGATGTGATAAAAATTCTATTTTATTCTGTCAAGATAAAGCTCTTTCTGATTTTGATTGTTGCATAATTCTATACCATTTTTATATAACCACGTATTTTTATCTGTTTACCTGCATTTTTGGCAGTGAGGTACATCATCTTCTTCTTCTTTTTACCAGTTATTGTTCCACATAGGATTCCTGAAAAGAGAAGACAGAAGAGCCAGAGAGATATATTATGTAATGTAGTAGTTCCCACTTTTTAGAGTGCTATACCCTGTAAGGCATTTAACATCCTTCTCTTTTCGACTGCAGTCACAACCTTTCCATTGGATTAAGAGACAATAGTTGCCCTCTTAAATTGATTTTCAGGTGCATTTTTACCTTTATAAATGATAAGTTTTTCTAACCCTATTAAATGTATGTCTCATGTTTTATGTCAAATTCTTAAAATTTCAATTAACTTAATTATCAATATGATAAATAAATCAATACATTAAACAAATAATTTAAATCAAATGAAATCATCAATACAAGCCATCTTTGCAATACAGTGGCAAAAGCTGCATCTATTTACACATTTGTTTAATGCTGCTCAGAGATGGCATTAATGCAATTACAATTGCATAAATAATGTTTTAAATGAAAAAGTTCAAGAGAGAAATTATGTTATTAAATTATTATAAAAATTAAATTATGGTAAAAAACAAAGTGATACTTTTAAATATCAATCTGAAACCGCCAGTAAGTGACGGCACCGGTGCTGCGCAGATTGATCGGCGTATGACATCAAAGTACCGCGAGAGCGATTGGAGAGCATACGACTCCTTATGCTTTTGAATCGCTCGCGGTACTTTGCTGTCATATGCCGATGCATCTCCAACAAGCAGACTTTCTTAATGAGTGACTCATTCAGTAAAGGAGCAAATGGCTGTATTTATGAATGAGTCAAGAAACACAATAGTTCTGCTGTGATGGCTTTTGTTGGAAATATTATTTTGTTCAATTCGTTGCGAAACAGAGCAAACAATATTGACAATACTGTTTAAAATGTAAGTCACTTAATATTCTCTCTTTTTTAATTGTTGTTGTAGGCCTATAAAATCAATGTCACATTTGCAATCGTGTGGATATTTGGGAAAAATGCATTCTTGTTCGTATATTATTAACATTAAAAACAAGAAATCACACAGGGTAGGCTATGTTTCTGTATCGAAGAGAGTTTGTTAATAAATCTCTTTGCACACTGGTTTGTGTCTAGGCCTATATTTGTTCTTCATGCTAGTAAGTGCTAAAACCCTACTTCTGCAAAAGTAGTACATTGTTGAGAACGGCAGTAATGTAGCACGATTTGCTGTGTAGATGCAGTCAGTTTTGACCAAAAAAAGTGAGGTAATTTGATTGGATGTCATGTATTTGACCTTGTACTACAACCACCATTTTCCTGTTTTTACACTGTATACACTGTAGAATTAAATGAAAGGCAAAACTCAGCATTTTGTTCGTGTAACCCCTCTGTTGTACCCCAGTTTAGGAACCACTGATGTAAATGTAATGTAATGTAGTTGTCCACTAGATGGCATTAAGTTTGTATTTTCTGTAGGCTTGCACTGTTCGAATATGGACCAATTTGAGTGCATCACGTACAAACATGTACCATAGTTTTCACCAAGGTACTTGTTAATACTGCAAAAGCATAATACATTTATATGGCATGTCATTGTGTTTCATGTTTTGGCAACAGTAGTGTGTTTTAAGTGTATCACCTGCTCCATCAAGGTCTTTAGGAACAAATGCTTTCCTCTTTTCTTCCAGAAACTGGCTGGGAATCAACCCAGTACCTCCTTCCACCAGATGGCATGCCTGTCAGACAAAACAATATTGTCAGTAAAATACAACTGACCAATGCAAATAAGTCAGAACAGGTCAGTAAAAACCACAATAATCATACCTGCCACCAGTTTGGGTCTTCTCTGTTGACAATCTGTAGGATATCACCCCTTTTGAAAGCAAGTCCCGCCTCTCTGCATGGAATTAGATTGTCATTGGCTGGATTGTAGTCAAAATGTGGCTGCACATAGACCTGAGAGAAATAAAACAGGTGGGATTAATCCAAACACTAACCAGCACTCCGCATGATTATTATATTCACTAATACAGCACATAATTTATTTAACAATCAGCAAATGGCTTAAATCTATCAAATGGATTTAGATTTTTTTTTTTCCAGTATCCCCACGGCATCGTAGTGTCATATGCGCTTATCTTGAAAATACAATCTTCATTAACATGACTTGAAAGCAGCATTATTAGAGATAACCTAACCTATACCCTATATAAACTCGTATTTGATCAGACGTCATGATCCGACAAGTATAACAACTAAATTTCAATGGCATATCTCCAGGATTTTAACAGATTGAGGAGGAGGGGATGATATAATATTTACATAAATGGAAGATGAAAGGAATACTTATTTTGTCGCCTAGTGTCACTGACTGTCAGATATTGAATCACAATAACAAAATTATTTATGTTATTAGCAGATTCCCTTTCTCAAAGAAAAATCCATAAATACATTATGTGTACACAGAGAGAGATGTGTGATACAGAGAAAATACCAGGAGCCATGTAATGAGATTGAATTTTGCGTGTGTGCGTGTCATGCCCCAGATAGCATGTGGGGTGTTATTAATAGGGCTCTCTCAGGGATCTTTTTTACTACTACAAAGCATCATGGGGTTTCAAAAATGGCCAAATGCAACCCTAAGAATGGATGTCTAATGTGACGGCATGCACACAAGTCCACATGTGTATGCTTTATATTTCACAAAAGAAGATGCCTTGGAACAAATACTGGTAGATATGAACTGCATGAATAAATATGAGTTTGATTTTGCATATTCAGTGTCTAAATATGCAGTTGTATTAACAGTAACAATTTTTTTTTTTAAAGAAAATGATACTTTTACTTAGAAAGGATGAATTAAATTGATCAAAATTGACAGTAAATGTCCTTGTCCACTTATACTTCTATTTCAAATAAAATATGTTCCTATGAACTTTCTATTCATCAAAGAATCCTAAAAAAATAACAGTTTCAAAACAAAAATATTGAGTGGCGGTTTTCAACATTGATAATAATAAAAAATCAATATATTAAAATGATTCCTGAAGGATCGTGTGACACTAAAGACTGAAAATTCAGCTTCCATAACAGGAATAAATTACATTTAAAAAAGTATTAAAATAGAAAACAGTTACTTTGAATTGTAATAATACTAAAAAAAATACTGTTTTACTGCATTTCTGATCAAATAAATGCAACCTCGATCATAAGAGACATTTTTAAAAAACATAAAATATTCTTACTGACCACAATTTTTTAACAGTAGTGTATATGGATATTATTGTGTGTGTGTGTGTGTGTGTGTACCTGTGGTGGTGCCGGAGCATCTCTGTAGCTGGGCAATATTTTCAGCGTTATTCCTCCACTACATTCTTTGAGCATCTCCTGGAGCTCAGTGGGATTATTGCCAACATCCTTCCCGTTTACCTCCTTTATGATGTCACCCACATGCAGCAGCCCCTGCCTGTCAATCAGCCCTCCGTGAAGGATGCGGGCGATTACCAGGTCACCCTTGTCCATTCGGAAGGTCACACCCTGGGCGAAATTATAGCATGAGTAATGACACGCATATATACGCTTTTGCCCAGTTGGATAATCATGCGGATATGGACTGGATATTTACTGAAATTGTGACTGGATGAGATTTTAAAAGTATTGTGGCCATATACAAATCTATATATTCATAAAAACACACCAGAGGTTCTCCTGCTTTCTTGCGGATGCCAATCATCCTGACCGCATCAGCCTGCATAAGAGCGTTGTTTACTGCCGCATCATTGATCACTTCAGCAGGGGCTGGGGCTTCATAGCACTTAGATGCCACCATGTCATGGGCCTCTAAAAGAGACTGAAATAAAAAAGAGAGAAAGTAAGAACAAAATACTGTAGAAAAATGAGAAAATATACTGAAGACAAAAAAATTAGACGAGATGTTACAAAATGAGAAAAAAGAGAGGGTTCAAGATGAGATCACATGAGACCATGAAGAGAAGAGAAGAGAGAAGAGAAGGGTACGAGATGAGATGAGACAAGAAGAGAAGGCACAAGATGAGATGAAACGAGAAGAGAAGGGTATGAGATGAGACAAGAAGAGAAGGCACAAGATAGGATGAGACAAGAAGAGAGGGTACGAGATGAGATGAGACAAGAAGAGAAGACATGAGATGAGATGAAACGAGAGGAGAGGGTACGAGATGAGATGAAACGAGAAGAGAGGGCATGAGATGAGACAACAAGAGAAGGCACGAGATGAGGTGAAACAAGAGGAGAGGGTACGAGACAAGAAGAGAAAGACATGAGATGAAACAAGAAGAGAAGACATGAGATGAGACAAGAAGAGAAGACATGAAATGAGACAAGAAGAGAAGATATGAGATGAGACAAGAAGAGAAGAGAAGGGTACGAGATGAGATGAAACGAGAAGAGAAGTGTATGAGATGAGACAAAAGAGAAGGCACAAGATAGGATGAGACAAGAAGAGAGGGTACGAGATGAGATGAGACAAGAAGAGAAGATATGAGATGAGACAAGAAGAGAAGGCACAAGATAAGATGAAATGAGAGGAGAGGGTACGAGACGAGACAAGAAGAGAAAGACATGAGATGAGACAAGAAGAGAAGACATGAGATGAAACAAGAAAAGAAGACACAAGATGAGACAAGAAGAGAAGATATGAGATGAGACAAGAAGAGAAGAGAAGGGTACGAGATGAGATGAGACAAGAAGAGAAGGCACAAGATGAGATGAAACGAGAAGAGAAGGGTATGAGATGAGACAAGAAGAGAAGGCACAAGATAGGATGAGACAAGAAGAGAGGGTACGAGATGAGATGAGACAAGAAGAGAAGACATGAGATGAGACAAGAAGAGAAGATATGAGATGAGATGAGACAAGAAATCAATAAACACGTAAAACAGACCAAAAACGGAAAAATGTTTGCATGCTTTGTCGATTTCAAAAAAGCATTTGATTCTATTTGGCACGACGGATTATATTACAAACTTTGACAAAGCGGTGTAGGGGGTAAAGTTTATGACATTCTAAAATCAATGTATTCAAACAACAAATGTGCAATACGAATTGGCAACAAACATACAGAATTCTTCACCCAGAAGACAGGAGTACGGCAGGGCTGTAGCCTGAGTCCAACGCTGTTCAACATTTACATTAATGAACTAGCGGTGCAGCTCCCGGACTCACTCTACAAGACAAGAACATCAAGCTCTTGCTGTATGCAGACGACCTGGTGCTGCTGTCACCCACTGCACAGGGACTACAGCAGCACCTGGACCTGCTGGACAACTACTGCCAGAACTGGGCCCTGGCAGTAAACCTCAAGAAGACCAACGTTATGGTCTTCCAGAAAAAGCCCAGATGTCAGGAACACAGATACCAGTTCAGTCTAGGCAGCACCGCCCTAGAACACACGATGCAGTACACTTACCTCGGCCTGATCATCACTGCATCAGGGAGTTTCAGTATGGCAGTGAATGCTCTCAAAGATAAAGCTCGAAGAGTTCTATAAGCCATCAAGAAAAGATTCCAAAACATTGAATTACCAATTCCAATCTGGTGTAAAATCTTTGATAGTGTGATTCAGCCCATTGCGCTGTATGGAAGTGAGGTTTGGGGTCCACTCAGTGATCAGAGCTACACTAGATGGGACAAACATCCAACAGAAGCTCTACACACAGAATTCTGTAAAATGATCCTAAAACTACAAAGAAGGACACCCAATATTGCATGTAGGGCAGAATTAGGCCGATTCCCATTGATTATTAATATGCAAAAAAGATCCCTCAAATTCTGGATGCATCTAAAATCAAGTCCCACAGAATCGCTACATTTTAAAGCATTACAAACCCAAGAACTGAACCCCGAAAAAAGTCCCCTCAGTCAGCTGGTTCTGAGACTTACTAACCTGACTAACTCTACTAACACTAACCAGTCTCAGACCAGCACTGCTTCTCATCCAAACATCAAAATAAACCAAATTTTCAAACAATCTAAAAATACATATCTGGATCATTGGGATGAGGAAACTAAAACACGAAGTAAATTACAATTCTATCGAAAACTAAAATCAAATTATGAATTAGAAGAATATCTCCAAAGTGTCAAAGACACAAAGCAGAGACGGATCCTGACCAAGTACAGGCTCAGTGAGCACAATCAAGCCATCGAGACCGGCAGACACAGAAAGAGCTGGTTACCCAGAGAGCAAAGGGTGTGTGTTCACTGTAGGACAGGAGAGATCGAGACAGAGATGCACTTCCTCCTTCACTGCCACAAATACATACCTATAAGAGATCTCTACTTCACCAAATTCAGTAACTTAATAAAGAACTTTACAGCCATGACTGAAGTAGAACAAATAAAGTTAATTAGGAGAGGGACAGACAGCAGCACTGGCTGCGAGATACGTGTGGACATGCCACAGCCTGAGAGACAGCAGGTGAATGTGTGTAATGTGTGTGTGTCTGACCTCAGTGTGTTTCCCTACTGTACCACAGTGACCCTCAGTATGTGTGTGTGTGTGTGTGTGTGTGTGTGTGTGTGTATATATATATATATATATATATATATATATATATATATATATATATATATATATATATATATATATATATATATATATGTGTGTGTGTGTGTTTAAACACTGTGGTATCAAATGTTCAGACATGTTCTAATGTGTTACACTGTTAATTTAAGTTTAAGTTATGTTATAATATTTGATAATATTTTCTTCTATTATACAGATGTTTTTTATTATTGTTTTATGTATATATGCTTTGGCAATATTGTATTATTTACAGTCATGCCAATAAAGCAATTTTGAATTTGAATTTGAAGAGAAGACATGAGATGAGACAAGAAGAGAAGAAATGAGATGAGACAAGAAGAGAAGATATGAGATGAGACAAGAAGAGAAGATATGAGATGAGACAAGAAGAGAAGATATGAGATGAGACAAGAAGAGAAGATATGAGATGAGACAAGAAGAGAAGACATGAAATGAGACAAGAAGAGAAGAGAAGGGTACGAGATGAGACAAGAAGAGAAGGCACAAGATGAGATGAAACGAGAAGAGAGGGTACGAGATGAGATGAGACAAGAAGAGAAGGCACGAGATAAGATGAAACAAAAGGAGAGGGTACGAGATGAGATGAGACAAGAAGAAAAGACATGAGATAAGACAAGAAGAGAAGATATGAGAACGAACGAGAAGAGAAGGCATGAGATGAGAGGGTATGAGATAAGACAAGAAGAGAAAGTATGAGATAAGACAAGAAGAGAAGGCATGAGATGAAACAAGAAGTGATGGTATGAGATGAGACAAGATAAGAAGATACGAGATTAAATGAGACAAGATGAGAAGGTACAAGATCACAACAGAGGAGAACGCACAAGATGAGATGAGATGGGTACAAGAAAATATTATACGAGATGAGACAGTATAAAATGAGAACAGAAAAGAAGGTACGAGTTTAGACTAAACAAGACAAGAAGGTACAATATAAAATGAGATAACATACAAGTTACAAATATTGTACCTGAAAATGGGGCTCCTGCAGGATTTTGGAGAGCTCTGCAGCACTGTCATCTCGTACGCTCAGCCCGCTGATGTCACCCAGAATCTCAGTCACAAGCTCAACATTATTCTCCTGCACAGCCTCCAACTTCACATCCTCCAAACGCTCATGAGCCTGAACACAAACATCTCATCATTTCATCAATCCATGAACTGGTATTTCTGATAGTGTCTAGTGGCTCCTCTCTGTGAATTTAACACAAATTTAATGGCATGACACATTTTTGATCGGACAAATCCACATGACTTTCTAAATGCGTAGATAATGAGTGTGTATTTCAGACACAAGTTTAATATCCAATAATTATTCATATCATTCAGACACAAATTAAATTTGCTTTCAGATGAACCTCATTAGCAATGCAAATCAGCTAGAGTAAAGCCTGGGCAGTTGAGTGTGCTTTACCTTGGCCAGCGAGCGGACGATAGGACTCTCCATGATGCCCTTGAGGAAGATGAGGTCAATGTCTTTAGCCCCGGTGGTGGAAGGCAACTCGCCCAGGTTATCCAACACCTGCTGCATAGCTGCTCGCATACAGAAAGAGAGCTGTTACGACTCAAGACTCACCCCTGCAACACGCCGAGTAATACACACCAGGGTCAGAGAACAGGACAAATGTTTCACCTGTAAAATTAAACAAACTTCACATCACAATATCAGATGGCTGAAATATAACACCCCCTTCCACAATACTATCATCTCCTTATTGTACGTGTTTAGCTATTCTTTTGTCTTCAGTGTTCATTTGATCCACCAAGGTAGTTTCCTGAGTGTAAAATAGTATAGCGAGTATTATAGTGTCTGTGTAAATAGAAAGCGATGCCAAAGCATACTATCACCTTCACCTTACAAATCAATTTCCTAGCTATCATAAATTACTATGTATATATTTTTTTAAAACATCGCAAGTAAAACGCTGCGTTTATAAAGAACTGTCTCTTTTATGACCACAACAAACGGGACACTTTTCAGACGAGCATTCCAACTTTGCCTCAGCGCCAGGTGCAAGTCAAACAACCGCGGAAAAGGTAACGTTAGGTGACGACGAGGGAGACTCAGTTGAACAACAGTGAACTGCGGTCTGATGAGATGTCAGTAAAACTGAAAAATGAACATGACTGTCCAATCAGCCGTTATACTGTGCTCGCGGCGCGCACTCAAGAATTGCACGCACAACTGTGGTGGCGCGCGCTGCATAGACTATTACTTTATTATATCTTAGTAAAGCACAAAAGAAACTACGAGCATGCACCGTTGTTGTTCTGTTGTAAATTAAGTCATGAAATTACCAAACATGCGATTAAAGCTGCCTCAAAACTGTGCATGCATGTATGTATTTGTTGACATGGTTTTAAAGCTTTTGTTATCCAATTTGTTGGCCTTAAAACATCTTAAAATGCACAGGGAAATCTAAATTTTCTCAGGGGAGCATGCTCCAGAACCCCCCTAGCAAACTACATTTTGTGACCTTGATAAGTATGAAACCCTGCGTATGGCCCTGGTTCTATTCAATATAACGAAAAATGAGGTAAACGTGTATTTCTCCATATTGCGCACTTTTGGACTAAAAGTTTGTACTGTATGTGTATGCACTGTGATCAAAAATAAATGGGAGCAAACACGATTGAATGTAGAGGTTTGTGTCTTGTTATTCTATTCAAAAAAATCTGTAACTACCGATTGATTTTGCATGAGTTTGCATTTGCATATCTTTTCATGTGACAACACTGAAGAAATTACACTTTGCTACAATGTAAAGTAGTGAGTGTACCGCTTGTATAACAGTGTAAATTTGCTGTCCCCTCAAAATAACTCAACACACAGCCATTAATGTCTAAACCGCTGGCCACAAAAGTGAGTATACCCCCATGTAAAAATGTCCAAATTGGGCCCAAAGTGTCAATATTTTGTTTGGCCACCATTATTTTCCTGCACTGCCTTAACCCTCTTGGGCATGGAGTTCACCAGAGCTTCACAGGTTGCCACTGGAGTCTTCTTCCACTCCTCCATGACGACATCACGGAGCTGGTGGATGTTAGGGACCTTGTGCTCCTCCACCTTCCATTTGAGGATGCCCCACAGATGCTCAATAGGGTTTAGGTACCCTCAGCTTCTTTAGCAAGGCAGTGGTCATCTTGGAGGTGTGTTTGGGGTCGTTATCATGTTGGAATACTGCCCTGCGGCCCAGACTCTAAAGGGAGGGGATTCCGCTCTGCTTCAGTATGTCACAGTACATGTTGGCATTCATGGTTCCCTCAATGAACTGTAGCTCCCCAGTGCCGGCAGCACTCATGCAGCCCCAGACCATGACACTCCCACCACCATGCTTGACTGTAGGCAAGACACCCTTGTCTTTGTACTCCTCACCTGGTTGCCGCCACACACGCTTAACACCATCTGAACCAAATAAGTTTATCTTGGTCTCATCAGACCACAGGGCATGGTTCCAGTAATAGATGTCCTTAGTCTGCTTCTCTTCAGCAAACTGTTTGCAGGCTTTCTTGTGCATCATCTTTAGAAGAGGCTTCCTTCTGGGACGACAGCCATGCAGACCAATTTGATGCAGTGTGTGGCGTATGGTCTGAGCACTGACAGGCTGACCCCCCCCACCCCTTCAAACTCTGCAGAAATGCTGGCAACACTCATAAGTCTATTTCCCAAACACAACCTCTGGATATGACGCTGAGCACGTGCACACAAATTCTTTGGTCGACCATGGCGAGGCCTGTTCTGAGTGGAACCTGTCCTGTTAAACCGCTGTATGGTCTTGGCCACCGTGCTGCAGTTCAGTTTCAGGGTCTTGGCAATCTTCTTATATGCCATCTTTATGTAGAGCAACAATTCTTTTTTTCAGATCCTCAGAGTTCTTTGCCATGAGGTGGCATGTTGAACTTCCAGTGACCAGTATGAGAGAGCGAGAGCAGTAACACCAAATTTAACACACTTGCTCCCCATTCACACCCGAGACCTTGTAACACTAACGAGTCACATGACACCGGGGAGAGAAAATGGCTAATTGGGCCCAATTTGGACATTTTTACTTAGGGGTGTACTCACTTTTGTGGCCAGCGGTTTAGACATTAATGGCTGTGTGTTGAGTTATTTTGAGGGGACAGCAAATTTACACTGTTATACAAGCGGTACACTCACTACTTTACATTGTAGCAAAGTGTCATATCTTCAGTGTTGTCACATGAAAAGATATAATAAAATATTTACAAAAATGAGAGGGGTGTACTCACTTCTGTGAGATACTGTGTGTGTGTGCATATATATATATATATATATATATGCCTTCTATATAAATATTTTTTATTATTTATTTCCAATGTTGGGTGTATTTATTATGTAATTACTATGTAATTAATTGATGTAATTTAATTACTTTCCTCTGAAAAAGTAAGGGATTACTCTTAATTTTTCTGTAATTCAATTACAGTCCTGATGTAATTTCATTAAATACTGGTTATATACTATAACAAGTCTATGAAAACAATTGTAGAGAAAACTTAACATCTAATGTTAAAATGTATGTTTTTAATGTAACATCTCCCTTTAAATGCCAAGGTCAGTTCAATAATTATTTTTTTAATTTTATATAATTCATTTGAAATAATTAAAAGAGCAGTTTTAAAAGAGCAGATGCAATACGTAGCAAGTAATTAATTACTTTTTACCCAACCCTCATTATTCAATAAACTTATTTATAATAAATAAATTTAAATAAAAACAACTAAAAAAAACAAATATTAAAACCATTTATTTAAACAATAATTTCAATATATATTTATTTATTTAAATATTTATTATTAAGTAATTTTTAAGTATTTACTTATTACCTAAGTATTTATTATTAAAAATATATAAAATATATTTATATTTATTATTAAAGTATATAAAATATATACTTTTTTTTTTTTTTTTTTACTTTGTGTACTCATACTGATGTTAAGGACACTCTAACACAGTCATTGACAAATCTCCCTCAGCATCAACACACACAACCATTTTGTAAGGCCAAGCACTCAGTGAGTCACATGACTACACAGGTCATAGCCTGCAGTAGTGTAATCCATCTGTGACAGCAGAACAGAACAGAGCGGTTATGTATGCTTGCACATTTACTCTCCATCAGGAAACAGTAGGCTAGGCCAACAGATCAATATTTAACATCAGTTCAGTGGTTCAATTCCACTCACTTAATTCAGGTCAGACAATACTGTTGCAGTCCAGAAGCAACCATCAGCAAGCTTTGATACTGAGCCACTGTTTATTTTCTATTGCAAATATGTCACAGAGAAATGTACCCTGGGGCGTCCCTTATTTGGCTGAACAGAGTACATAATGGATGAACTGACAGAGTAATAAACAATTGAGGGGGGAATAAAACAAATGAAGCTACACACACACTCAAAAATGAGAACACGCAATTAACGTTAACATGCACACACACCCTTTAATAAAAACGTCCTCTCATATCTGTCAAATTCTGTAAGCTGCGTTTTAATTTGGTTTATTTTAAAGACCTAATTAGAGACATTAGCTCTCTGTTTGACAGTTAAATTGCAGTTTTGCCATGTACTGTTATTACACTCCCAAAGATTTAATTACACATTTGATTTACTGTAAATTCCATGCAAACATTGAGCGCTAAATGTCACGAGAAAATGCTTGAGTAACACATACTCACTGGCCTCAAAAATAGCATGTTTTATCAAATATATTCTTTGTGAAAATAATTTGACCAAATCATATGTTTGAATAATGTGGGAAAAGTCAATGATCTTGCGAATGAATGATTTTTTAAAATTCCCAATGAAAAAACACAAAGGGAGATAAAAACATCAGAAAAAAACAACAACAATATTTAAAAGTCTGTATCTCAAACTTCAGTCCATGAAGGATTGGCTAGTAAAAAAAAAATATAGACTTAAGTAATTAAAATAATTATAATTATAAAAAGCACCAAAATTTAACATTATTGTTATTTAATATAATAATATTCTTCAATAACATAACTGACAATTATGTTTCAGTGTACATAAGTGTTCAGATCATAAGGTTCATTAACTATCAGTTATTTCAGTGATATAAACAAAACTGTCAAATTCCAGATCATTAAAATCAGGCTATTTCAAGACAGACAACAAATTAATGTTTCTGTGCTGACTGAATCTTGTGTGTAACTTTTACATTGCATTTTTCTCATTCTCCATCTCAAGTTTTGAAAGAGACCCTCTCTCACCCTCTTATTCAAGTTCATCATGATTTTCCTTTAATAAAACAAATTAACAAAAATAAAACAGATATGCAACAACGCATCTGTCAAACCAATGCTTCAAGTTACGCTCTCCACATGCTCTGATGAGCACGCTTTGACACAACCTGGCAACCCACGCATGTTCTCTTTTGGTTTGTTCAGAATATTTTACACCCCTCTTCTAAGAGCCAAGAAATGCCATTCATATTTGAATATATAATTACAGACGATATGAAAAAACATGAAGATCTCTAACCTCCAGAAGTCTCAGCAAGTTCAGACACCCCCTCCCCAGTTTCTCCAATGTCCCCGGCATCCGAGTTAGAACCTGCTCCGTTTGAGAACGTTTCACCCAAAGTAAGAATCATTCCTGACCTCTGCTCTGTACCAAAACTGCACAAATGCTGACTTGCTTCTGCCAATAAAAACAAAATGACTGATAAAATAAAAACCTAGACAGAAACTCCTCTGACTCTATAAAAAAGCAGGCAGGAGGTAGAAGAGTGAAAAAAGTAAGGCAGAAAAAGAGGCCGAGAGACATCCAAACAAAGAAAGGATAGAGAGCCTTCCAGACGTCTGCCAAACACAGATGTGGACACACATAAACATTCATACACATACACAGATCCTCTTACTAGCGCTTCACTTAAACACACATACAGCCCTCCCTCCAAATATCTAATCCCACAATCCTCTCCTGCTGTTTCAGACTCCACCCCCTCACATCAGAGACAGCCCATTGCCCAGTTAAGCCCCCCAGTGGATCTTACATAAGTGTCCTTATATAAGCTCAGCAACCAGGGGTCTGTGGGGCCAACGCGAGATTCGCCCACCCTCATTTAACATGTCTCCTGCTGATTTTTCTCCAAGTCTCAGTCTCTTTGTCCCAGTCCTGGTCATAAATGTACTTCAAATCCATGCCGTTCATGCCTGGGCTTTCGCAGGAAATGCATGAGTGAAATTGTGAACTTGCAATTCTGTGGTTTCCATTATATACAGCAGTACACTCAACACTTCTACACAAGACTGAATGGTCTATATATGATGGATGTTCACAGTTTCTACTGTCACACTCTGGACAGACATGTTTGAGACCAGAGTTTGCTCATATTCTCCAAATGGTCAGATACACAAAGCTTTGAATGTACACTCTAAAAAATGCTGGGTTAAAAACAAGCCAAGTTGGGTTGAAAATGGACAAACCCAGTGGTTGGGATAAAATGGGTTGTTTTAACCCAGCGGTTGGGTAGTTTATTTAACTCAACTATTTAAAAATAACTGTATTGCTTGCTTAAAAAGAACTCAAAATATGTTGAAAATTAATATTTATTAAAGGGGTGGTTGATTATGATTTTACTTTTTTAACTTTAGTTAGTGTGTTGCTGTTAGAGCATCAACAACATCTGCAAAGTTACGACACTCAAAGTTCAAAGCAAAGCGAGATATTTTCTTTTAAAGAATTCTGTTTAAGGACTGCAACAAACGGCTGGTAGGGACTACAACGAGCTTCTTCCCGGGTTGGTGACATCACTAACCCTAAAATTTACATAAACCCTGCCCCCCGAGAACACGCAATAAAGGGGGTCGAGGCCATGTTATTGCAATAAAGTATGTAACACAAATGCAATAGCATGTCATAAAAGCAAAATGACAAGTTATAACCGTAATTAAACTAAACTATACCTGTTCTATCTTCATGCAGCATATATTCTCTGGCTCTGTAGGCATCTTACAACAGTTCCCACACGAGCGATCAAGCAATTTATAGATTATCATGACAGAATATGCTAATCATTGACTTTAAGATAGTCAACTCCACATCAGCTACATAAATTAATCAACAAACCATTCAGAAACATCCTGTTGAATTCTACATGTTGTCACTTCTTCCTGAGTCTCTCCATCATTGTCGGACAGACATAAAAAGTCTGAACAGTTTCTGACATTTTCAGTGAGTCTGAGGTAATCGGCGCTGCTAACATGAGCTCTTGAAAGTCCACCCTCTTCTTGAGAGCAGCTGCTCATTTACATTTAAAGGGACACGCACAAAAAAACTCAAAATTAACATGCTATAAATGATCTATGGGGTATTTTGAGCTAAAACTTCACATACACACTCTGGGGACATCAGAGACTTATTTTACATCTTGTAAAAGTGGCATTACATGACCCCTTTAATATGTTTAATGAATGGACATTTATTAATAAGTTGAATGAATAATTAAACAATAACACATTTATTAAATTGATTATTAATAAATGTTCACCTTTTGATTATTATTGTTGCCTCTAGTAATTATGTGTCTGATTTTTTTGTGTTCATTTTAAACCAGCCATATAGTAATTTTTAAACAATTGTTAAATAAAACTGCCCAGCATGTTGGTCAAACATTTAACCCAACCGCTGGGTTAAAACAATTGCTGGGTTTGCATTTCCATTTTCAACTCAACTTGGGTTGTTTTTAACCCAGCATTTTTTAGAGTGCATGTATTGATTGTATAATGTTTTATGCTTGAATTGAATCATTTATTAATGTCAGTCGGGGTCAAATGCATTAGCTTGCTGGATGTATTAACAGCAGCTCACTTAGCACTCTGACAGCAATGACATAATAATCTTCAGTTCACAACTCTCATTTCATAACCAAGAATTACAACCAAGCTGGTAATTTAAGCAATAACCACCTAATTTTGAAATACATCATGCACACTGCATTAGGAATGAGCCAAGTTGGTTTCTTCAGGTGCCATTATCAATTACCGCCATTAATTATTAACATTTACATTTAAATATTCATCTGAAATGTATAAAAATTCACTACTGGTCAAATGTTGGGGGTTGGTAGGATTTGTTGATGTTTCTTATGCTCACCGATGCTGCATTTATTTGATCAAACATACAATAAAAACAGTAATATTCTGAAATATTATTACTTTTTTCTATTTTAATATATTCTATATTTTTGGATGGAATAAATATATATTCTATATTATCTGGATGGAATATATCTTGGGTCAACTGTGATCCACTGGTTAGTGACGTCTGATCTAAACTGACTGTTACAATAAATTGTTACATATTTTTACAAAATATATTTTGTATATACAACTATATACTAAATATAGCATGGCCAAACTGTCCATATTTATATATATTTATATATTTCAAATAGTCATGCTCATTCAAATGGCTGGTCTAAAATAATCGCTTTCTCTGTTCAATACTGATACAGTAGCGTAGTCTGATCTGAGGTCAGTTTGTCGAGGCATCCAGCAATGACAGTCACTCTCTTGCACAGCTGTGCCGTAAGAGGATACATTCTGTCCCTAATCCAGCCACCCCTCCCCCACAGCTCCCTCCTTTCCTCCCCCCTCTCATGGCATTGCCTTCTGTAAATCTGAGCCGGATTTTAATCTCAATACAACCGTGGTGGATTAGGGAATCCATTATGAGCTTGCTAGAGCAAGGCTGAAAAGGCACGTCCGAGCATCAGGTGTGTGAATGACTCATTGGAGAGGCAGGAAAAAAGGTGATGAATAATGCCTGAGGGATGAGATACTTCCAGGAAGGGTCCATATGTTTACTGCACATGTGCTTTAAATGATGCATTTAAGAGGAAAGTGGCCGTGAGTTTAGAAACTGAATTTAGCAGCTATCTTAAATTTAGCTTTAGCTAGTTAATGAAATAGCAATTTTGGTTAATTACACATTTATTTCTGAACATAAATTTCATAGAAGTATATCAAGAGACACTGACTTAACAAATTACATCTGACATCCCAAAACCATGCAAATCATCAACTGGCTTTAAGGCACAATCTGCAGTTGCAGAAAAAGCCCATTATCTTTGTAAGGTATTAGCTTAGTCTAAGAGGCTAACTCAAAGTTACACACGGAGAGCCTTTGCAACTTTGTGATACGACTATAAGCCTTTTATTGGACCGTGTCCAATAGATGTAATAAAGACACCAACTTAATAAAACCCAAATGAAGGCTTTGGTTTCCCAACAACTGTAAGTATTTTTAGTGAACATTTGTTCTTGGTTAACAATACAAAAATATTTTAGTAGGCTTAAATCTGTGGAGAAAGACTGAGGACTTATCTGACCTACAAATAATGGAGTTACACACATATATTTTTGTATACAATGTAAACTTTCCCAAATTTTCACTAATATTCAGGGTTACACATTTGTTACTTGAAATTACTTGAAATATTGTATTTAATTTTTTATTAAACTTATTAAACATATTTTTTTAAATTAATAAAAATCTATATATCTAAAAAACAATGAATAAAAATGACAAAAATGACATATTGTGTAATTGTGGCAATAAAATTGCCACAGTTAACTAAAAATAAAATGAAAATGGAAAATCTAAAAATAAAAACTAATTAAAACTGTTAATAAAAATTATAAAAGTATTTCAATGATATATATTTTGTAGTGATAGTGATAGTTAGATATTTTGAAGAATGTTGGTAACCAAACAGTTGATGTGCCCCTCTGGCCACATAGTATTTACTTTTCCATCAACTGTTTGGTTACCAACATTCTTTAAATATCTTTTTTGTGTTCAGCAGAAGAAAGAAATTCATACAGGTTTGGAACAACTTGAGGGTGAGTAAATGATCATTTTTGGGTGAACTATCCCTTTAAAGGCACAATATGTAATTTTTGCCACTAGAGGTCACCTATTCAAAACAAAGGTGTAGCTTGGTGATGCCGAGATTGAGCGCGGAATCATGGGAGTTGTCGTTAATTTTAAAACATATTGTATGATGGAGAAAATGCTGTTTTACTGTTACAAAAAATAAAGCTGCATCTGATTATGCTATGTTAGCTACTTGACAAAATAGTGTTTTTCTCTGAGGCATGGTGAAAACATGGTACTTGCGGAAAATCAAGAAAACTAGATTCAAACAATAAGACTAACAGTGTTGAGCTACATAATGATTAGCTTTCTGTCTATAAATGTATCCAAACAGTTGTTCCCTTGTCTAATAAATAAATTAAAACTTCTTTTGTGTTCCCATGGTTTCTCGTAATAAAAACGGAAATCGGAAGGCGACTCAATGACAAGGAATTGGACACTAGTTAAAACTGCTTATTTCTCTGGATTTAAACATTCTTGGAAACATCTGGGATAATGTAAGTACACAAGTCAACAAAATATATAACACTGTTCAAGTGGTTTTTGGATATTTTAATCCAAAAATCGTACATATTGTGCCTTTAAGAAATTAGAAATTAAACTGTTTTATATCTAAAATTATATCTTATTAATCTCTATCATTGTATATACTGTATCTCTTGTGTTTACTTTATATCTCTCAACTTACAACTCTTTATTGCTGACCTGAATCACTAACCACAAGCTTTTTTACAGCAGTTTTAGGACTGGCTTCTAAAAAGCACTTGTACTCTCATAGTAAGTTGCAGGCCAGATAAGTACACTCAGTCTTTCTCCTGCTCACTTCACCATCTCTACCTGTGATCATGGCTGCCGATCAATGAGATTCCAGCTGTGAAGACAATGTCACATTCACTAATACTGTTCATATACTATCCAGTAACATTGGAAGAATGAACACACACACACTCCAAAATTACACACTCACACATGACTCACTTGTGGCCGATGTTGTTCCCGCTCCCTCCCCGTGCTGCTACAAACTTCTCATCCACTGCTCCAGGCAAGTGCCGACTCTAGAGAGAAAGACAATTTAACACTGATCATGCACACACTTCTCTTCTTGGGTCGGGACGGAGACTGTCACAGCCCTGATCCTGATACAGCGGGGTCATTGTGTGAACCATTATTTGAGCTCAGGAGGCAGTTGGCTGGTTTGTTGTGTTAATCAAAATCCTTGCTTGTAAATCAAAACTATGCTTCTGCTCCATTGATCTCCTCATGTCACAATCTTTAAAAATGAAGTCTTTATAAAAGCAATACATGATGACGTCACATTTTATTGGCATGGTATTTGCCATCTGTCACATAAATTTAGCTTTATTCATTCATGTATTGACCGGTGTGAAGAACCATGAAATATGTTCTTTAACAGCCTATATACAGGACCAATGTCAGGAGGGGCAACTGCGAATGGGAATACCAGACATGTCAGAAGACAAAGACTGTGTAATATTCATACACTCTTGGAGAAAAAAAAAAAAAAAAAGGTTCACTGGGTTTCTATATAGAACCCTACTGTTATTGAACCCTACTGTTCATATGTGTTCACATGTCTTAAAGGGTTAGTTCACCCAAAAATGAAAATTCTGTCATTTATTACTCACCCTCATGCCGTTCCACACCCGTAAGACCTTCGTTCATCTTCGGAACACAAATTAAGATATTTTTGATAAAATCTGATGGCTCAGTGAGGCCTGCATTGCCAGCAAGATCATTTCCTTTTTCCATGCCCAGAAAGCTACTAAAGACATATTTAAAACAGTTCATGTGAGTACAGTGGTTCAACCTTAATATTATAAAGCGACGAGAATACTTTTTGTGCGCCAAAAAAAAAACAAAATAACGACTTTATTGAACAATTTCTGGTGATGGGTGATTTTAAAACACTGCTTAATGAAGCTTCGAAGCATTACAAATCTTTTGTTTTGAATCAATGGTTCGGAGCGTGTATCAAACTGCCAAAGTCACGCGAACCATTGGAATTTTAAAACACTTATGACGTAATGAAGCCTCGTTTACTGAAATCAAGTGACTTTGGTGCTCCGAACCACTGATTTGAAACAAAAGATTCGTAATGCTTCGAAGCTTCATGAAGCAGTGTTTTGAAATCACCCATCACTAGATATTGTTGAATAAAGTCATTATTTGGGGTTTTTTTTTGCCGCACAAAAAGTATTCTCGACACTTTATAATATTAAGGTTGAACCACTGTAGTCACATGAACTGTTTTAATTATGTCTTTAGCTTTCTGGGCATTGAAAGTGTTAATTATCTTGCTGGCAATGCAGGACTCACTGAGCCATCGGATTTTATCAAAAATAACTCAATTTGTGTTCCAAAGATGAACAAAGGTCTTACGGGTGTAGAACGACATGAGGGTGAGTAATTAATGACAAACTTTTTGGGTGAACTAACCTTTTAAATGATTGCATAATATTTTCATGTTTTAAAGGTTACTTCCATTTTTTGTAGTGATATATTGTTTCCAAGTTGTTTAATTCATAAACTTTAATAAATCAAGCAAAATTAATTAATTAAAACAAAATCCATAAAATTCTCTCATGATGAGAACCCCTAAAAGGTTCTATATATGAAGTGCCTGACAGAAACCCCTTTAAGGTTCGATGCAGAACCTTTACTTCTAAGACTCTAGGCATTTTCATTTCAAGTGAAGAAGTTAGAGAGTGTGTGCTATGCATATTACATGACAGATAAAAATAGGCGACCAACATACATGTTGAATTAAGATGGATTCTGTATTCTGCAAGCTTCAGTGAATCTGTGCTATAACTGTAAATTTTCTTTACATGTTACTACTAGAGCAAAAAGTCATAAAAAGACAAATACTGATAAAAAATTACTTTGATGCGTAAGCTCAAATAAACATTTCCAAGTTTAACAAGGAGAGGAGCTCGCACACATAATGGTAGAGGATTTCTTACAAAACTTTAGAAAGGCCACTTTAGAGGCCAAATGCAAAGACAAAATGCTTTCGATTCACATTGTAATCAGTGTTGTAACAAACAATAGCCTGATTCTATCTATTGCATTTGGCCTCTAAATAAAGTATACGATCGTTTCGTGTCATAGGACATCAATGTGTCGTCACAAGCCACAGGGTTTAATTTGGATTTGTCTGTGCATGTTTTTTTTTTTACTCTCATAGATTTTGTTACCATTGCCATGCATTATACGACTGACAGACTGCAACGGTTGGAGTTAAAAATCATCATTTGTGTTCTACTGAAGAAACAAAGTCACCTACATCTTGGATGCCCTGGGGGTAAGCAGATAAACATCAAATTTTCATTTTTGGGTGAACTATCCCTTTAAATAGGGCACTATTTGAGGCGACAGCCATTTGTAGTGGTGTCCGAAACCTTAGTGGACATTATCGAGTGCACTCATTTAATCCCACAATGCACCTCAATAACGAGTGTACAACTGATGTACGCTCAATGGCTAGAGAATACCCATAATTCACTGTGAGAGTCGCTCCCATGCCTCAAATTCCTTTAAAAATTATTATTAAATTGTTTAATTAAGGTTCATACATAGTTTCCATTACAGAGTTTAAGATAAATTTCAAGTTTCAAGTGATTATTAAACAGCAAGCACAAACTATGCAAAAGCGGCAGCCCTTCCAGAATTCACTCACTCGTTTTCATTCACTCCTTCAAGTAGACTGTATTAGTGGACTAATGTAGGGAATAGTGAATGAAGGTATAGGGGGCCATTTTGGATCCAGCCAAAATGTGTCCAGAAAATATTGTGAGCCTCAAAATAAGAATGCCAAAAGACACCATCATAAAACACATATTTTTCTAAATTAGCAAGGATATACATCCATTAAAGTTTGTGTACACCAGCTACTGAATGCCTCTGCGGATCGGTTCTTATAAAGAGGGACTGGATATGCCAACAGCCTAATGTCCATCCCACAGCATGCGCTGCTGACGTCTCACTGCTTGATAATTAGTGAACTTGATGGAGCGCACACACGCTCGTCTCTAAACAAAGGGTACGGCACATTGCAAACCCCCCTCGCTACAGACATACACACACACACACACACACACACTCACATGAATATGTAGGTCAGTTTGCATGATGAAGTGCCCTGCAAATAAGAGGATTATGCTGATGGTGCCAAGTGTTACAGCAAAACAAATAATGAAAGGCAACAACAACAATTCTCATCATCATGTTATTGTCAAGATCATTCTATTAAAAATATCACTTTCATTTGTGTTATTCATGCTTCATATTGTTAATACAATATAATTTTTCGTATTGGGTTGAGGGCAGATATTATGTAAAAAATATAACAAAAAATTAATAGCATATTATAGCCTGCTAAGTAAAAATTGCAAAGTAATCAAAGTATAGTAAAGAATTAGTTGGGGGAGACAAAAAACAACTTAAGACTAGATATCAGTTAAAGTAATAATGGTGAAAATGTTAATGATAAAGCAAATGTCAGATATTTGATTGAACTTGATTGTTGTTGACATTTGATATCGTGTCTAAGTGAGGTTTCATTTTTTTTGTGAAGAAGGACTAACGATCAGTATATTTTCATTTGTGGATGTAGAATTGTATTTATAAATAATACATTTACAACATAAATTACATTTATAACACAACACTGATTATCATTAAGGATTTGAGATAATTTATATAGCAGAAATAAAATGCCAAAGACAAAATTCTACTATGAACAAATAAGTAAGAAGTGGAAGTATTTAATTAGGTAAAATGTATGATTTAAAAAACAGTTTGACAAGGGTGAACAAAATCTAAATACTTTAAGTAGATTATTTAAATTTAAAAAAAAAAATGTGGAGGGGTGAAAAAGTTTTGCTCTAAAGTGTTCTGATATTGACAGGTAATTAAAGCCACGCCCCTTTGGAACCCCAAGTCTTCTGCGTAATGACGTAGAGGGATTCCCCGGTCACTTCCCAGGAAATGTTTACACGGGGAGATGTCCAGGGTTCGGGTGGGAGTAGGACACTGCGTAATTATGAACTAGCGAGATATTTTACTCGCCAAGTTACCAGACTGTACACACATTTTGCGGTTTTTGCTCAGTAGAACCATTTACGACCGACAGCAGTCTTTAAAACGACACAATTAAGGCCGAAAGAAACTCAAATGCGCAAGGACATCCACCGTTTCCTCTTCCTACAGAATACAAAGTCTTGTTTCACATACACAGTCAAACCCGAAAAGACAATAGCAAATGTATTCGACTAAGATTTAAGAAGTTGCATATGCCTTTTTAACCATGTTTCATTCCTAAAGGACATTTTCTCAAGCTCCGCTCCATCAAAACTGCAGAGCGGGACGTTCAGTCCATGAACGAGACCATCAGATGAGCAGAATCAGATCAATATCAGCAGAACAAGGCGAACGAAATAAATAACTTTCAAAAGACTATCTATAATATGCATTTACAAACTATATTTGTTGTAGATGTTTTCACACGCGCGGCCATTTTTGTTTTTTTGTTTTGTTCAAAGCCCAAAGCAGACTTAACCTGTTCCACCTGAACCATGACGGTACATTGGACAGATGAGAAGGACATTCTCTCAAGTCACTGATCCTCCACCAATAACCGAACCTGGTGCTCTCCAAAAACACTCACACACAATGCGCGTGCACATACAACACGCACAATTCACGCACACACTAAAAAGGACACCGGGGGGCTGGACTTCCGAAGGCAAAGTCATTTCTACCCAAAAGTGTCTCTCTCCAGCACATGCAATGTTACTTTTAAATGAAACACAACTTGCTCCGATCCGCACTTCGCAAATAATATAATCTCTGCACTCACCTAGGTTGTTCCGAGTCCTCTCCAGTCGTCCCGGTCAGATATTCAAAGCTTTCAGTGGTCGTGGGTCCTGTGGTTAACTATTCGGACACACACAATGCCAATCAAATGCTAAGCCTCGCCTTTCGAGTGACGTTTGTGCGAATGGACCAATCAGAACGCGCTGTGGGTTTACGCCTCGCCCTCTCGTGGCAGATTATGCGAGACAGGGGTAGCTGCAGGTCGGACTAATGTTCGTACCAAAAGGTGAATTGCTACAACAGAAACTATCCCCTAACCCAAGGGTGTCCAATCCTGCTCCTGGAGGGCCACTTTCCTTCAATCCCAGTTAAACACACCTGAATGATCCAGCTAAATAATGTCTTACTAGGCATAAGCTACTAGAAACTTCCACACAGGAGTGTTGAGGCAAGCTGGAGCTAAACTCTGCAGGACAGTGGCTCTCCAGGATAGAGTTTGGACACTCTTGCCCTAACCCTACCCCACACTCTAACAGGCAGCTTTCGCGACCAATTGTAAAAACCTTTCGGCCTTTCTACACGCACATTACTCCAACCTGCAGATACCCACACTTGGAAAATGCTGGTGGTTACATTGATTAATAGGAGAAGGCCTAGCAGTGCGTGTGGGTGTCTTATTTAGTAGATAAGAATGAACAGAGTTTACCTTTGTGGGTAAACATATTTGAATGACTTTTAACATAATAAAAATCATATTAGTCAATGACTAAAATCTCTTGAAAACACAGGACAAACGAGACGACGATTGTTTTCCCATACAATTTGCATTGTATTTAACAAGCAAATTGTAAGCTACCATAGAGAGCTCTTTATCTCTTTAGCAGTAACTTTTGTTTTTAGGGGGTTTATACCTAAAATAGTTATACCTATTATAATAAATAATTTCGACTAAATCATGTACATAAAATTAGCAAGACTATAAAGGGGACAGCTTTACGAAAATTGACAAGCAAGATACTGGATGCTCAAACACACACAAGAGGGCGCACTTTCTACAAAATGTTTTTGCGGTGTCCTCTAATCTGCTAGTCTGTGTTGTTATGTCTGACGGTGTCTCTGATGCAGGTGAGAGGCGTCTAGAGAAGGTATTTGCACCCCTAGCATCAGTAAATGCATCAATAGAGTAGTATTTCTTTAGGGATATGTACAACGCGCTTTTATATGTGAACATTGTAAACTGTTATTTTTTGAGCATGTCCTGGCAGTGACAAGTAGACCTCTAAAAGTGCTGTTCCTCCTCTTTGGGTCATTATGAGCAGATGATACAGCCCATTGTGAACAGTTGAATCCATGTTTTTATTATAACTAGCAATGTACCGCTTGCATAGTGTGTAGTGATCCAAACTGAATCAAACTGATCCTAAACTCTTCTACAATGCTTATGACAGACATAACACAACCATGTCAAAAAGGGAAAATAGTGACAAATAGACCTAGCTATGTCCATTTCTGTAGTATGTACTGTGTATAGTATGCAAATTTTGTATTCGATGTATGGAATACCCGGACGACCTGTTTGCCTAAATATGCTGTATGCAACTGGACAGTATGATAATATTCCATTGTGCATCGTGACTGTTTTTTGTTTTGTTTTGTTTTGGGGGGGGTTTACATTTCAGTGCACTGGGATTGATTTTAACGATACCTGTGTCTGAATGCATAAAAGTGTGGCCTAATGGTTAGAAAGTCAGACGTGTAACCAGGTCATGGGTTCAAGTCTCGGTACCAGCAGGAAATGTAGGTGGGTGTGAATGAACAGTTCTCTACTACCCACAACTGAGGTCCCCTTGAGCAAGGCACCTAACCCCAAATCGCTCCCCAGACACCGCAACAAAAATGGCTGCCCACTGCTCCAGGTGTGTGTTCAGTACACACTGCTGTGTGTGCGCTTGGATGTGTGAAATGCAGAGCACAAATTCCAAGTATGGGACACTATACTTGGCTACACGTCACATCACTAAAAGGCCTACTTCCCTGTTATATAGTATGCAAAAAGCAATACGGAATCTGCAATATTCATAAAACTGAAAATACCCGTATGTGACCTATACTTCTGCCCAGATTCTTTAGTATGCGTCTGATGGACACTACAATTCAACAAGCCCATGATTTTGACATATTCGTAAATGCTGGGGAACAGCCATTGTGGCTAACATTGTAGGTTGTGTGGCAATGGCAACATGGTGGATACTACGTCCAGATCCTTCTACACATGATAGAGAGTATATACTCTTAACAGTACACAGTTTTGGACACAAAGGGCAGGTGAAGTGTGCACAATTAATATGGCAGGAAACAGGAAATCAAAAACAACTGGAATACATGACCTACAAAAAGTAAATGACATAAAGTGGCCACTAGGGAAAGACTCAGGAGATATACGTGACAAGACAAACCTGAAGATAATAAAACATTGAAGAAGATAATAAAACATTGAAGCCATGAAAAGCAAACATTTGCATATGATGATGTGGATCAGCTCTTACATTTTTTATGCTTTGAACGTCACATTTTCATCACCTTCATGATGAATGTAAATGCTTTTTACATCATTCATTTTATTTATATTATATATATATATATGCCTTGTTTCTACTGAACCTTTCTAATGTCCAAAATTTTGCCAAGGACTTTTTCTTATTTATAAAGATAACATCCTGATCAGTAATTTTTGTATTTGTATAATGTGCTTCATGAGTTCCACATTTTGTTTTTAACTTAGGAACATGTCTGATGCGATTTGATCCTTATAAGTATTTGACCAACAGGCCATTTATTGCAATTCAAAACTGAACTTCAATTAACTTTATATCTAAATTAAGCATTTTTAGCCTCAGAATAATAAGGCGCTAGATAATTGTTTAAGCAAGGGCTATTTTTAAAGTATATTATTGATTTTAATACTTTTTTTTTTTAAGTAAATTGGAAACTGCCAGGAAACTTTGCATTAAGCTCTGAGTATTCTTGAACTTGACTGAGATGTTTTTATTGAAAGCAAAACACAGGGAACAAAGACGACTCTTTCAAATATAGTGAACTTTATTAGCACTGTTATACTGTACAGTTAGTAATGTTCTCTTTTGATATTTGGGTTTACAATGGACACAACACAAATACACACAGTAAGTCTCTGTACAATTGTCTTGTTGAACAGCTGATTGACCTTCGGTGAGTCCAGAGACAGCACACGTCAACAAGGCCATATTCAGTGCAACCATATGTATGCATTTCACATAGACATGTACAGACATAAGGATTTGATGTGTTATTTGAATGTTCTGCAGTGTTTTCACTATCCTGATTATGGCTGTGGTACTTCACAGCAAGTTGTTGATCTTGATGATACAGAAGATTTCAATTTTATGAGATTTGGTGACTGTATAACAGGATGACACATGGACATGACTGCGGAAACACAATAGCTGAGATCACCACACCAAATGGTCCTCATATCTGTGGATAAACAGCCATAAATTCTTAATGTCTTAACTTAAAAACTTTCTACATAATAAAGTGCTCACTGTTCCAACTGATGTTAAGAATAGTGAATAAAACATTATAATTATGATTGTAATACTGTTATAAAAGAATAATCAATCAGTTATAAGCTGTCTAATATCAGTTTATAAACCTTACCTGGTCTGGGGGTGGGACTCTGTTTCACCAATCAGAAGGTCTGATATTAAGGTGTCAGCGCTGGACCTTTTACCATACCTGTCAAACAGAACAAAGACCTCAAAATCACACCAATGTAGGTATTATACAGTACTTATAAGTGGAGTCAACTTTTGTAAAATAATTTTGTCTTTTGGCGCCCCCTCAAACGTTTGTTAAACATTAACATTAGATTTCTTAGCCTACTGTGGTGTAAAATATACGCACTAACTGACAGTAAAGAACACTTGTACCGAAACTTTGAAAATTAAGCTCAAACATGAGCTCATAATATGAGAAACAATATACATCCCTGACCCCACCGTAGATCACATATATCCCAATGTCCATTTTCACTTGTTTCTCACAACTCTTAGACGAGGATAAGCTTTGAATGAAGTGCATCATTTCCATTTCCGCTTGTAGTCTAATCTATTCTCCCCTTTTGTCTAGGCGGAAGGAAAAAAATATGCGGAGGAATTTTATCTCATTTTTAACCGTTCCTTGGTATTTATTTTTTAAATACTTCGCTCGCTGTCAAAACGGTGTATTTCGTCTCGTCAATAATTAAGGAAAGGCATTCAGCAATAAATTTTTGTAAGTACAAAACCACATCCCGCTGTTATAACAACAAAGAAACACATTTAAAGCGCTGTGTAGTTCGCAGTCAATTAGAAAGTCAGCGGGGTTTTATCTGTGGATTAATACAGTGAAAGAAACTGGACTATAGTTTTCCAATCCCCAGTTGCTGTAGAGCCCATTTTGGTGTTTTTAAACCGCTAAAACTGCAGAAATAGGCTAAAGATGAACTTTTGTCGATAATAAATTGAGAGTAAATAATGTGAGAAGAAAGAAAAGGAGCAACTTGAGGAAGAATTTGAAACAATTCTATCAATTCTTTCAAAGAGTATATATTAGAGATAAAGAGGAGCTCACCTCTGCCTTGTTATTAGGTTGATGTAGTGTCTTAGTGCAGAATAATACTTGGCGAGCTCCTCCGCAGGTGCGTCCTCTCCCGGGTTGTCGGGTTTTGTTGGATACCCTTCCGTAAGAGTTCCCAAGCAGGCGAACAAGAGGAAGGCGCACGCTGCCCAACCGATCCACATTTTCATGTTTGGATGCATCTGAGATCAAACAAAGCAAAAGTGTTTGTGCTAATACGTAATATAACGTTCTAATAAGTAACTAATATAATCACAAATCTTAACACATCCAGAAGACGTTTGGGCTGCATCGTGGTCTGCATTAAACTAGAAATTAAATAGGTTTATGGTATAATAACACTTGATATTTAATAATGCTAGCCTAATAAAGATATTTAACAACAACTACATTTAATTACTTTCTATAAGAAATAAAACTTTTAATAAAATAAAGCTTCCATATAATGTAAAAGCATAATATAAATCAAGCACTTACACTTCCTTTAATGAGGTCTTGATTGCACTTCTTGCTCCGTGGGTTTCGACTTCTCCAATTTTCTGCATTCTGAGTCGTGCGTCGCCTGGTTTTATACCTGTACGGCTCGTGCCATAAAGAGCGGAGCCCACGCGCAATTGCGCGCGACTCTTTTGATGCGCGCGAGCCAGCGTCACGGATTAAATCCTCTGTCATCACTGCTTTAAAACGCGCTTGTTTGGTCCTCATTTGAATGCGTGGGAGGTTATTTAGGGACGTTATTTTGCACTAAACACAAGAGGTTCGAGTCATGATCTGAAACTGCCAGTTTTGTCCACCTGATTCACCTTTTAAACTTCTTAGGTTGTTCTGGTGTTCTTTACTAAAAATGTCATCTTGATATCTACCTACACATATGCTGAACCTGATAGGCAACGTTTCATTTATCCTATAGAACAAATAAAGAGCCATTTTATGATTATCATGCTATGTTGCATGATATTTATGTATATAAAACCAGAGGAAAGCTTTATTGATCTTTCATAACTCGGTTATAACTCGGTATTGTTTCAATGAAGCATTTGTCCCATTTGTCCATGTTTCCCCTTAAGATTATAAAAGAAAAAATAGACACAAACAGGGCCGGATCTAGAAAATTATTTATAGGGTGGCAAAGGGGTGGCATGAGGTCTATGAGGGGTGGCAATACCAAAGCAAGCGCCCATGCATAGTTTTTGGAGATTTATGGCCTGACATACACAATTGTGTTCACAAACATTGCATTACCACAAAGTAGTCATCTATATACTGTTTAAAATTAAAAATAAATAACAAGATTTCAATATCCATCATGGCACCAAGTAAAGACACTATATGAAAAACATCAACAGATTCTAAATGAGTCGGAGCTTGTATTACTAAAGGAGATGAGCGCGGTTTTATTAATATTACACAGGCTACTTTGATGGTATAAATGTTTTATTGCAAGTTAAAGAGCAACAAAAACTTGTTTTTGCAAACAATTTTTGAGTTTCTGTTATTAACAGAGGTGGGAATGTCTGTGTGTTCACCCAGAACACCCTATCAACTATACTCTAGCAAAACCCCAGCAACTGCAAAGCAAGAGCCTAGAAACCACCCAGAATCTCCTAGCAACCAACTAGCAACACTTTAGCAATCACCCAGAACATCTATATTCTGGCCTAACTGACCAAAGTTTTTACGTTTTTTAAACAAGACTTTAAGTTGGCTTTATGACAAGCCAGCATAAATTTGTCTTTCAAACTTTTCAGTCTTATTGTTTTTCTTGATTGCTAACGCACAATCCATAACACAATTCAACATTTTCTCACAACTATAAACACAATCTCAAAACTATACACCAACTTGTACAAACCTCAAACTTCCAGGTCAAAATAAAATGTTCTATTCAAAAACGTATTCTTGTCTGACAAAATCAAACTTTGGCCTCAGATGACATACAAAACTTAACAAATACACAGACTACTGCACTGCCCAGTGAGCACTAGTGAGATCATATAACACTGTAACAAAAATACCTCTTACTGGGATTCAGGAATTATTTTGCAGCTCAATGTCTACTACACTATACAAAAATAAATTTACAGATGCAGATACAGTAAAATACAGCAATGACCTTTTGGAGAGATTTTTTTTTTTCCATTTTACTATTGTAAAGACAATGTATTACTGAGGTCTTTTTCTCAAATGTAAAATCTGAAAAGCAGGAGAAACATTAGAGAAAGTGATTTTTTCCCCTCGATGATTCCCTCAGCAAAAATAATGAAGTATCACCCCCTTCAAAAATGCATACAATGATGTGTCTTTTTGGAGATGAAATGATGATAAGGAAAGCAAAATGGAAAGGAAATGGAAAGCATTTGATTGATTCAGGCATGTCATGAAACTGGGTCAAAATGCATTAGTTTAGCAAAAAAAAAAAGAAAAAAAAGGCCATTGTGCTCCAACCATAGGATAAAAGAGTTGGAATAAGGGATTTTGGATTGTATGTGTGCTCTGTTGATAACTTTGCATGGATTATTTGGCAATGTAACCGCAGTACATCCAGTCATTCCAGACAGCTGCTTATGCATCATATACCACATCATGGGTTTGCTCTTCAAAAACTGCAACCTGTCTCATCCTTTCTTCTACTGTTTATCTAAGTACGCCTGAGTGTGTTGCAATCATCAAAGGCAAACTGTCTTCATAAAAATGACAATATAATATGTTCTTGGTGTTGTTGAATGAGGCTGTGTTGTGATAAGGAAAATGTTGCGGGGCCGAAATGTCTTTCTTTGTCAGCAGCTGTGGATAATTACATGCACAATCAATTTTTTAGTTGTTGTTACATGGGGAAGTTTGTCCTATTTTACCTCTTTCACTTTCTTGGTGTTTTTGTTCTCTCTCTCTCTCTCTCTCTCTCTCTCTCTCCCTCTCTCTCTCTCTCTGCCAATCTCTCTTTCACACTGAGCTGATGAACATTATATAGAGCTTTGAAAGGAAGCACCTCAAGAATTCATCTCCAGAATTTACCAATTCATCTCCATTTATTGCTGCACATCTGCTTCCACTCACTCAGACTTGAATTAATTTTACTAACACTTGCAGCTACAGTTTATATTTTTTACTCTTTTTCTTATTAGTATTTGCAGCAACCACTGCTATACTCTGAGTGTGTGTGTATATATGTGTGTATACTGTATGTGGGTGAATTCAGGTTGATTGAGACACTTTTTGCCATTGAGATTTTTGCCATTGAGAAAGTGTCCCACTTTCAATCAAGAAGTACAATAATTAGTACATTTAGTATATATATATACAAACATATACATTTAGTATATATATATACAAACACACACACACATCCCTACTTTCACAGTCAAGAAAAAAAGTACAATAATTAGTACATTTTCAACCTCAAAAGGGAGCATATATACCTCCTTGCATTAAAACATTCTCCAGCCATGTTTCCTGAGCTTTATTCACAAAATATTACAGCTCGCTTTGAAAACAACAGTGTGGTCTATTGATAACACTATAAAATGTACTGTCTGCCTTATTATGTTGAGGTTACCGCATGATAATAGCCTGAAACATGCGTATTGAGTTTGCGGTTTAAATCTGCTGTTAAAAAATAGAGTTATAAGAAGTAGCATTTAAAGGACCACATTATGTCAGAACAAATTTCCTAGAAAATAATGTGCCTGTGATTACTGTGTTTTATAAGCTTATTCAACCGAAAAAATATAATTTAACTAAAATGATAAGTGTGTGTGCGTGTACATTTTAAGAAGCAGTCTTTTCAAGAAAAGAAAGGACAGAAGCGAACCACAGAAATACTGGTGATGTGGTGCCACCTGTTTCCTCCATTGCTTTGCCTTCAGGCTTGTGCAAAGCCAAAGGGTCAGAGTCACAGGTCAGACACAAACGGTGAGATATAACTTTAATGAAACCTGCTGCGTCTCTGTCTGACCCATAAAATCATGTCTTAGAGCTGCCAATCCAATAATGTCTGTCAAGAAAGCAGGTAAAGTGGGAGCATGATGTTTTTTCCATCACCTGTTCATTCCTATACATAAACATGTCTGTATATACAGTATATACTAGAATCATCTTCATTTGAATTAAGATCCTCATCAGCATCAATCAAAAACATCAAAACAATTCCCAATCTTCCACTTTTAGAGTGGTGGGAATTTATTAATGAATCTTTCTGCAGGTTACAAAGATATGCCAGTAAGTGGTGACAAGTTACTGTCTTTATATTAATCAAGTTATTGACTGGTTCATTCAAACGATTTGTTCAAAAACATGAATCACTCTGCGTTCCATTCTGAAGGGCTAATCCCTATGCCTTAATCCCTTCGGAGGGTTTACCCTCCAGAGTGAGAGCTTCGAAAGGGATGAAGGGTGTAGGGGACCAAAAAAAACTATCCCTTGGAACACATTTCTGCGTCATCTTGCCGAGCCAATTAAAGAGGCGTCGTCATCGTACAATAGAGTGCAACAGTTGTGTTCCAGAAGTTAAAACTCCATCCTGTCACGGTTTGTAGTAAACACGCTTACGAAGATGAAGCATCGAAAGTCTTTAATCTAATTCTCAGGCAACAGGAACACAGGATAAACTTCCACAAAGCATTGGCGAGGCCCGACAAACTGAATAGAAACAGAGAGAACTTAAGTAGAGATAATGAGGTGCACACAGCTGAATTGAATGACAAATCAAATTAACAACAATGACAACAAACTCGACTCAGGAACACGGTGCAAACTGAAAAACAAAGTCCAAATGGTGCATGACTGTGACATTCATTTTCCTAATAGGGAAATTGATTTTTTACAATATCTTATAAATCTTTAAATACAGCCCTGTGAGCTATATACGAAGATGTTTAGTGATGGTATTTGCTTCTGTTGAAGCTGTCAGCCTGCGTTATTTTAACTTATTTTTTAAAATAATAGTGTTTAACTGTGGAATTTGTGGTGAAAAACTACATTACCCATGATACTTGCCAAAAGAGCTCTTTCGCTCTGCTCACTCCCAACTGTGAATGATATAATCGAGTCAGCCTTACTGCTTTCAAAATACTTAAAGGGGTAGTTCACTCAAAAATTAAATTTCTGTCATTAATTACTCACCCTCATGAACGGCAGCTCATTATTGGCTCCTGTACAGCATCAGCCAATACTGAGCAGCTGTTCTGACGTAAACTGCGATCACTACATCAACTGCGTACGAGACTGACAGGAAAGAGGAAAAATTGTTGAATAAAGTCGTTATTTTTGTTTTATTTTTGCACACAAAAAGTATTCTCGTCGCTTCATAACATTAAGGTTGAACCACTGTAGTCACATTGAATATTTTAACCATGTCTTTATTACTTCTCTGGACCTTGAATGTGGTAATTTCATTGCTTTCTATGGGAGATAAAAAACCTCTCGGATTTCATCAAAAATATCTTCATTTGTGTTCTGAAGATGAACGAAGGTCTTACGGGTGTGGAATGACATGAGGGTGAGTACTTAATGACAGAAATTTCATTTTTGGGTGAACTAACCCTTTAAATATTTGTATATATGTGCATATTTTCCAATAAGCTTTAAATATATTGTTTTAATATGCAATCAACATTTTTAAATGAGTAGTTTTAATTCGATTATGCTGTTTGCAGTGCTTCATGAGATTGTAGTTTTTTCCCAAACTAAAGCAGTTAAGTCTTTGTATTTTGGTCCAATTTTCAAATACTTTTTTTTGCTTAAAATCAAAGTTTGTAATATTATGATTCACCTCGTAGCTGGTTGGCTTGGTTCAGACTTTTTAAAAATCCCTATGGGAGAAATGAATGGAAAAAATACTTCTGGAACTAGCACTGCTGAAAAAGTGGCCGGGCACTGTTTTACCCTATAGTATACACTGCTAGCCTGAGAAAAAATTCATGAGAGCGAAGTGTCCATCAGTTGTACTCTTCATTCTGAAGGGCCCTTTGAAATGGTCAGATTTAGAAGAACCCTTCAACATGGCGGCAATGGTTGTTCTCACTCTTAAGTGGCCATCAAAGGAGGATTTATCCCATTTAAAACACAGCCTCATTCAGGTACAACACAAGTGTTTTTATGAGTGAGCTAAGTTACAATTTTTTTTTAAGGTGTCTTTGCCATGTTCACACAGCATCAGAATACGGTTGTCAGTCCTGTATTTGAGTCCTTAATACGGTTACGTTCACACACAATACAGTTATTTACGGGAGTGACAACCGCATTTTATAACCAAACTCACACCCGTAAATTTTGACATGACAAGAGACTAGACTTGTGCCGATATTCGGTAATGCGATATATCGCAATAATGAATATGCACGATATTGTTATCGCGGGCACTTCAAAATACCGTAAATAATAATTTATCACCAATTATTAAAATTTGTATAATGCATTTAAGAATATTTTCCCATCAACTGTATAAACTGCACAACACCGCTGTATTCTGCATCAAAAGAACACGCGCTCAGATGTAAACAAGCCCAACGTGCATGAGAAGCACATGGCGGAACGAGTGAAGGAGACGCGCTGAATGAAAGTGCACGTTCACTCTCTGACAGCAGAGGGCGCTGATGGAACAGCAGAATGCAGCGGTTACCCCGGAAACCCCGCAAACAAAGCAACTGCGCTAGTGAAGTTTTTAAAATGCTTCAAACAGCCATTCATTTTTTGTAATCTCAATGTTGTTCATCACAGCACCAAATACTTAATACTTAAAGACTTAATAGGCTATTTATTTTCAAACTTAAACATTTTTATATTTTAATCTGGACTACAACATGTCCTAATGATTAGAAATGTTCTTATTATTTGTTATTGTTCAGTGAAACTTTGAGACATATGGCTTCATTAGTTAACATGCTAATTCATTATTACCAAACTGACAATGAAAAATACTTATAAAGCATTAATTATTCTTAGTTAATGTTAATTTCTTAGTTACTGTTTAATAACATTACTAAAATCAAAAGAACTTATTTAACGGACCTGACATAAAACTAACAATGATCAGTTGTATTTCTTAACTAACATTAACAAAAAATAATACTTTCTGTAACAAATGTAGCTATTACTCAATCTTAGTTAATGCATTAAATAATGAGACCTTATTGTAAAGTGTTACCTGTTGTTCTTTATAGCCTAATTCTTTTGCACTTTAATCTGTTTGAAAATTTTACTTAATATATTTTTTGTGTATTGTATTATTGTATTTAAACATTCAGAGTTTTTTTTTTTTGTTATTACAAAAAGAGTTCTTAAACCTGTTATACTATGACAACACTTTTTTTGCAACTTATTTCAATATCGTGATAATACCGTATACCGTGATAAAAGCTTCAGCAATTAATCGCAACACGAAAATTTGATACCGTCACATACCTACAAGAGACTAATTGAACCGCGAGTTCATCCATCAAAACTTCATTAACCAACAGCAGCATGTAAACACCGCGCTAACCGGAGTCTTTAACCATTGCATTGCGCACGCGTGTCACGTCCTTTGAAACGTCTGGCGCATGACACGGTATTTGAATTTGGAAAAGAAACACAAAACTGACAGGAGCCGCTCCGGTGGAGAACAGTGACTGGATCTAACACCTTCAGATGACACACAGCTCATATCTCTGTCGCAGTAAGTTACCGAAAGCGAAACCACACACAAAACACCTTAGCAGAGCGGCTCTCTCGCACTGTATGACGTGACAGACAGCTAGTTGTCCAGTGCGGTTCCGTTCAAACAGCGCGAATATTCCGAGAATGCGATTGTGAGTCCTGAAAATTTACGGGTGTGAGTTTGGTTATAGAATGCGGTTGTCACTCCTGTAAATAACCGCACTGTGTGTAACTGTATTAAGGACTCAAATACAGGACTGACAACCGTATTCTGCTGCTGTGTGAATGTGGCCATGTACTTACTATAGGGTTAGAATTAGTTTGGTTTAGGGTTAGTTGCATGTAATTATGCATAATTTACTGCTATGACTATAATAAGTACATGTTACATGTGTAACAAGGACACTGTAAAATTAAGTATTACCATGAGCCATTGAATCATTCATTAAATCACTTCGTTTAAAAATACTGAATCATCCAGGAGCGAAACCACTGCTGTTCAGTGTTGTAACAGTTCTGTTGTGTGTTTGTTTGGAACAATTTTCATTGGTGGAGCAACAACAAAGTAACTGGCATTACTGTATCTAAAATGTAGGCCAAGTTACTTAATGTATAAACTTCTTGGTTATTGAACTGTTGTATAAAATCACACACACACACAAATAGGCCTATACTGTAAGTATAAAGTATATATACTGTATTGTCTAAAGTTAAGGTTGGTTGTTTGAAAAAAAAAAAACAGTTACACTCACTTGCTCGCAAAAACGTCTGATGTGCAATTATTGCTCTTGTTTCTTCTCCTGTTCACTGTGTTTGACTGGTTAAACATGTTACATAAAAGCCTTTATGTTAAAGAAAAGAGTCCTAAGATAAGAACGTCAAACTAATTTCGCTCCACTCAAACACCAATTGTCTCTTTTCTCTCTTTTTCCACCTCTCCCTCTCTTTCTCCTTATCTCTTTCTCAGAGCGGTTTTACAGTGTCTTATTAATCTATAAAAACCTAGAACTTCACTGTTTTGTAATGTTCTTTTGTTTTTATGAAACAGTCTGTTTCTATTCTCTCTTCAGAATTGTTATTTGACTCTGTCCATTCCTACACTTGAGTCATGGTGGTTGGCAAGGACAGATTACTACCTGAGCCAATGGGCCTCCATGAGAGGGCCCTTGTGGCCAGACACCTGAAAACAAACTACTGCAAATGTAAAATGTATGTAGTTTAGACATACTGAATGTATGCCTATGACTACTGGTGCAATGTTGTCCTTATAGCTCTAAAAATGCTTTCTGAGCATCTCATTACTAATGAGGTACATTTCTGTTTCTTGTGCAATTTATTACACGGGTGTTTATTCTCGTAACTGCTACTTTATATCTCACAATTTTGACTTCATATATCTGTGGTGTAATTGATTGTTATTTGTAAATAGAAAGTGCTTCTAAAATGTGTACACACCCCTTTCAGAACTGGCGCGATATCTTTTAAAAATAAGAGGAATCATAAAAGCTACAGCCCTTATCAGATTATATCATAAATAGTTCTTGAAACAAGTAACTGTATTTACATAAATAATCCTGTTCAGAAGTTGGCATAGCTTTGTTTTTGAACAGGATCATTTATATAAAATATTCTTTTGTCTTGTGGAATATATGTAAATATCTGTTATGCAGCTTCTCGCAAGAAACAATTTATAAAAAATAAAAAATTTAAAATGTGCTTTTAGTATTTTAAGGTATACATCCTTGCATTACATCATATTCCATTCATGTTACATGTGTTTTATTCATAAAATATTAATGAAAACTTTGAAAACATAACAGCGTAGTCTATTGATAACACTATAAAATATTTTTTCCACATTAATATGTTGAGGTAACTGCATATTGAGTTTGCAGTTTAAATAGTTTGAGTTGCAGTTAAAACAAGTCACAGTTAAAAGAAACAACTGAATTTACACAAATTATCATGCTCAAAGGTTCACATAGCCTTACTTTCGAACAGGATCATTTGTGTAAAATAAATTGTCTTGTGGAATATATGCTTATATGTGTCTTGCAGTAAGTACTACAGCCATGACCAAAAGTATTGGCGGAGCTGATCACAATTTGTGGGCTTCTGATTCTGATTGACTCGCCTTTTGATAGAGAACTCACAGGTTCTCTATGGGATTTAGATCAGCGGAGTTGCCTGGCTACAGATCCAAATTTTCAATGTAATGATCTCCGAGCCACTTCATCATCACTCTTGCCTTGTGATGTGGTGCTCCATCATGCTGAAAAATGTATGAATCGTCACCAAATTGCTCCTGGATCGTTGGGTGAAGTTGCACTTGCAGGACGTTTTGATACCATTCTTTATTCATGGCAGTGTTTTTGAGCAGAATTGTGAGAGAGCCCACTCCCTTTGGATGAAAAGCAACCCCACACATGGGTGGTCTAAGGATGCTTCACTGTTGACACGACACAGGACTTATGGTAGTGTTCACCAGTGTTGGGGAAAGTTCCTTTTAAAAGTAAAGCATTAATATTGCGTTACTCCCTGTAAAAGTAACTAATTGTATTACTTAGTTACTTTTTATGGGAAGTAATGCATTACTTTTGTTTTACTTTTTCTCACCTGGGCTGGGCTTGCTAATTTGCTTATTTTAACAAAAAAAGTTGGCAAAGACCCTTTCACACCAAAAGTGAAATAAATAAGCCTCTGCAACCTTACACCATGTCTACACTGGACGCGACCGTTGTCGCTCACGTCGCATCAACTAAAAGCTCTCTACACTGGACGCAACAAAGCGCCCATTGCAAGGCATATGTCCTTCTTGTCAGTATGTCATAAATCGAACGAGGCATCAGTTTACTGTTAGAGATTTGTTGCTCATGTTGTGCCGCATCCAGTGAAGACAACATCACTGGTTATAATGGGTTCTATTGTCTTTTGTCGAGTCGCATCACGCCGCTCGTGTCCAGTGTAGACACGGTGTAACTTCAGATTTCTCTCAACATGGGGACAGGAGAGGTGTCAGTCTCTAAATGGGAAAACAAAGTAACTTGCATTACTAAAAAGTAACTCAGATATTTTGCTGGAACTCTAAAAGAATGCATTACTTTACTAGTTACTTGAAAAAAGTAATCTGATTACATAACTCGCGCTACTTGTAATGCGTTACCCCCAGCACTGGTGTTTGCCTTTTCTTCTCTGGACAATCGATTTTCCAGATGTCCCAAACAGTCAGAAGGGGGCTTTTTCAGAGAAAATAATTTTATAACAGTTTTCTGATGTCCAATCCTGGTGATGTTTTTCTTGGAGAGAAGTGGCTTGCTGCCCTTCTTGACACCAGGCCGTTGTCCAAAAGTCTTCACCCTGACTGTGCTTGCAGATGCGCTCACACCCACCTGCTGCCAATATTAAGCAAGCTCTGCACTGGTGATGACACGATTCTGTAGCTGACTTTTCAGGTCCTGGCGCTTTCTAGACACCCTTGGACATCCTGAAGCCTTTTTCGTTGCTGTCGAACCTCTCTTTGAAGTTCTTGACGTTCAGGTGCAACATTATTTGCAGCAATTTCTTTGCACGTGAGGCCATTTTGATGCAAAGCGATGATGGCTGCACGTCTTTTTTTGGAGGTAACCATTAATAACACAAGAACACAATGTCTGGAAGCACTTCTTCCCTCATTTTATAGCAATCAGTCTGCTCTTATAATCCAATCAGAACTATAGAGTGATTCTACCCAAGAACTGTGTTCATAATTTCCCATACGCTAAAGATATGATTAGTGAAATTATAGGGCTTTTCATACTGCGCTTAACCTCGGGTTATCGACGTTCTAAACAGATGAGGGGTAAGCACTGCTTTTTACTGGGGGTTATGAAAACCTGCTCCGGAGCAGGGTTAGGATTTGCACAGCTTTTGCGGTGTTAACTCCGCATTGTGGTGCCAAACTTGCACAGTGTGAAATGATGCGGTGTTACAACTAGATGCTTAGCAACCGACAACTAATCGCGTACATTATATTCAAGCGCTTTGGGCAGTCATGGAAACACTGTCCCTGCGCAATGTATATAAACAGTCTTTTCTGCATATGATAGAAAAAATGTCAAATTGTGATAGAAAACGCGACAATTGGAGTGAAGAAGAGACCGTCATTCCTACCTTTATAGTTCGAAAAGTTCATTCAGAAAAAAAAAATTGACATTACAGTCAGCAATGAGGACGCAAGCTTTTATGTAAACAGGTCACATGCTGCGTTTGTCCACTCAGAAACTCTGACACCACAAATATGCAAATAAGGACTTGGTATTGTAGTGTTAGTAAATGTACAGGCTTTTCACACTGCGCTTAACCCTGGGTTATCGTCGTTCTAAACACCACTTTTAACCCCGGGTAAAGGAGCGTTTCACACTTGTAATTTAGATGCGGGGTTAGCACCGCTTTTTACCCAGGGTTATAAGCAGGGTTAGCGCCGCTTTTGCGGTGTTATCCCCGCATTGCGGTGCCAAACTATTTCAAGTGTTAATAACCCTGTAGTGTGAAACGGCAGCTTATAAATACCCAGGATTAGGTTAACTGTTAACCCCAGTGGCATGTTGCACAAAGCCGGTTTCAGTTGCTACCCAGGTAAGTTCAAGTTTAGTTTGAGCAAACTCTGGTTTTTCTGGTTTTTAAATATGAATAATAATAAATACAGGTTTTTCAAGGGTTATGCTAACGTTTATAACTTACAAAAATATTGTGACAAGTGGAGGCCTCCAATGAAGCTGTTGCCCCAGGTCCTGCAGGACCATATAATCCGTCCTTGGCAGTTGGTCTTCAAAGTCAGAGACCACCATCAGAGTGCCATCATGTGTCTAAGGGTATTTGAGAGAGTGCGGATTCAGTATGAAGGCAAATTGGAGTGTTTTGATGCAAAAACGACAGAGATCATCTTTTATTACTGTCAAGCAAACTTTTATCGATTTTGCACAGCTACGTGATTCTGCGCTGGCTTTTGTCTCCCCCCTTCACACTCATGGGCTCGGCATGAATAAATAACGCCACCAATTCCACAGTCTTCATCTCTGCTCCCTCACTCCTCCTCCTCTTCCTTTTTCAATCCTTCAAAGCACCACTGAGCAGAATAAAGGATTGGAGAGGAGCAGAATCACCACGAGTCACGGCCATAGTGCAGACCTAGCGTCGATTTTCAAGCTTTTTAACAAAGAAATTGAAAAAGCAATTGTCTTGACGCCCTTTTAGGTCTCACTGCTTTGATTCCAGGTAATTGATGTTGTTCTTTTCAACATCATACAACATAGACTGACAATTGTGTGGCAATCTGTCAGGCGTATGGGAGACTGAGAAGAGAAACTCTTAAAGCGACACTTTACGAGGCTTCAGAGAAATTCAATGTAATATAAACAGACTATTAATAAAGTCTGAACAGAATCAAGAAGTGCCTTGTGATTCATAGTGTGCTGGACAGTTCCTGACTTATAATAGCAAGTTTGCAGTTTAAGTAAAACTAATAAAGTATTAATAAAGTAATAAAGACTTGACTTCTTGAAATAAATCATTGATTGACAGCTGCTTCGTGTGACGAATCTGAGCTATAACCTAACACAGGGGTGAATATTTTCCAGGTCTATTTTCTACTCTCTTCTGTTCTTCCCCAAAGCCTGTCAATCACGGCACCATGGTGACTCCTATAGCAGTACATCTGTTGCTCTAAAGACCTCAGAAAGGTTTCCATGGCAAGGAGATTAGACTTGTGAGGGGGTATATTTTGAAGTTTTCCTTCTTTCCTTGCATTTTTCTAATGGTCTCCACTGACGGGGAATTTGTGAAGTGATTTCATTGTGTCTAGTCTTTAGATTAAGGTCATCAGGAAAACATAATTAATACAGCGTAAACTGATAAAAGCATGACACTAAAGGATCTGTGAAGTTAGGCATCAGGGTTGATATCAACACACACTCACACATGCACACTCATCAAACACTCGCACTAAATCGATATGTCACCTTTCAGGTCAGACATCATCCCTTCCGCTAGCTTACTCCAGTGTTCTCTTTGGACACAGGTGTGTGTTTGTAGATTGTTTGCGTGTTTAAGACTTCCCTTGGACACCTGCTAGGGTCAAAAAAGAGACAAAGTGTGTCATGAACAAATAAAGCCACATGAATAATCTGAATCACAGCAGTTCGTGATCTCTGCTCTGACAGACTTGGGTTATTCAAAAAACATGTTACGATACCGTATGGTCGTCTTAATCACTACTGCGATTACTTGCTCATTTCAGCTCAGAATTAAAATTCATGCACTGTATCACAGCAAGGAAGGGAATTAATCTGATTTCAATGTGAATCACTTTAGTGGCGCAGATCTGCTGAATCTAATCAGATTAATTAAACATTTACACCAGCTCCCTTTATATGTAATCCTGTCCCGATTTTCTTCTGTCGTCATTCAAAACCTCAGTCGGATGGTAATTTTATATTTTGTTAATAAACCGCTGCTTCTCATTTTTCATGCGATGCATTTTTAATGAGTTCAAAGAGCCTTTTTGATTTCTTCTTTCATTCTTTTTTTAAATTAAAGAAGTATATGGATGGAAGCAGGACAAAGCAAGAGTTTCATTATTGTGGACTTATCACATTATCACAACTCTGCATGTATGTACGTGTGTTTGTGTGTGTGTGTGCGTAGGTGTATTTAATTAAGCAATTTTCCCTCCAACAAGTCACTTCTTTTGAGTGCATATGATTGGAAAATTGATATTTTAACTGCAATGCATTTCATTATTTGATGCATGCAGCCAAGAAGCCACAGGTTTGTGGCAATCTGAAGAATAAAATCACTTTTAAGCAAATATGGTATACAAGTATCAAGAAACCCTTAAGGGATTTAGCTGGATTTCTTAATTATGTTCTCTTTTATCAATTCAATTAGACTTCATAATACATTTATTCATTCAAACTAAAATCTCTAATGACAAATGGTTTTAAATTCACCAGATTAGAGTTCTTGGAACACTGCTTTTAAAGGTTTCCAACCAAAAATTCTGTCATTAATTACTCACCCTCATGTCGTTCCACACCCGTAAGACCTTCGTTCATCTTCGGAACACAAATTAAGATATTTTTGATTAAATCCGATGGCTCAGTGAGGCCTGCATTGCCAGCAAGACAATTAAAGGGTTAGTTCACCCAAAAATGAAAATTCTGTCATTAATTATTCACCCTCATGCCGTTCCACACCTATAAGACCTTCGTTAATCTTCGGAACACAAATTAAGATATTTTTGTTGAAATCCGATGAAATTTGTTGAAGGCCTCCATAGCCAGCAATGACATTTCCTCTCTCAAGATCCATTAATGTACTAAAAACATATTTAAATCAGTTAATGTGAGTACAGTGGTTCAATATTAATATTATAAAGCGACGAGAATATTTTTGGTGCGCCAAAAAAACAAAATAATGACTTATTTAGTGATGGCCGATTTCGAAACACTGCTTCAGGAAGCTTCGGAGCATAATGAATCAGCGTATCGAATCATGATTCGGATCACGTGTCAAACCGCCAAACTGCTGAAATCATGTGACTTTGGCGCTCCTAACTGCTGATTCGACAAGCTGATTCATTATGCTCCGAAGCTTCCTGAAGCAGTGTTTTGAAATCGGGTGTCACTATATAAGTCGTTATTTTGTTTTTTGTCGCACCAAAAATATTCTCGTCGCTTTATAATAGTAATATTGAACCACTGTACTCACATGAACTGATTTAAATATGTTTTTAGTACCTTTATGGAGAGAGGAAATGTCATTGCTCCCTATGCAGGCCTCACGGAGCCATCGGATTTCATCAAAAATATCTCAATTTGCGTTCCGAAGATTAACGAAGGTCTTACGGGTGTGGAACGGCATGAGGGTGAGTAATTAATGACAGAATTTTCATTTTTGGGTGAACTAACCCTTTAACACTTTCAATTAGGGCTGCAACAACTATTCGATAAAATCGATAATAATGAAAATCATCGACAACAATTCTCATTATCGATTAGTTGGCTCCGCCCACCATGCACGGAAGACTTCTGCCAGTCGCGTCAAATTACAGCACTGAATAACGCATTTCTATGGACCAAAATGCATCTAAAAATACTGGAGGAAACAGAGTGAGCTGCTGCGGGAAAGGTACGAGATCAAAGCCGATCAAAACATGAGAATTATTTATTTTAAGCTTCAAGCTAATGCATTAGCGTAATGGCTTGCCCTGTCAGGTGCTTTGACAGATGCATATGCGTTCATTCTACGGCCATATCCTTATCTGTAAATGTTACAAATTCACGCGAGCATTTAAATTTTGCATAAAGGCTTGTCCTTACAGTCTGCGTTAAACTTCAAACTTTACTGAATGAGCGCCGGCGCGCGCACCCGCGTCAGACAGATGGAATGCGGGAGAGAGGGAGACAATTAATATTCATCGCAAAAATTTTCATTTTGCTGAAATATCTGTTGTTTAAAGTTAAATTTAGATTTAAAAGTCTACATGTCATTCAAGTATTTTATGATAGTAGTAACTGTAAAGGGAGAACTAATTGAAAATAAATGTAAGACGTTTCTTATAGCCTATTTACAGGATAAAGAAGTGACAGTAAGAGGTGATTGTGTCCAGAGTGAACGTGTTGTGTTCCTGCAGAACATTGCCTGTTGGTTAACACTGAGTTTGTGTTTTTCTTTATTATCTTTATTACTATCATCATTTTTAATGTAGAGTAGAGATTTAAACTATATTCACTGTATATAGTGCTAAAGTTATTAGACATCTGATACCCAATGTATGGTTTGTGCCACAAGTCAGGGCAGCATAAACTATCAGTATTGGTGATTACTTAAATCATTTTTCATGTTTCTGTAATGGTTAATCCACCAGTATGTGTAAGCTCTTTAGTTCCAGCAGTATTTCTAAAGCTACAATATATTTATTGTTGTTATCCATGAATTTTAGATTTTACTGTTTTACAAGAAAGGCAGGAAAAAGTAAAACACTTCATAGTTGTTGTTTTTTTTTTCAGATGCCCAGTTACAGTCAATAACAACAGAGACTGATAAGTTTTTTTATTGGATATTATATGCGAATATTATTTAGAAACTATTTAGTTGTTTCAGTTTGTTATTTTCCTAATAAATGGCAATACCATTTTTAGTTTCAAACAAGTTTTTGATAGATTCCTAAAATATTTGTGTTCTCTCTTTATTATGACAGGTAGTGTAATAAATGACTGTATGTTTTCATAGCATTCAGTTGGCACATTTGTTTGAAGTACATTGGGCAGCATTAGCAATAGTGTGTTTTTTTTGTCAATAAAATAAAAATAAATACAATTAGGATTTTTATCCGATTAATCAATTAATCAAAAAAATAATTGGCCAACTAATCGATTATCAAAATAATCGTTAGTTGCAGCCCTACTTTCAATGCCCAGAAAGCTACTAAAGACATATTTAAAACAGTTCATGTGACTACAGTGGTTCAACCTTAATGTTATGAAGCGACGAGAATACTTTTTGTGCGCCAAAAAAACAAAATAACGACTTTATTCAACAATATGTAGTGAGGGGCGATTTCAAAACACTGCTTCATTAAGCTTCGAAGCTTTAAGAATCTTTTGTTTCGAATCAGTGGTTCGGAGCGTGTATCAAACTGCCAAAGTCACACCCCCCAGTGGTGAACCACTGAAATTTCAAAACACTTATGACATAACGAAGCCTCGTTTACTGAAATCACGTGACTTTGGTACGCACTCCGAACCACTGATTCGAACAACATCACTAGATATTGTTGAATAAAGTTGTTATTTTGTTTTTTTTTTTGGCACACAAAAAGTATTCTCGTCGCTTCATAACATTAAGGTTGAACCACTGTGGTCACATTAACTGTTTTAAATATGTCTTTAGTAGCTTTCTGGGCATTGAAAGTGTTAATTGTCTTGCTGGCAATGGAGGACTCACTGAGCCATCGGATTTCATCAAAAATATCTCAATTTGTGTTCCAAAGATGAACGAAGGTCTTACGGGTGTGGAACGACATGAGGGTGAGTAATTAATGACAGAATTTTCATTTTTGGGTGAACTAACCCTTTAAGGTTCTGTAATGAACAAGAGCCATTTGCAGGAAATGAAACCTTAAACCCCAAAACAAAGATCAATTTAAGCATATTCAAGGGGTCTAAGTCAAAATCTAGGTCTTATTAATATCATTAAAGAAAAATATAATTAATAATATATATTCATTGTTGGAGATATTACACGCCGAAACTAAAATTCTATATAATCACCCTCATGCCATTCCAGTCGAATATGACTTTAATTCTTCCATAGAACACAAATGGGGATGTTTTAAAAAATGTTCACACTGCTCTCTTTCACACAATGGAAGTGGATAGTGGCCAGGGCCTGTCAAGTATTAAAAGTAGTCTATACACCTTCTGAAGCCATTTGTGTGCGAAAAAGACACCAATTTAAGTGGTTATGGCTAAAAGTCTTGGTCATCATTTACTTTCATGATGAAATATAGCTGCTTGGACATTCTACTTCCTATGGTTTGATAGAAGAAAGAATGTTATATTGTTTGGAAAGACATAAAGGTGAGTAAAACATCCAAACTATCCATTTGAGGAATGTTTCTCTGTTTGGAGTGAATGAACTACTTTGCAAATAACATTGGCCAACCAGTGAACTTAGACCCACTTCATGCTATGTTTTCTCCCGCTCTCAGTGTCTTTAACTGATTTCTGTGTAACTAAAGATTTGAAGCTGAGGGATTTGGAGGAGGGGGACAAAAGCGAAGGAACGAATTAAAGATATCATTGAAGAGGTAGAGAGGCGCAGGGTGCATAATATAATACGATCTAAATGAGGCTTAATATAAATAGAGGACCAGGCAAAGAGCGGCAGTACAAAAGAGACTTCTAAATAAATCAGCGAGGTATTTTCAGAGTGTTGGTGGCAATGAAAAATCCACCAATGAGCCACGAGTTTTATTTCAAGTGTGGTAATGAGAAGAGTCTGTGTTTGGTTTCATCGCCGGTGTTTTCATCACTGACGTCACCAAAGGCAAGTCTCACAGGTCACACACACTCGCATTTGCACATTTCATGAGACAGACAGATGTTCTCAAGAGCAATTGAGTGGAGATGCATATCAGAACAGAGGAAGAGAGTAGGAACATATAAAGAGGAAGTCGTAACGAATCCAATCTAATGGAATCTTGAGAAGCTTAGGATGAGTCATAAAACATTCACAAATACAAATACAGAGTAGCACATTCAAAGATATTCTGAGATTCAAAACACACACACACACACACACACACATACACACAGAGAGTGGAAGACAGAGCTAGTCATGCCCAGTACATACAGCAAACCATTCTAGTGGAACTGTACCAGTGATTAGGGGTGAAATTGTTTCTTCTTTCTTTCTGCTCCTTGAACAGAAAACGATTGAATGCAAGCTACAGAGCCTGCAGAGTTCACAGAGCACACAGCCCTCTGTGTCTCATAGATAGAGCACAAACACTCTTTTAATTACGTACTTTAATTGCTATTATTGTTCTGAACATTACTAAGTAGAGAAGAGCAATTTAAAGCCAATTCATTGAAAACAAAGACACTTCTCTCTCACATAGTCACGTCAATGCTGGTGAAGCAAAGCAGAGGCATGCGTGTCACTACTGACCTCTGCTGGTGAAACGTAGATACTATATCAGTAATTTACCAATTTAAAGGCACAATATTTAAGAATTTTGGATTAAAATGTCCAAAAACCACTAGAACAATGTTATATTGTTGACTTGTGTACTTACATTATCCCAAATGTTTCCAAGAATGTTTAAATCCTGAGAAATAAGCAATTTTAATCAGGACACGGACCATATGTCCGTGCTTCGCCTATCAATGACATCATACCTGCATTACCCTCGATTATATTAGATAGTTGAGCAGCTGTTTGGATACATTCATCAACAGAAAACTAATCATGTTATATAGCTCAACACAGTTAAGCCGGGGACACACTTAACGATTGTAAGGCCGATTTTGAATGTAATTTGATACTTACGACTGATCATACCCAAACGCGCCGAGTCAGAGCCAGTTGCTTTCAGTCTGTGTTTGTTTAAATTCCATGTGGAAGTTTCTAATATGATAAAACAGCGCTGTGCTACCCCACATACGCATGACCGGAAGAATCGGAAGTGCTTGTCTGCGACATAAAAGCTTTACTGCTCTCGAGCTGTGTGTCACGCTTGTCTCTTATTATCAGTTGCTCCAGTGGCCTCATTCTGCTGCGATAGCTGTAGACGTGAAGACTCCCATGATTCCGCGAAATCAAGGCATCATCAAGCTACGCTTTTGTTTTGAATAAGCGACCTCTAGCGGCGAAAAATTACATATTGTCCCTTTAAACATAAATATTTTTTCACACTGCAGGAAAATTTAAGTGAAACTCAAAAAAGTGATTAAAAATGGCATAAAACTAAAAAAAGGCAATATTTACAGAACTAAAATATACATGAATACACATTTTGACTTGAAATCTTGATCTAGTCAGATCACATCAGTGTATATACACCGATCAGGCATAACATTATGAATTCTGACAGGTAAAGTGTATGACACTGATTATCTCTTTATCACGGCACCTGTTAGTGGGTGGGATATATTAGACAGCAAGTGAACATTTTGTTCTCAAAGTTGATGTGTTAGAAGCAGGAAAAATGGGCAAGTGTAAGGATTTGAGCGAATTTGACAAGGGCCAAATTGTGATGGCTAGATGACTGGGTCAGAGCATCTCCTTAACTGTAGCTCTTGTGGGGTGTTCCCGGTCTGCAGTGGTCAGTGTCTATCAAAAGTGGTTCAAGGAAGGAACAGTGGTGAACCGGTGACAGGGTCATGGGCGGCCAAGGGTCATTGATGCACGTGGGGAGCGAAGGCTGGCGTATGGGGCTGCATAGCTGCAGACCAGTCAGGGTGCCCATGCTGACCCCTGTCCACTGCTGAAAGCATCAACAGTGGGCATGGGAGCATAAGAACTGGACCACGGAGAAATGGAATAAGGTGGCCTGGTCTGATGAATCACGTTTTCTTTTACATCACGTGGATGGCAGGGAGCATGTGCAACACTTACCTGGGGAACACATGGCACCAGGATGCACTATGGGAAGAAGGCAAGCTGGCTTTGGGCAATGTTCTGCTGGGAAACCTTAGGTCCTGCCAACTTTGCAAACCTAAGCCATGCTGCCATGTTTTTTAGAGAGAAGAGGCTTTCTCCTGGCAACCCTTCCAAATATGCCATACTTGTCCCGTCTTTTTCTGATTGTACTGTCTTGAACTTTATCATTTAACATGTTAACTGAGGCCTGTAGAGTCTGAGGTGTAGTTCTTTGGTTGTCTCCAATTTCTCTGAGCATTACACTGTCTGATCCTGGGGTGAGTTTGCTGGGACGTCCACTCATGGGAAGATTTGTGTCTGTTTTGAATATCTTCCACTTGTGAATAATCTTCCTCACTGTAGAATGTTGATGGACTTCAAATTGTTTGGAAATGACCTTGTAACCCTTCTCAGATTGATGGCAGCAACAGTTGTTTTCTATAAGATCACTGCAGATGTCTTTCCTCCTTGGGATTGTGTTAACACTCATCTGAAGGCTCCACTCAAACTGCAGAACTTCAGCTTTTATAGAGGTGATCACACTTGCTGGTGATCAGTTAATCAAAGACATTTGATTAGCAGTGCCTGACCATTACTTAACCTCTTAATTCCTATGTTAACAGTAAGGGTGTCCTAAGTTTGTCAACCATGGCTTTTCCAGTTTGGCTTTATTTTTGCTAAATAAATAATGACAGAGTGTGATATGTCATGTGTTGTTATTAATCTGAGGTTTTATTTTCCAAATTTTAAGACCTGCCAAGGACCAGATGATTTTCTTTTATTATGCCCTGATACAGAAAACCATGGAATTCAATAGGGTGTCCTAACTTTTTCACATAACTATATATATAGCCACATACTTTGAATAAAATAAGGGTTATGTTGACTCTAAAGGTGTGTGCTAACCTAATGCTAACATTATGTTTGTCACGGCATCAAATCATTGATCAGGTGACATGTATCCTGTTGTGTGTGCTGTTCACATGCATTGCCAATGCCACTGGGGTCCAGTCTCTGGTAGCCTTCTGCCAGTGAGCTGAACCCAGTCAGGCCTCCCATAGCCGCATAAGGAACAGCTCTGCCCACTGGATGACCCCGTGTCATGCGCTCTTCCCTGGTTTCAACCACCGTCACATGGGCATATCCAGGCTGACCACATCCGCAAGTGAATGGACTTCGATAACCAGTACACTGAGTGCCTGCATGTGTAAACAGGTAACTTTAAGACAAATGGAGACTCATTTTATGTTTTATTAAATGCTTATTTGTAACATGATGTATTATGTTAGCTTTCATTTAATAATATGGGATGGAATAATAGTGCAAAACTCACATTTCTTGCACAGGTGCCCTGTAACTTCAGTGTGCTCACTGGTTGTGTGTTTGCATTTGCAGCGTACTGGTTTAGAGCCGTTGATATGAACGTATTCATAGGACACACAGTGACAACCTTTGACCCTACAGGGCAGGAGTATAGGCCTTTCCTTTGGCAACTCCTCAAAGTCTGTGCAGTGTTGTTTATACCTGAGAATGAAATAAAAACATACATAGAATAATCTGTTTCTGCATGTGTGTGTACATCAAGTATGTACATGACTGGTGAGCCATACCTGTGTGTACAGAAGCAAGGTGTCTCTGGTCCAACGAGTATGCAGTCCATCTGTCCCGGGATGCCAAAACTGACATAAAGGCGGTTCTGTATTCTTCTTGGCACCACTGTCTCTTTGTATTTCTTGTACTCATCCTCTGAAAACATCCTCCCTCTATCATCTTCCCCAACAATCCTTTGCAAAATATGACATTCAGTGATAGAGAATTACAAGATCACCTTTTCAAACTGAGAAGCTTATTACGTGAAATACAAAGAGATATACAAATCACCAGAACACGAAACAAACAGAAAATGAAAAGATCAAAATAAAGTAATTTTTTTATAGAATTTAGTTATTAGCTCACAGATTTCCTCAAACAAACCCACCTTCTGTATTCTAAGTAGGCCTCCACTGCATGTTTGTCGATATGTATCTTTTCCATTTCACGGTGATTATGAGTCTATTTTGTTGTTTTGTCTGTTGATATAAACTACAGTCTCGCGCTGCAACACTGACAACTGACAGCTTGTTTGGAAGACTTTTCTTGGCGTCTGTTTCTAGGCAACGACGAAACAACAGTGATCAGTTTTTCTAACGTATACGTAGACTATAGTCTAAACCAGTTTTAAAAAGAGTAAAAATATGCGAATGTAAAAATCTATTCAGTAATAATTTAATCAGCCTTACACTCGTAACCATTTTATTGTGTCTCGAATACATTACAAATGGACTACATTTCCCATGCCCCTTATGACATTTTACGTGAGTGCGTGATGAGATATACCAGATCGGTTCCTTCAAAAAGTTCTTAAGAAAACGATTCAGCGATTCTTTTACGTTATGACGTAGTTGAGTCATCGCATTGCATGGTCCTGGTGTGGCATATTTTATATAACCTATTATAAATCATTCCAATAAATATGTAGGCATATACAACTGTCTATACTGGTTTTTAAGTCATTTACAACCTAAATATAATTTGCATTAACAGTAAATAATTCAAAAAATGTATATCTGGCTGATTTTCTGCCCATTTTAATAACATGCAGTTTTGATCAAATCATGTTATACGATCAAGTCGTACAAAATCATATTTTTATTAGAACGTTTTATTCGTACATGTCTGCTCTAACTTTTCTGTCCATCGGTCACACACGCACATTACAAATGATTCAAGAACCGCTCGAATTATTTCTGTTCGTTTCGTATACGAATCGTTCAGTCCAATGTGAAAGAATTGTTCAGACGATATTGTGAACCGATTCATTGGAAGGATTCGATTCATAAGAACAATTCATTCACAAACAACCGGACATCGCTGGTGCGTAAAGTGACGTCGTACGCAATAGGTTGTGGTCACCGCAGGGAAATACTGAACATTTTTCTATGTTTGTTCCTAGTTTCCCCACATCAGGCGGCTCCGAATGATGAGCTGGCATTTATTTTAAGGTGGTTTAGCTATAAAATAGTTCGCTTCTTACTTTATATAGAGACGCCTGCCTTGAAGTTCTTCTGCAGTTTGAATTATGTTTTAATATTGCTGCCATGCAAACGTCTTAGGAAGATGTCAACAAATCTGTCACCTTGACTGAAGTATTTAAGGTAATTTCTACATGAGCTATGTTACTGTAGTGGTTTCGTCAGGCTGCTCCAGCTGTTTAATGTCTTTCCCACCCGGCCTTGTCTTAAAGCGATAATATAGTGTGTATGTAATAGTAATACAGTCTATTGCTTATCAGTCTGTAGACCGTGAAAGCCGAGTGAAAATGATAAAACGAGCACGTGTCGATGTTTCATAGTCCAGCCAGAATGCTAAACGGTATTTGATTTGCTTATGCTGCTTGCCCAATGTCAGTAGTCCCATATTTCTGTTAATGCTAACCTTTTCTCAAAGACAATATCATTCTAGCTTTACGATAACATCAACAGCTAAACTGGGTTAATGAATAACTTTCTGACATTGCTTAACCTATAATCATGATCTTTTCAGCAAGGCATAAAATGTCTGACCTCAGCGCTTTAACCCAGTTTTCTGCTGTAATTCCTATCTTAAATTTCATGCGTCTATGCTTTGATCACTCTTTGTTTATGAAAGTCACAAGCTTGAACATTTCATCTTGACTAATATAATCAATGTGCAAAACGCTACATTTATATTTTGCCAATATTGTGCTGCTTTTTGTGGTGTAGAGAATTAAAAGTGGTCATATTTCTCCCTACTGCATTATTAATTCATTTAAAGCATAGTCTCAGTGAGTGATTTGTGACTGGATGGAGAATAGTACTGTGACCATAGAGAAAGAAAGTGATGACAAGGTTGCTATTCACTTTGGATGGAAACGTAATTTATTCATGCAAACTGAAATCTAAGGCTTTGCAAAATAAGTGCACATTCATAAAATCTGATATTATTATTATATATTTAAGGACAAGTACTATTTAATATGATTAATCCACATATGTTTGTTTGTTTTTGTGTGTGTGGTATTTTACAGATATTCCTGGCACCTGAACCCCGTTGATAAATATAAACCAATCCACCTGCTGCCCACACACACACACACACACACAATCCGTCCATCTTCCACCCTGTTCATTTCCTAGGCAGAAAAAATGACCAAACAATTGCATGAGATAAGTGACCTTATTACCCAGTCTTCTCCCCATTCCTAACTTTTACCTCCACTCCACTTTTTCACAACTGAATTATTCCCAGCCCTGAACTTGACAGCCTCTTTTAAACCTGTCCCCACCTCATCCCCTTAACCCAGGTCCCATCAGACCTGCAGCATTGCCATGCTGGGCTGTGTTCTGCGTAGGAGCATGTCTCACAAACTGAGTATGTTTCTCGTGCTCTTCGGCCTGGCCTGGTGTCTGCTGCTGCTTCACTACACCGTCACACAACCACGCCGGGAGAGCAGCGCAGAGCTTCGCCAACAGATCCTTGAGCTCAGCCATCGCTATGTCAAAGTCCTTAGCGAGGAGAACCAGAACCCTTCAAGGCCCCATGGCACTTCCATGGCAGGATATGGTAAGTATTTATTATTATTCATTTTTAATCACCCTCATGTCGTTCCAAACCTGTATGCTGTGTTAAAAAACATTATAAATGTATCATAAAAACAGTCCATACAACTTTCCCACTATAGTCTAAATAATTTTTTTTGAAGTCATACAATAATTTTGTGTGATGAACAGACCAAAATTGATGTCTGTGGCAAATGTTATTGGTTCCGTGTGTCTTTTAACCAAAGTTTGAAGTTTTGCTGTTTTAACTCGTTACTTGAGTGACAATTACATTACAGTAAGGTTTAATTAATTTACATTTATTAATAAAATAGCTATCATGAACTAAAATGGAAAAATTATAAATTATAAAAAATATAGCATTTATTAATCTATGTTAATGTTTTTTTTTTCATGTTAATATATACAGCTTAAAAATGTTAAATACATATATTTAAAAAAATTAACTTATTAAGAGCTGTAAAAACAATGCTTGTTCATTGTTAGTTCGTGATATCTAATGCATTAACTAATATTATCAAGTTAACCTTATTGTAAAGTGTTTTCTTTTATGGTTTCCATTCTGGTAACTCTTTACAATAAGGTCTCATTTCATTTGTTAACATTAGTTAATGTGTTAACTAATGTGTCGTAAACTAACAATAAGCAATATATTTTTTACAACATTTATTAATCTTTGTTAATGTTAGTTAATATAAATACAGTTAGGTCACCGTGCATTAATGTTAACAAATACAGCTTTTGATTTTAAAAATGTTGAAATTAGCATTAAGATCAATAAATTCTGTAGAAATATTGTGTTAGTTCAACTAATGTAGTTATCTATTGTTTACAAATGAAACCTTATTGAAAAGTGTTAACATGTAATTCTGTAATTCTTTTACATTATCTTTTATAAAATATGAACATTTTTCAAATTCTTTTATTATTTATTTATTTATTTTTTTGCTTGTGAGGCTTATGTGAAAGACCAGCCTACTAAGCATTCTGGATGGGTGTGTCAGAAATAACATAATATTAATCCTTCCATTATCTGTTTTTGCTGAAGCTGACTTGAAGAGGACAATTGCTGTGCTGTTAGATGATATTCTCAACCGTTTGGTGAAGCTGGAGGGGAAAGTGGAGGCTGCTGTGAACGCTTCCGTGCACAACATCTCCCATCCTGCTGGTGGTGCCGGCACTCTCCTTGCTGCCAAAGTTACTATTTCCAGGCCCACCAAACAAAATATGCCTGGCCACCGGCCAGACAGGCGTAGTAACCCTCTGCACTTCCTGCCACAGTCACCTGACAGGCCTCATAAGCCAAACTCTTTAAAATAACAAACTGTTGCCATGGACATCTGTGTCACTACAGCAAAGACTGTTCAGAGATAAAAATATATATATATATTTTTAGACTAAAGTGTTTAGACTTTTTTTTTTAGTTGTGCTCATGAGCTTCAGCTTGATTGTTTTGTCTTTTATTCATGGATCAGAAATATATTTTATAACTTATATGCAATATGAAATATAAGACCTGAGAGAGTGATAGGATGAGGTTTTTAACAGAAGTCTGATTTTTGATACACATATGAGTGTTTCATAATGTATTTGCAAAAGACTCCATGTACAGCATCATCTCCACAGCTAGCTACTGGTGTGTAGTGCACTTAAATGGATTCCTGAGCAAAGGCGCCTTTTAATTGTTAGGATTACATGCGTTTCTACGCATTAACTATTAACTGTGGAGAAAATGAGCTGATCCAAAGAATATTCTCTGTGAATAGTTGATTGATGTTCTATTGCAGGCTAATTCGGGTCGGATTTACCTCAGTTGCTGAATCTCAGCAAAAAACATTTCAGAAGGAACTGTATCCTAGACACCACAACTCAATCCATGCAATAAAAGATGTACCAGACTTCATTAGTGTCAGTCTATGCAGGAGTTAAAAACGGATTTGTGCCATTAACGTGATCAAATGAAATTGGAAATTTCTATAGAGTCCTTTAAATAATACAATGGTTTATGTACTATGTCATTACAATATTATTTATTTTGGATATGTCGATTTATAATCTTCCATCCATCTGTCTATCCGTCTTCAAACGTTGAGGAGGATGTGACGTATTAGTTGAGTCGCCTCCCATAGTTCCCCTCGCGCTTCGGCTGGTCAGCCATTTTCTACAGTTTAGTTACATTGAGAGCGGAAGTCTTCGAGGAAGAATATCTTCATTTTCATTCTGCTTTTGTCAATCATTAATATTTTAAAAATGAGTGATGTCGAGGAGCCACAATTCGAGGGGAGGGTAAGCATTATTGTTGTGTAAACCGTTCTGCAGTTTACTTTCAAATATTCTTTCTTTCTTTTTGCAGTAATGCTCGCTTAGTGAACAGCTAGCATCCCCTTTTGTTTATTTACAACTTAACTGAGCAGATAGATCAACTGATACATACTTAGCGGTTAATAATTCGCAAAACATTTAATATTTAGTCACTTTAGAGTTTATAAGTCCATTACAATGTTGAATATCAAATAAATGTAATTACGCTGTTTGGTTGAATAAGGCAAGGATTTTTACCTGCATATATTTATGTATCACCATGACCTTTTGGTAGTGTTTTACCTGCTGGTCCTACAATAGTACAGTTATTGAAGTAGATATTGATTAGGAAATTCTTTTACAAGTGTTTTAATATGTTAATACATGAGATTCAAGTGATACCACATTGACACAGTAGCAGCCTGTATACTTTTGGTTTCTCTTTCCAACGTTTCTGATCTTTCCCTATCTTCTGTCTCTTACATCATATGATTATATAACCAAACCAACATCTGTATTTCAAAAGGAGTGGTGAATAGTTCAATTAACTTTCCCTAAATTTCCCATGATCTTAATTGCTCTGAATGTTCTTTTTTCATTAAGGTTATTGGTCGTGAAGGATTTGAAGAGTTAAGGCCAAGAATGTGGAAGAATATTCAAGATAAAAGAAGGCTTTTACAGAGAAAATGTTTACAGAGCAGACGGTTAAGTGGGAAGGGGAAAAAAGAACGGAAGATCGGTCAGATAGAAGCACGGTCGCGTTATGTGTCTAAAGCAGAAAAAAGAAAAGAGGTTTCAGATTGGGGTGAAGAAATGAAAAGGAGAGGAAAAATGAAAACTGAACAAATGAAGACTGAAGAATATAATGCCTGAGAAAGGAATAGCCTATACTGAAAACAGAAGAATGAATGAGTCCGTAGGTTAAGTAAATGCAAAATTTGTGTTCCAAGTGTCTTTCTAATCTCTCTCTGATGATCATTTGCATGTTTGTAGCTTTACTATGGTGATTCGGCTAAAGAACAAGCATCACAAGGACCTGTGATGACTTTGTAGCCTTTGTAAATGTATCAATAATGTTATTAGCATTTTTTTATTCCATGATATAATTTAAGTAATTCTAACACTTTCCTCCACAGCTGTAATAAAGTGAATGTTTGGATTTCTGCAATTATGAATGTGGTGTGAGTGTGTAAGTTAGCTTGCTTTGTGAATGTTTGTCTTGTAAATGTTGTAACATATTGCTGTGACATTAGGAATCCCGCTCGCCATCCAAATCGGAGCGGGGCAGTCCTGCCCAACCCAAGACGGAGAGCAGGTCTGGCACTCCCAGCCCTTCCCGAGCATCCAAACGCTCTGATTCAAGATCCCGATCCCGCTCCAAGTCCAGGTTAGTCCGTGCATTAGTTGAATGCTGTGAAGCCACGGCTTCATGTCTGTTTATGTTGCTATCTCTCACTCTCTGTTTTTGGCCCTTTCCAGGTCCCGCTCTCGCCGGCATTCAAATCGCCGATACAGCCGTTCTCGGTCTCACTCCCACCGGAAAAAGTCTCGCTCTCGCTCCTACAGCCCTGACTACCGACGCAGACGGAGCCAGAGCACATCGCCCATGTCTAACCGCCGCAGACACACTGGCAGCCGGGTGAGTATCATGGTTTGGGGTCAAAGTTCAAAGGGCCACAACTACATCTATTGCATTTACTGTTAAAAATATAGTTCACTCAAAAATGAAATTGTCATTATGGATTCACCGTCATATCATTGCAAACCCATGTGCTGTTGTTTATTTATTTTATTTTTTTCATAAGGACATTTTATCCCAAGTCATAAAATAAATAACAGCATACAGTAGTGGTTCTCAACCAAGGAGCAAACTTCTAGGGTGGCCACAGGATGACAATAAAAGTATTTAAATGAATAAATTATTAATATATTTATATAAAACTGTAATATAAATTCAGATGCTGAAAAACACAAAATCAGGAAGTAAACTGCAATCATATTTCCCCCCTCTCAATATATATTGTTCTTTTTGAAGAGCAAATAGTTCTTGAAAATTCTGTTGAGCGGATTCGTAAACACCTCTGATTCGCACAGAAGTGTTTACGAATCCGCTCAAAGCGTCACATTTTTACAATTTCAGTACCAATTGGTACCGAAGTCGGTACTTTTGAAAACTCTACCTATAAAGGGACATGTTGGTTTGGAAATTAGGGGAATTTCGAGTCAAAAAGTTTGAGAACCACTGGCTTAAGGGTTTGTAACAACATGAAGGTGAGTGAATAAGGACAGAATGTTCATATTTGGGTCAACTATGCCTTGAAATCAGTTCAGTTCAGAGTTACGTGGTCCCGTTTTTGTTAATTAAAAGATTTGTCAACATTTTTAAAACTTCTCTTAAAATGCTATGCAATTTGATTTACCTCAAGACCATGTTATGTATTTTTAAAAAGTGATGTGTTTTGAATGCTAGTCTTAAATGTGTGTGTTCCTGTTTTGTACAAATTGCATGCATACCCCCATCACAGCCTCACGGGGACAAGCATGACTGTCTTTAATAACCCCTTTCATCCTTCTTATTACATCAACAGAGCTCACACAGCCATGACTCCAAAAAAGACTCGCACAGTCATGGTGATGCCAGGGTATGTGGACCTTTCTTAACCTTTTAACAATGACCACTAGACCAAACAGGTCTCCATGTTGCCTTTTAAAGGGGTTAAGAGGTCCATGTGGTGACTTTTGCTTTTTAAGAATCGCGTTGTCCTCCTGCAGTGACTGTGAAGGCCCTTCAGACGGCTCATGCAATGACCATGTTCATACTGTAATGCCTTAAGAACTGTTTTGTTGGATGGAAAGCTGTAATGTTTGTACTTGCATCAAAAATCTCTGTAACAGGGGTTATTAAATACTGTCACACAGTTACCTGGAGGAATTTCAGGAAATTAAGCAGTCATAATGATTTGCCATCCCACCAGAGAAAGCAATGAAGTATTTCCTGAAAAGGGGTACATCCATCTCTGTTGGAGAGGTGTAAAAATAAAGTAACCTAGACTGGTTATTACATACAAAAAGAATGTTGAGTTGCTTTCCATCACGTCCAGTAATTATTATTTAATGTCATTGCATGTGAATATTTTCTGTGGTCTAAAATTTGAAGGTTCACACTAAGACAAAGCAATGATTTGCAGCATGTTTTTTTTTCTTTTGCTAGTTAATGTCTCATCAAAGATGTGATAATGTAAATGTAATATTTACGTATTTATATGAACCTTAATATTTCCAAATAAATGAAATGAAAGGTCATAGACACAATGTTGCATTGTTTTCATGCGGTTCAAGTGCATTACACACAGCATTTTAGTCACAGACTCAGTGTTTTATTTGGTGGTTATTAAATTTTTGGTGTTCTGAATCTGCCTTGTGTTCTAGTGCTCATACCTCTTATACCTTGTCCCTCTTACAGGCCAATCCAGACCCAAACACATGTCTGGGTGTGTTTGGTCTCAGTCTGTACACAACAGAGCGAGACCTGAGAGAGGTCTTCTCACGTTACGGCCCTTTAGCCGGTGTCAACGTTGTCTACGACCAGCGAACAGGACGCTCTCGTGGTTTTGCCTTCGTTTATTTTGAGCGTATCGACGATGCTAAAGAGGTACGTCCCAAACTGGAAACGTATGTTCATGGGCTAAGCGGTTTAGTGATTGACTTAATGGCAGCTTAAGGACAACTTTGGATTACCTGTTGTAACCTAGTGAAAACATTGACTTGTAAAGAGATTCCTGTACAAAATTTGGAAATATCAGGCCTGTAATAGTCATGATAATTATTGCAATCAGGCTTGTTTCAAAATATTCGGCGACATATTGCCTGTCAAGTAAAATTTGCTTGAATGCAATAGTAAGGTGAGTGAATGATTCTTTTGAATGTATTTTTATTTTTTCAATAAATTAGTTTAAATGGTTCACAGATCAGTCTGCAGTCTGACTGATTAGTGAATCGGTCTGCAAAACTGCCAGAAGATTTAATAAAAAAAATTTTAAAAAATCATGGAATTATCAAATAAATGACTGGGAAGGGATGAACTATATATTTATACAATATCCTTTTATTTATCAATATAATGATATAATTATATATTGGGTGATCTATCACATATTGTATAGTTAATTGTGTATGCTAATTTCCCAAATTTTTAAATTTTAGGTTGCCTTTGCCATCATCTAATGCTCATTTCAAGTTAAAGGTTATAGTTTAAATGGAAATTATAACATTTATATTATCTCTGAACCTTTAATCTTTCAAAACAAGACATTTTTATTTATATAGTTTTCAGTGCTCTGCGAGTGTATAACTTGTCTAAAAAGACCTTTCGTCCCTCATCATAGGCAATGGAGCGGGCTAATGGTATGGAGCTGGACGGAAGACGCATTAGGGTGGATTATTCCATCACTAAACGTCCACACACACCCACACCAGGCATCTACATGGGTCGGCCCACACAGTGAGTATTTTGCAGAAAAAAAAAAACAAGAGGCAAGTGGGCTAGTATGGATGTTTTTTAACACTTCTAATATGACTCTTTTAGTAATGGAGGTGGGAGCAGCAGCGGTGGCCGGAGACGAGACTCATATTATGATCGTGGCTATGACAGATATGACCGTGGCTATGAGGAGTATGACTACAGATACAGGTAACATGAATATACATAGAGTAGAAGCCAAAAGTGATGTCCGGAGGGAATATTTGTTAATATTTGTAAAATTAGTTAAGGTATTTGTCTGACAAAATTATTTGGCAAAAAAAAAGGCAAGCTACAGGAAAAAGGAATAGGAAAAACAAAAAGCTCACAGGAAAAAGCATATATTGACTACAATATAATCAGTTATTAGTAATTCGTTGGTTCACTCTTGTTTTTGCATGTGTTTGTACTCTTTGTATGACAGCCATGCCAAAAATAATGTGCGCACTATTTGCGTTCTCACAAATAAAACTAATTTTTAATAATATTTGAATAAAGGGTGAAGATGTTAACTTTCTTAGGCTGGACATCACTTGTGGCCACTACTGTGTACTGCAGTGTGTCAACCATTTCTGATATGTTTCTGATCTGTTCTTCTTTTTTCCAGCAGGAGGCGCTCTCCGTCACCTTATTACAGCCGGTACAGGTCTCGCTCAAGATCTCGCTCATACAGCCCACGTGAGTGGATTTAAACGCCTTGAGCAATCTAAATTTTCCACATATGATGAAGTACATGCCTGCTTTATAAGCCACAGCTTCTAGAGTGTATTACTCATGAAATCCCATCATTCACCGGTTATCTCACAGAATTGTGTACCATGTGATGGATATTTTAATTATAGACTCATGCTAATAGAACTTTTATGTTTTGCAGGACGATACTAAGAAGATCCTGATGATTTCTTTCTTCTTGCCTGTTTGCATCAAGCTATACATTTATAAAAAACATGAAGTACATGTAAACTCACTGTACTGGAGAGATTTGTTTAATAAATGTCTTAATTTGTAGATTCCCTAGTATGTAAGTTTAAGGTTTGTGGAGAGCATAAATACTGTCATCATAGGTTTTTATGTGTGAGGACTTTTTTTGTGTAGTGTGCTCGTATGATATGATATGAGTTTTCTTATATACTGGGCATCTTTTAGCGGGTATGTATGCTGTATTAAGAGTGAGTGTGTGACTTGCTGTATGTTTGTATGACAAGCATCATGTACTTGAGAAAGCAGGCTGAGTTTGCCTCTGTTTATCTGTGACATAAAAAACTTTATTTTCAGGATTAATTTGTTGCTTTGTTTCTTTCTCAAGAAATAAAGAGCTCAAAAGAAAATGTGTTTCTTTCTATTTTAACAAGACATGCTTTGATGTGCTACTTAGTCTTGTGTGAATGTTCTTCAAAGCTGTGAATACAAGCAAAGTTTTTTCAGTAATATACTACACAGAATTTTAATGTCATCTTGCCTTAATATTTTTGAGTACTCAATTTTAAGAAACAGACATCAAAAAATGTGAAGAAACACCTAAATTACTAAAAAATTAGTTTCAATTAAATAATGTGTGGTTAAAAACTGGTTACTCATATTGCAAATGTTTTAAAATGATTTTAAACTTAAAACATTAAAATATCCAAATGCTTGAATTTTTATAATTTTCATGATATTAATAATAGGTAAAAAGAACATTGATCATGTGCATGATTATCAGATTGTGTTGTCATAATACAATAAGATGAAACCCAAACTGTTTTAAATCACTCTTTATTATCACCTGGAAATTTAATACAAATCATACAAAAACATTTTTTTACAATACAAAGGTGACAGTAACAATTTCATCTTAAAACAATTCAAGTAAATTCTTTTGCATTTTGTGTTTGGTACATCACTACTAGAGTATATCAGTATGTGTTCAGTTTTTAATGCACTCTATACAAGTTAATCCCTATAATATTTAACATTCCACTATATAGCTGCTTTTTTCCAACCATATACATAAGTTGCTTAAGCAAGGGCCAAATAAATGCAGACCTCACTGTTTTTAGTACAAATTTAATGTTGAGATCAAATAGAAATAGAAAAAAAAAAAACACTTTTTAGCAACTTTTATTGACAAACTTTATTATATAACGGACATTATTAGTTAACATGCATTCAATTTGTTCAAACTGTCATGACACACATGTATTATAGAATATTTTTAATAACATGTATTATAAATTTTGAGTCAAGAGAGTCCACAGATCTTAAGACACATTTGTTGTGAATATGTAAATGTGTTTGAAATCAACTTTATTAAACTATGAGAACAAGCCTACAAGGTTCTCCATTAAAGGAGTATGGAGGACTTGGCTACGTTAGACTGTCGGCCATATTGTTTTCACCTATCCAGGCATTTCAGATCAGTGGAGTGGAAGAGTAAGGAAGTTCTGAGACAAGACCATTGTTTAGGTTCCACTCCCTAATGTGGCCAGGAAATGACATGAGGCCAGCACTCCTAAAATTTTATTAATAGTACTTTTGAATATATATAAAAACGAGCATACCAATCTACAGAGACTACAAAACAGACTGGTGGGCTTAAAAGTTACAAGTCGCTAACTGCCTCTCCTATAAGTCAATGAACTCTAATAATTTTGTTACTTCTCATACAAAGATACATACATGGTCACCATTTATGCATATATCAGCAGGATGTATTAGCTGTCAGTGTATTGTGATAATGAAAAAAATAAAGATCCTTGATCACAACATCACAGTTTTTTCTTAGTAAACATTCATAATATGATCTATGAGACTTTTCTTAGTAAACATTCATAATATGATCGTATGAGACTTTATTATTTTATTGTGATGTGGTGCATTGAGTTAATAAATCTTAAATTTGCTTAAACTTGCATATGCCATTGTGTAGCTTTAAGAAGAAAAAGGATCACTTCAAAAGTCGTATTCACATTGTGTATTTTTCTGCAATTGTCTGCTTTTTAAAATCCTTGATAAAGACTACTCAGCCTTGAGTCACTGATTAAGATCTCAAATATGCAATAAAACCATTGACTGCATATTTGCTTTAAGAACTTTAACAAACCCAAATGTCATGAAAAATGAACATCACACAAAAATATGCCATCCTCTCACATAAGTCAGCTTGCGCACAGAATAAGCTAAATATATTTAAGCCACACAACTGTACAATACCTTACAATAGTTTTATTATATGACACATTTTTATTCCTACATTTCCAGACCATTCCAGCAATTGAAATATTAATTCAGGTGACTGTTGGATGCTTTAAATAACAGTTTTTACTAAGAATGTCTTTAAATTTGTTTAGTGGGTGTTTTTCAGTGCACATTATCAATCTGTCAGCATACATCCAGTTAGTACATCTAAATACATTCCTACACCAAAAAGTCCATATCAGTCCATTCAAATGTTTCTGAAAATGAGCATGAGGGGGAAATTTAGAGCACATTATATGAAACACTCAAAATATCATAGCTCACATAAGTACAAATTATTCTTATTTTTGTGCTTTACAAATAATTTCCAGGAACAGAGGGCATTTGTAGCCTTTAACGCCTTTGTAGGTTATTGTACACTTTTTATTTATATAAAAGTGTGACAACTAAGGTATATCTAGCTTTGACTTAGACTTGTTTTTCAGTTCTGTTATGATCTTCAGACATTACGTACTGCACTCAAACAGGCCCTCTAACAAAGCATGTATAAAACATTTATATTAAACCTCTTATTATTTCCAATCCTCTGTTCTTTAGCATACAAGAAGCCCCTGATAAAGCTTTGATTTGAGGCCCCACAGTCAAAGGTCAGGCCCACCTCATCACATAGGTTACGTAACTTGTTTTTTTCTTTTTTCTTTTTCTTCTTAAAATTAATGTGAGACCAATAGGCTATTAGTAAATCCCTTCTTTGTTGTTAAATCAGTAAAAGACATAAAAATATACATACACACACACACACACACACACACACACACACATATTATATATATATATATATATATATATATATATATATATATATATATATATATATTTTTTTTTTTTTTTTTTTTTTTTTTTACCAATCAAGTATTCAGAGACTATACCAATATAGCTTTATACAGGCCATGGTCAGCAAATAACTTTTGCAGATTATTTTTGTTGTGGTTTTATTTATTTTCTTCTTTTTTTATTTATTTATTTATATATGGATCAAAAACATTAACATCATTATTATTCCTTAATACCAGTATCTCAAAATAAAAATATTAAGGGAAATATGTAATAAGTAAAACATCCAACTTTAGATTGTGTAAAGGCACAATAATAATATAAATGTTCTTGCTACAAAACATTAACATTTTCATTTGAGCTTTCAAAGTCATTCTTTCAAATGGCGAAACAGGATAAAGAGAATGGATAACTGAATAAACGTACGTAACCAAACAACTAAAGACTTAATACTCAACACACTGTTTAAGACTACATTAGTAACCTAAAAAGTTTGTTGTATGTAATTGTGACGCATGTTAAAGTAAATATATGAACTATATGAGTTCTTTGACATGAGCACAGGAAGCAGGATAGAAAAAAAACAATTGGAAGATGTGAATCAGTACCGCCATTTTCTGTATAAATACACGGTGGTTCATTCAGCCAAGAACATAAGCAACGACTTAACTGTCAATATATATATGTATATATATGTATATATCTCCTTAAAACAAAACCAACAGGAATGAATAAGTCGGTTTTCGACAAATTAACAAGAGATAAAGCTTGCTAGCTGTACACGAAACTTTCATGAAAGTTTCTGAAAGCAATTTATTTGTAGAAACATGGCGATAACTGAACAGAATGTTCCATACATTCACTCAACAGGAACATAATCTGAAAACACGCAAAAGGTACTTAAAATCTGAAACGGTAACTGTACATAAAATCTTTTTCAACTTACATAGTGCTTTAATCCAACGAAAGCGAAGGCAACATCAATTCTTGCTCTTGTTAGCCTTTTGTTTGTATGTAATCTTTGGCTACGTTTAAAAAGGTATTTATGTTATCGTTTGGGTCACTAATTCGACTTAAAACGGCAAATTATCCCGATGCTTTTAAGGAAAGTCCGTAGGTTTCCTTCGTCGAACCAATATTTCATCCTCAATGCGCGTACTATATAAACAATGTTTTCCTATAGAAAACGTCTCTCCTGACGGGTGGAGCAACGGGTCGCATTCCTTTTCAATACCATGCATTTTAAAGCAACCTCGGAAACATACTGCACGAATGTAAAGGTTTAGTGATTTTATGAAGAATTTATTATAACAGTCTATATAAAAGTTTACTATAGGAATTGGACGTTGTAAAAGGGGGGTGCAATGGTATGAAAATGAGCTTCCGATCTGACCAACGAATGAGGGGAGGCGAATCCCCCCACATATGTGCTACACAAAAGGACTGGGTATCTAAAGTCATTGCATAAAATAATACTTTCCGCCACATCTCTAAAGATATACAAGCAACCAAGTTTTCAGAATCAGAACATATTAAATATACAACACATTCATGCAAACTGCCTCGAAATACCTCATGAAAAAAACGAAGTCCTCCTCCTCATTTTCTTTTCTTTGCATGCCTTTATCTTTTAAAACTGAAAAGAAAAGAAAATGTATGGTGCATAATGTGTTCCGGTTTCTAATTTTGAAACTGGATGAGGTAATTCTACCCTATAGTAGACTTTTCGCGCCTGGATTTGTACCGAAGAGCAGTGGATGAAAACCAATGAATGGACAGTCGATGCAGCAGACGACGAGAGTAGTAAAGCAGAAAGGAGCTGCGCTTTCATTGGTCTCCTGTTCGACCAATAGGAGCGCATCATGTGCGAGCCATTCTACAGTAGTATTTCAGTTGTGCAAGCTATACTACTGGCATCTAGGCCCATGCTGCCTGACTTTACCCACAATAACACACTGAGAAGTCAGCTTTTACTTCTTACACTTTTAGGTGCGATTTAAAGTTAACATCTATTGCATTAAAAAACTAGTTCTATGTAATTATGAGAAAACTAAATTAAGATGTCGGTGCTCTTCGTACAAAGGATTTTAAATGAGAAACGTGGCTATTTTACTGCTGCTATAAAACAAACTATGATTTATGTATGGCTTACTCTAATTCCGTTTGTGTCTATGAGTTAAAAAATCTAAATAAATATTGGTAAGACAAAATCTGGGAAAAAAAGTAAATTGTCGAGAAAATAAAAAACGCCATTGCTTGTGCCATAAAAACCATTGTTTTGGAAAGATAGCCCTGGCTGAAAATTAAATAGGTTAAAAATCTATACGTTTAATTAGTGTTAAAAAAAATCATTCGAAACTGACCATCTAAAATGTGAGTACCCTAAAGGTGCCAGACAGTCTAATTTGATTATTTTAGCATAATTTTACCTTAAAATGTGTGATTATCGTTGTTAGTACTGTTACGGATTTTTTAAAGTATCAAACATAGCATATTTAATTAATGTGTGTATACTTCGTGTGACGTTTGGTAAAACCAAAGCTGAAAATATATTTTAGGAATATTTCTCATTTAATTTAAACGCCAGGTAAAATCAAATAAATTATCTGAATTCCCTCGAATTAAATCGCGAGGAAGCGACACCCTGAATCACGTAAACACAAACAGAAAAAAAAAATCTTGACATGAACATTTTATGTAGGCTACATTTTAATTCTGGCCGATTTTTGTCGTTTTAGAACGACACTTAAGATTGCGTTACATATCTCGCAGCTCCTCAACGGCGCAAAAATCGAATCCGCCCTAATTATCAGAAATCTGTCGAACGTGTCATATCCTAAACTTGCGGTACAATTATTTTACAACTTGAATATTTACCAAAACTGACTCTCTTTTTTGTGTATAGAAAAAATCATTTTAAAAGGAATCAAACACGACCAGTGTGTATGTGTGTGTGCTTGACAGAAAGAAAGGGGGAAAGAAAGAGGCGCATAGGGCGTGGGCCCAGTGTAAATGTCTCCGCTTTACGTGGAAGGTCGAGCGATTTGCAGGCCGCACATCCAGATATTTACGCAACTCCAGTCTTTTTCAGTGGAACAGTGAAACAAATGTGGCGAATTCTCGTGGAAGAAATCTAAAGTATATTGCATGAACCAACACACAGGCCTCTGATCTCCTCCCCGCTGTGCCAGAAGAGGCCCGCCTTAACCACTCGCCATTACGACTTTTCTATGTTCCGCATGGCCCTCCCCTTTCTTTAGGCACCGGAAGTGTATAATTCGCTTTGTTCAATCTGGTTAGGTCACGTTACACTAGGCCACAGTTGTCAAATACTGTATGCATGCATAGTTAGCATAACACAAATGTACTACACATGTAGCTAATAATACATAGTTACGCCTGTAGGATTTTTCTTTATGAAATGGAAGACGCATAATTTAAACAATGTGGCTTGATTGATTGCATGTTTTTTTCAGTTGTATAGAGGTTTACCATACATCTATTGAATGCATGCCATATAATTTATAGAAAATAGAGTAAAATAAAGTCTAGTGTTGTAGATGCTGTGTGAATGACAGACCCTCCCCCTCGTCCCCTATATGGCAGCCCACCAACGCTGGCTTTAAGCGCTGAGAGCTAGAGTACGTGCAACGCCTCTTTACAACTTCACCGACAACCAATAAGAGCGCAGAACTGCATTAGTAGAGAAAAGTCCACCGAACGGAATATCATTGAACGGTACAACGAGTACAGTTAGCTTTGCACGGGATCACTGCGAATGCACGTAGAGAGGTTTTACCCCATCTCTCTCTCTCTCTTTCTCTCTCTCCATCGCTCTCTCTCTCTCTATCTGTCCCCACCCCAGTCATCCCTGTGACATTTTCCCCCAATCCGACACTTAATTGAGCAACCGGGACACCTCACGTGCAGGACTGATTTGTAGTTTGAACACGTGGCTCATTGAAAAAGGCAGAAGAACTTAGGGTTTTTTGTTTTCCGTTCTCTTGATGTTATTAAGAGGCGGTGCCTACACAAACGTGTCTGACAATTTAGTCGCATCGCCAAAGAATAAAAAACTTTATTTTCCTCCTAGCCCTTGCCTCGCAGAGGTGACGGAATAAATAATTCAGCTCGTTTAAATCAAGAGGAAACGCGAGTGCGCGCAACCACGGCGGCGATCTCGTCCATCAAATATCTCAGTAGCTTGGAGTGATTGGGAGAACACTCCCAGACCCTCCGCTGAGCGACAGTGCGGTTCTCTCTCCAAATACTGCCCATCCGAGCGACGCGATAAAGGGCTGTCCCTCTGCAACACGGTCGCTCTTTTTTTTGTATACAACAAAATGAATAAGCTTTACATCGGGAACGTGAGCGAGCAGGCGAGCGCGCTGGACTTGGAAAGTATCTTTGAGCAGTGGAAGATACCTTTCAGTGCACCCTTTCTCGTAAAAAGTGGCTACGCGTTTGTGGATTGCCCCGACGAAAAGGTAGCGATGAGGGCCATTGACACTCTTTCAGGTGAGACTTTTTTGCGTATGTGATTTTGTCCACCCTCCAAATGAATTACAATGCACACGCAACGGTCGCGTTTAACAATTAAATGCCTATGCAAAGCAGGGATGTGTACACGGATTGAGCAAGTGTTGAATATTTACTTTCAGTTTTTTAAACCACAGGCTTTACCCGTCGAGAACGCCAAGTCTCGCTTTAGTACCAAAATAACTGAACGGCAAGTGTCCATCAAAGTTGCAGCGTTGTTTGTCTATGCAGGGCGAAATGTGAAATGCTATGTTTAACAACTCCCATGTCCAAGTGGCGAGTGGTTGCCCATACTATTTATTGAAATTAAAATGGTCTTCATGTTTGGTGTGGCTTTTAAACGCATCTCACAGCTCGTGGAGCTCTTTCTGGAAGTCAACTGAAGTGTTACACACAATTGGTCGTTTTGCGAACTTTGCCATTGTAAAAATGTATCACTTTTATCGCTGTAATTACTAGCTCTAGAACACCAGGTGGTTGTGTTGCATTGGTGGCTTGTAGGCCCTTCGACTACTCCCTTGTCTCCAGAATATGGGTTAATAATGTTTGGGATGAGTGTAAATTGTGTAAGGGGTGCAATATTTTCCATAAAGAGAACGTATAAGTCAGTGGCATTTTCGTGAATCTTTTTAAACAAGTCAATGTCTCGCTGCTCGTGGCTGAGGCCTTAGCACAAGCGTGGGGGCAAATTTGCCTTCCATGTTTAACCTCTGGGAATTTTGTATGTAGCCTATTATTTTTTTTTTTTTTTTTTTTTTTTTAATTAAACTGATTTTGCTTTAAGATGTCGTTAAGATTTAGCCTAGTACATGTCAGTGTAGTTTCTGTACACGTAACACGAATAGGATTTTAATTTTTTTGCACTTTCGTACATTGTAAACATTTGACACACAATAGACATTTTGTTTGAAATAAGAATGTGATTTATTAAAATACAATTAATATTTTTCAGGGAAAGTAGAACTCCACGGAAAAGTCTTAGAAGTGGAGCACTCTGTCCCTAAACGACAAAGGTAAGATTTATTTGTAAATTTCGCAATTTTGTCTAAAAATGGATAAGTCCACGTTTTTGTTTTGAATTAATACCTCTAAATTTCTATCTCTTAAATCGGGCTTCTTGTTATTTTTATTCTTTCAAATGACTAATTTTATTTGTTTTCGTTCATATGATCCATCAGACTGTTATTTGCAAGCGAAATGCAAGATTAGGGTGGTGACGGTGTGTACATGCATCTGCATAAAATATAAATCTGCAGGCGTGTTTAGTAACAAAATAAGGGTTGTAAGCTACTGATTAAGCCTCCATGCCAGCGTGTGGAATGTGGGTTTTTGTAATACATCTGAGGCCCTTGATGTGCTGAGTTCACATATTACTAGGCCTTTAGGCCTTGATAAAACGTAGCAAGAAACGTAGCAGAAGTGTGCAAAGTGAGAACGCAAATGTTGTAAAAATGGGACCGCATGTTGCACATGAATGTGCATTAATGGAGCCATGCTTGCTGTGGCGTCCATTTAAGAAGAAACTACTATTCAGTCATGCCGCTCAGTGCTTCCGCCCCCTCTTTCCCCTCCTTGCGCGCGCTGCTCAGGCACGAGATGGACTCCTCAGCGCGCGTGGACTGCAAGGGTCGAGGTCTTGTCACGAAAACTAGTTTGTGGTTTCACAGGAAGAATAACTACTAGACCAGGTGTAACCCACAAAGCACTGTTTACCAACTGTGTACGAGTGGGTTTGCGTTTTATTGTAATAATTAAGTTGACGTAACGACTTAAAATAGTCTACAATGAATATATTTTGAATTTACGACCGCCTTACATACATATAAGCCGTTTATTAATTCATTTTGTTTTTAATAATAACTAGAGAGTAATATTTTTTTAATATGATTTCTCAGGCAAAAATTAACGCAGTTTCCACATAGATTGTACGCGATACATAGGCTATAGCCTAGTTTTGTTTCATTAAAGACGTTACATTTAATCGTTTAGGCCGTTTAATTCAAATGCTACGTAGTGTTTGTGATTTCTTTATTTAGATTGCAGTAGGCCTGTTTTTTTTTGTTTTTTTTTCGTAATGGTTAAACACATGATGTTTAGATTTCTTTTCAATTTTAAGGTGGGGCAGCTGACGTTAAACTGTTTTAAGGTTACATGTAAGCCGTGTGTTAGCTATTTAATTTTTATCCACTAACAGTGTATCAAACTATAGCTTAATATGCTGAGTTTAGTGTGTAAATTATAGAAACCGTATCATTTAAGTGTATAATGCACATTGTGTGTGCTGCACATGTGCTATACTTGATAGGAACAGGTCAGAGGCTCTGTATGTAAAGTTGGTTTGAACTGCGAACCAATGAGAGCTAAGTATAGTGAAATGCATGATGGGAGTGATCTTGCATTCTATCATATGAGTCTCGGCTTAGACCCTGCCCTCCTTTATACACACACGCACACGAAACCATAAGAGTTGGGCAAAGTTTGGCCCCTTAGCTCTCACATCAATAACAGTGTGTGTGTGTGTGTGTGTGTGTGTATCAAGGGGTGGTGTGCATGCTATAGAGCTGTTTTCTGGGAGCTTTAGTGTGGTCAGGGTTGCAACGTGTGTACAAGGCTGTATGTAGACAGGACTTAATTATTATGTGTAAATATTCACTTTAACATTTAAGCTGGATTAATATGTATCTATATTTTTCCTGTCAATGCAGAATTGGAATTTGTAACAGTTGAGTGTTTCATAAAAACATGATGATTGTGACACCGTTCTTTAACCAGGCTTGTGTGTACACTGAGCGGAGTCTGCATGGACAGCCCATTGGCCTTTAGAAGTTTAGTTTCATACGGCATCTTTCATTTTGCTAGCTTCCTCTTGATTACTAGCATAGCCGTTTTCACTCAGAGCTTGTGCTGTATGTGTGTGTGTGTGCACACGTGTGTGCCTTGAAGTGGGGCCCCAATTGGAAAAGAGTGGGGAAAAGGGTCTTCAGCTAGAACAGATACTCTGTTGTGTGTGGGGAAAAAAGCTTGAACCTTTTGTGTGGTCATTCGTATATTTAAAAAAAAAATATATATATATATATATTTAATATACATATTGCAGTGCTGATAAATTTGCTATACTTAATTAAATGTTTTTTTAATTTGTCACTCATAATTTCTATAACGATTGCAAGTTGGAAGAAAATATATCTAGATATTTTGCATAAAATTAAAAAACGTTTCAGTAATATAGTGTAAAGTGTCACATTCAGCATAAGTTCTTATTAATTTTATTTGTGTATGGTTGAAATCCTACCCTACTAAAGTTTTAGAATGATTTTTGGTGTTTCAAGTCATAATGTTTAGCTGCTGCTTTTTGTTATTTGTGGTAATGCATTTGGTGGTAATTTTCTAGTTATTTTCTACTCGTAGGTGGTGTTTTGTTTTTTAACTTGTGCGTTATCAACTATGGTTGAAATGGTCTGTTTTTTTTTTTTTTTTTTTTTTTCTTTTTACTCTTATGTACTAGTAAGTATAAAACCTAAATAATGAAGTGTCCTGATTCAGAGTTGTGGGTTCTTGTGATGGAGTCATGGGCTTGTGAATAATATGCAGCTATGTTTCCTGGTTCCTTCAGAAGTTTTTGTGATGGGAAGTCTACCCCAATCCCACCATTGTGCTGTATGTTCATACACGTGTACACACAGAGACAGTTATGTTGCATGTCCGTTGGATTTTGAAGTAAATGAAGATGCCCTCTACTTCCTTTACGTCACAACCTAACCCCCACCCCTTTTTCCTTTCTTGTCTGTAGGCTAACTTGTTACCATGGTAACCAGACCCCACCCCCTGGGGCAGAGAGTTTCTGTTACCCTGAAATGGGGCACTAACACCCCACCCCCGTCCTACACACACACACACACTCCCCTCTTGCTCCTATAGCTTAATCTGCTGTAGGAGAACATTCCATATTGCATTCCCACCGGAATGCAGACCCGGACTAGAAAAGCACACCAATCCCACCAAATTCCTCAAAAGAAAAGGGAAGTTTTTAATTCGTATGTCAAACCTGGAATGTCGTACGGCTGTACTTTTTAAGTTGACTTTAAAAGAATAAAAAGGTTTATCAAATGGCATTAGGTTCTTTTTGAAACATTTAAGATTTAAAAAAAAAAAAAAATTTCACTCGCCCTAGCACATGCACCTATACGCTTGGCCTTGGCTTTTTTCCCCTCCTCTTCTCTGGTCTCACATATGTCTCTGTTCATTTAGCTGAGTGCTAATGTTTTCTTTATTATCTCTGTTCCTTTTTAGTAGATTTTTGATATTATTGTATAAATTAAGTTTTTTAGATTAAATGTTGAACATGTGTATTGCCGTTTTAGGTTATGTAATTCTGTCAGAGCTTACTGCCACGGTGGATTTTTAGTGAAGCATGGACGGCTTCTCATATTCTGTAGTCTCAGTCTCAACCCATAACTTGAAGCTCAAAATTATTTGTTTTGTTTTTTTATTAAACTGTTTTCCCATGTTTTCTCTATGGGAGCGGTTCCCTGTTAGACATTAGCATAAGCGTTGAACAACCTGTGGTATTTTTGCCTCACTGGTTATAGTTTACAAAATCAAATTTGGATTGCGGTGCCTTGGATTTTTTTTTTTTTTTTTTTTTTTTTTTTCACTGCAGACACACTGGGGAAAACATGTCCAGGAATCACACAGGGATGTTGAATGCAAGTTGTGATGCATTTTGATAATTCCTGAGATGACTCCCTGTGATTGTTCTCCTCTTGACATCTACAGTCTTCATGTCCCTTATAGCATGCACAACTTTATCTCCAGGCCTTACCCTATATAGCATTATAAAGCTAGGATAGACAGTCTAGTGTTTTGTTGTTGTTTTTTTTTTTTTTTTTTGTTTTGTTTTTTTTACATGCTTTTGTGTCAGTGCGTATTTGAACTTGTCAATTTCAGGGCAAAACAACAAATTAATAGGTCAAAAGTTGTTGCCGTAGTTAATAGTGGCAGTGTACATGGAACCAACAAGTCTTTGATTATCTCCAAACACATGTACATACACATGCTTGTTCCATTTTGCAGAGGTAATATGGTATGACCATTTTGTTTGAGTTTTAGTTTTTTAGAAAATAGTTGCTACAAAGTCCTGAATCAGAAAGCAAATTATTTGGATGGCAGTGTAGTGTTGCTTTGCTAATTAAATTTGTTGCTGTACAATCCACATTAACTTGTTTTTTAAAGTGAAAAAACGTGAATTTTTAGTTTTACCTTTCTTTTTTTTTTTTTTTTTAAATGCTGGAGTGAAATTTCATTTTTATTTTTTTTTGCAGCAAAGATATTGCTGTTAAAGCAAAATCATCTTTGTTTTTTTCACTGTCATTATTAAAAACAACTTGCACACAAGATGTCTGTTTTTGGTGGTTTACTGTCTAATTAGGGAGGTGAAAGCTGACATTTCAATAACCAGTAATGCAATACATTAAATAAATAATCTAGATCAACCATTGCTGTTTTAAAGCACTCAGAACTGTTGATGCGCACTTATTGCTTTAAGCATGTATGTGCATCTACATTGATTACTCTGTTATGATGGGTCAGTTTCTTGAACACCAGGGTGTTGAGTCCCCTGTTATTACTTACAAATGAGACCCTAATCTATGTGTGTGTGTGTGTGTGTGTGTGTGTGTGTGTGTGTGTGTGTGTGTGTGTGTGTGTGTGTGTGTGTGTGTGTGTGTGTGTGTGTGTGTGTGTGTGTGTGTGTGTGTGTGTGTGTGAGAGTGTGTGTCTACCTGTTCAGGTAGAGGCTTGTTTGTTCCCATGCCCTGTACATTCTGTTCTTGTTAATGTTAGTGTGTAAATACGCAAGTATACAGAGCGTGAACTTTGGAGCCGTGTAAAGTCAAGTGGGCAGTTATAGATATTTCACAATCGCCGCACCAAAACATACACATTATGTTAAAATAAAAGTACTGGTCTATAAAATTGATATCGCCTTTAAAATTAATTTTACAGTGCTGAATGGCATATTTACTGGCTCATGCATGTTGTCATTTCTAAATGAATCTGAAGAAGAAATGTAGGCCATCAATATCAACCCCCCCCCACATGGAATGATTTGTTTTTGCAGTTTATATTGGGATTGTAGCCAAGTGGTCTTATTACTTGTACTTGTAGTAATGTAAACATTAAATACCTTGTCATGGTTGTTGACAGCTACAGGTGAAGCCCTTTGTCTTCCTCAAAAGCGAACTGACACATTCTTTGCATTATTGACAGTATAATTGTTTCATAAATGGATTTGGTTGTTGTTTGACCAGTTTTTGTAGACAGTGTGGTATTATGAATTTCTTATACTAAAAACATCACCTATGGTATGATGTCTAAATCAAGCTTTTCCATTAAGTTGACCCTACATTTATCAAATTATCTACATTGTCAGCATTTGTGAAATCGAGTCATGTGGCAATATGCCAAACATCTCAGACATAATGACATCTTGTATAGTCAGGTTTTATCTGTCTGCTAGTTATGCAAAACCAATCTCACATCTACAACTGAAGGTTAATTAACGCACATCTGGCTCTGGTCACGTACATTTGTTAAATAACCAGTATTGCTGCTCTCTTGACCGGGATGTTTAAATCGAGATTCATGAGTCAACAAGGTGGTCAGAAGATTCCGTATAACGGGGGAAAAAAAAACAAAAACAAAAAACATTGGTAAGAGTTTGTAGATTTTACCTTTTTGTTTGGAAATTTTCATGCTGCTTTGTGTAAAGCTGAGGGCTTTTGAGATGAAGATGGATAAGACACTCTGAGATTCCAAGGTTAAGTGGACTGTATTAAATGAGTTTAAGGAAACTGCTGTCAAAGCCTATGAAATGGCCTGTGCCTTTTCTACCTTTTTAAAGAGGTAAATTTCCCCCTTTCTGTGGCTGTAATGTGCTTGGAAACCCACTGATATGTTGGTTTGTTACACTATTAATAAGTCGTTGGACTTTCACCACTTTCTGCACTGTACCCGATTATCTCCTTCACTTCTAGTTTCATAAGAATGATGTGCAACCTTTCGGTATCAGTTATCTTGATTTTATAAACCCCACTTTCAGTTAGACTCATGGGTGGTAGTAGGAGACTGGTTTAGGTACCTTTGTTTCTAAACAATGAATCCCAGGTTGTGTTTGTTCCAGTTGATGAACTCCAGTGTAACTTTTTGCAATCCTGGTATCACTGTTTTCATCCAAAGTTGCGAATTTAACTAAAATTGGAATATCACAAACATTTGCGAAAAAGCAGTTTCCATCGAAGAGAACAAAATTGTCACCTCCTCATAAACTGGTGCTAAATATCACTAAGAAATGTAGGAGAAGCCACTGTGTATAATTTTCATTTAAAATAAATTACTTGCATCTCAGAGCACGCAGATGAAATGCAATAAATGTATTTCGGAGGCAGATGGCTGCTGTTTGGTAACGCAGTCGTGTAAGAAAGTTTTGAGGCCCATTTCAGAAAGGAGGTTAAGTGAAAACTGAGTATTTTAACCCTAAAAATGAGGGGAAACTCTGGGTTTTCCGTTTCAGAATTGTAGGTATATCAAACCCAATAAAGCAAAGTAAGTCAAAGCCGTTTCTGAAAGGGAGGTAACTTATACTCCGAGTCAGTTACCATGGTAACTTAACCTGCTCCTGACCAGATTAGGTTCACAGAGTTTCTTCGGTAAACAGAGTTTCTGTCGGTCTCCTCCCCCTTTTTAAAGTGTAAGCGATGTTTAAATATTTCATTCTGTCACGCTGCAAAAATGCTGTATTTGTCTCATTTCAAATAGAAATATCTAAATTCTTAAATCAAGATGTGTTTTCTATATAAGAAATGATAGAAGATATTTAATCTTGCTTCCTGGGGGGAAATCTAAATTAAGTGCATTTTACTTAAGTAAAATTATTTGCCAGTGTGGTAAAAAAAAAATAATCTTAATGTAAACAGAAAATATTATTTGGAGCGTTCAGAGTGTCTATTTGAACCAAGTGCAAATTTACACTAGCCCTGCCCACCGATGTCACACAAGGTTAAAAAAAGGCATGCGTGATTCGCTAGCATCAGTGGTGTAGGCAGTAGCACGTAAGACGCGTAGAACTTGTGATGCGATTGACACTGTTTCGCTCTTCTCCCTTTACCCATCACATCACATCAGAAAGGTGTTTATTTTCAATAAAAATGAAGAAAACGTTCTAAAAGTGGAAGTGCCTAACGAGTGTTTAATAAGTATTTATAATTTTAATAAAATGTAATCATTTACACTGTTATTATTGCATCCTGTTAATGTACAATACTGAGGTGCAAATAGTATGTATCTGCCAATATAAAGTATAAATAGCGTCTAATTACTATTTAAACTTTTTGCAAAGAACTGATACTTTTACATGGTAAATTGAATATCACCATTTTCACTAAGTGTAAATAGCATCTACAGCTATTTGCATTGTAAATAGCATCTGTCGCTAAGAAAATATGCTTTTTTCCACTTTTTCCTTATTTTTCTTACCACATTGGCAGATAATTTGCAAAATAAGAAAAATGCACTTAATATTCATTTCATTAATAATAATTTATTTCAATAACTTACTGTTCTGCCAGTTTTCACCTCTATTATAACAGTGATAAGAATTAAACTTGTAAGTATGCAGACGTCTTTTTGTCAGGTTCTGTTGCCATGGTGAATCGTAATATCGGCACTCCACTGATCGTGGCTTTTCATAGTCGTATGCTGTGTTCGAAATCGCCCCCTATACCCTCATCCACTATTCCCTACATTACTCCACTAATATAGTCTACTTGAAGGAGTGAATGAAACTAGTGAGTGAATTCGGGCACTGAGTGCGCTGGAAGGGCTGCTGATTTCGCATAGTTTGTGCTTGTTGCTGTTTAATAATCATTTGAAATGTAGCAAACTGGCAGCTCCAGTAGTAATGAATATTTGTTAAATTCTGCTATGAAAACTAGCATGTACAAACCTTAATTAAACGATTTAATGATCAGTTAAAAAGAAAATTATACCTGTATGATATACTGGACCAGCACGGTTTGGAAAATGAATGGATGATTGCGCGACTCACAGTCACAGTGCATTATGGGTATTCTCTAGCCGTTGAGCGTGCATCGGTTGTACACTCATTATTGCAGTGCATTGTGGGATTTAATGAGTGCACTCAACATTATCCACTATGGTTTTGGACAGCATTACAATTGGCTGTCCCCTCAAATAGTGCCCTATTTAAGGGTATAGGGGGTGATTTCGGACACAGCCGTGGTGTTCACACTTAACTCCGTCAACCTACTCAGTTGATTGAACTAACTCAATTCAGCTGTTCTGAAACTGAAAACTCAGTTTCCCATCTCAGGGAAAGTTAACTCAAAGTTCAAGCTTGAACTCGGAGTTGGTTGAACCTCCTTTTTGAAACGGGCCCCTGGATGGTAATTATACTGAACCACTTTGACGACAGACTTTTCTCAGGCATTTCAGAACAACTAAAACAGCATTTCAGTTGCTGTATCGGTCTGCGCAATGTCACGTGTTTTTTTTTTTTTTTTTTTTTTTGTTTTTGTTTTCTGTAAATGTGTTTATCATAGTTTATGCGCATGTTTTCTTATTGGATAAAAAGTTTATTCGACTTAAACGAGCACATACGTTTTTTTTGTTTTTGTTTTGTTTTTTTTTTTTTACATGCACATTTTTTTTTTGAATTTGTGCATCTTGACATTTCCATCCAGCAGTTTATGCGATATCCCAACATGCGCATAAAAATAGGTGGATGGAAACATGCTCACAAAATCGCTAGCTTGCTTCCCTCTTGTTCAATAAATTACTTCATGTTTGCTAATATTGCCCCTAACTGGTTCCCTAATCTGCAAATACATGTACCATATGGTTAGATAATTTCTTTGAGTTATGAAGGAATAGCTAATGCATGTATTTGCAAAACATTGGTATTTGCAGGTCTACATATTGGAACTGGGGTCTTTAGAATTACTAAAGCACTATCTATGGGAGATATTGTGTAGCTTAAACCTGATGTTTCTAAGATCAAAACCATTATCTATTTGCTGTTTGCAATATTAGAGAGACTGTTTGATTAGACACAATCTAAGCTTTAATTTTCAGAGAAACTGAAGTGGGAAGGGCGTCTGGTTACAAGTCTCAAACTACCTATGAAATTGAACCCCCCCCTTCCCCCTACAAATCAGTGGAGTAATTATCAGTGCAAGTTTCAATTGTTTTTAGTTGCCTTTGTGTTAGAAGATCATAGAGATGAATAAAGATGTTACTCAAAACTTCTTTCTGTGGATCCTCTGTCAGACTCAACCACTTTCTCTTAAAAGTGAATATGGCTTGTAAGAATCTGGACCATTTCAATCCATATGTGACTTTACACTGACAACTGTTTTTTTTTTCTTTTCTTTTTTTTTTTTTTTTTTTTTTTTTTTTTTTTCTTCCTCCTTTTTTGCAGGAGCTGCAAGCTGCAGATCAGGAATATCCCGCCTCACATGCAGTGGGAAGTAAGTGCCGCTTCTTTTTCTTCTTTGAGGTGAAGGGGTTTGTATGAGGTGTGATGTTGAAGCTAGGGATGCACCGATACCAGTTTTTCCAGAACTAGGCTGATACTTTCATTACTGCCGATACTTTCATTTTTGGTGTTTTCATTGCCTGTATTTTCATAGCATTTGTAATTTTTAAATATTAGGTAGAGAAACAAAAAGAATATTCATTGGTTTAATTTTTGCAAATATATATTTCCTTCAGTTTTCATTAATTATGCCTGTTAAAATGTATTTTACAAACTTGTTACTTTCACTGTTCATTCTATTGCTTTTCATATTTGATCTTTCATTTAATATTTAGAGCTGCATCAGCAGTGCTCAATAGAACAAAGATACAAATTAAATAAACAGTCGTTTTCAGGTAGATCTAAAAGTTTTCACATACATAGTTAGAATAAAATAATCAAATATAAAATAACACTGCATAGTGTTAACTGAATAAATTAAATACAGATGATTTTTTTATTAAAGCTACAAAAGTCCTTTAGTCAAGAGCAGTGATTTCTTTGTCCTTTGAACACAACAGCAGGTTTATGCTGCTGTCCCTTTAAGACAGAATGCACGGATCCAATATACTGTTACAAATGCGTTTTATTTCTTAACTGTTTAAGTTTACTTGAGACACTACCAACTATGTTTATGAAGATGCTCACAAAGACACGTGTTTTTACATAACAGTTTACAGTTTTTACAGTTCTCGCACAAGACGTGAAAGAATTCAATTCAGTATTCAAGCACTGTCTAGACGTGGCTTTCTGGGCATGTGCTTGTGGCTTTCTGGGCATGCGGATGTTTGCACACAGTAAACTTCTTGTCCTGTAATGTAGGGAACCACTTGTTATACATAAATCATGTAAAAGTTATACGATTTAGTTTTAATCCAAATGATGCATGTGTGCTGAGTGAACGATTGGCAATCAAGAGCATGCAACAGAAGTGCTTGCGCTCTCTCTCCCTTTCTCTCTATCTCTCCCTCTTTACTGTCAGTTAACTTTAGTAATGTATGCCTTGTTTTACTTTATTTGCTAATTGACATATTCGCCCGAACTAACTTTTCAGCAGTGCCTGTGAAAAGGATGCGCTCGACAAGCTCGCATGTCTGTTCCGCTGTGCGCTCAGTCCACACCACATTTCGCTTATCAGCTCGCACACACCAGCTATATAGGTGCCAGTGATATTTCATTTGTTTATTTCATTTGTTTAACATTCTATTAATTCGATACATTTACTTCATAGTTCCTTCTCTGATATATCCATTCTGCTCTTGGTTTACTCTATTATCAGTGTTTCTGGTATCGGAGCATTTTAATAAGTACGAGTACACAAACGCAGTATCGGGGCCCGATACTGGTATCGGTGCATCCCTAGTTGAAGCCATACTGTGACTTGCTGGCTCACCAACACACCTCAGCAGCACTAGTATTTAAGCCACCAGCCCTCCTGATTAATGTCCTAGAATTTGACATCTTGAACCAAATGAGTGCAGACACTTTCCAAAAAAATGTTTTAGTAATTGTATTACTTTTTTTTTGTACATATTTATTAAATCAGATGTTCCAAACAACCTTTTGAGAAGTAGCCTGTCGTGTGTGTTCGTTTTAGAGGTGTTACTTGTGTATGAGGTTTGAGCTTCGGAAAGCCTCGTCATGTGCTGTAGAGTTACAAAAATCTCTTGAGAAAAAAACTATTTGAATCTAATATACTTTACATTAAAATGAGCTATTTTCCTGATTTGTACTGTTATTTCACAGAAGATGGATGGTTAATATCTGGCTTTTCTTGTTTAGTATAGTATGGGTGCCAGTCTAGAACAGATCTAGTAAAAGCATATGTTCAGTTTAAAAAAAAAAAAAAAAAAAAAAAAAAAAATCCCCATTGCACCTACTAACCCATTGTTGTTGTCTTTCACTTATCAGATCAAACTATCTGTTGAAGTGATCGTGTGTGCGGCTCAGTACTCTGCTCTTTGCCCTCCCGCTTCTCATCTGAGCACGAGACAAGATCTCACTGACCCTTTGAAAACTTGCATGACATGATCGTTTTGGGTAACCCTCTTTCTCGCTCCATTCTTGCGCGTTTACATGGCTGCGTGTGAATAGAGCCTTACAGAGGGATGTAAAAAGTGCTCTGATCATAGGAATCAGTTCAGATTCAAAACTGCATTGTGCTCTGGCATTGTTTCCCCAGCTTTTATGTCAATGACTGATTCATTCGAGAGGGGGGGAGGCGGTGGGCTGGGTAGGGGGCTTCTCAACTACCAGTTTCATTTAAAATGCATTATTACAGTAGTAGGTCATTACCTCCTTGATGTTGGATTAAATGTAATGATTTAAAGAAACAGTCGACAATAACTACAATTAAAATGGCGACTCTCAGTGCTTTCCATCATAGATTTAGTCAGCAACATGTCATATAATAGGGAGCTTTCAGGGTGTGGTTTCTTTTTCCCCCCAGACAGCTCAATATAATAAGCTTTAATAGAAATACACACACACACGCACACACTCACACACGTGTCTGTGCATATATGCATTATGTATGTGTGTAAAACATGCCAATGTTTAAAAATGGATATTATTATATAATAAGTGGTGTGAATATTCACTTGCCTCATGATTTGATTACGATTCAGAGGGTAACAATTCGATTATAAAACAATTCTGTGCATCACAATGCATCTTTTCCCAATTCTCAATTACTATATTAATAATCACTGTAGTTTTTCTTTATTAAAAATAAGAACAAAGATGCACATAAGTGGTAAAACAATTACAATATAAGAATTTTACATTTTACATCTATTTAACAGAAGCATTCAAGTAAGATATACAGAAATTGAAGAATCAAAAATGTAAAAAAATACGGCATTATCACTGCACTGTTTCATTAGCATCACTTATTTTAGTGTGGTTCAGACCAACATTCTTGTTTGCAGCAGTCTTTTTGCATATTTTATTACAGGTAAAATGAGTAAATAAAGTCTAATGGGATTGTTTGTTGTCACAGTAAACTAAAGCTACAATATATGAAGTGTTGAGACCGATTTAAAGGTGTTATTGATATGTATCGATCATGATGAACGAAGTGTTCCTAGACATTGAGGTATTATGTTGATGCAAGTTAACCCTGAAAAACTTGACGTATGAAATAATAGTCTGAAAAATAAAATTTTGAAATGTAACACTTTATGGCTCCTATAGGAAGAATTATTAAGGTAATAAAAGCATGTGTTTGAGTATCATAATTGATACATTAGGCTTTTATGGCTCATATAGTGTGATTGTAGAATATGGAGTAGAATATGAGAAAATTCTACAATATTCTCATATTGTAGAATATGGAGTTCATATTCAAGGCGGGGGGAAAACACTTTTATTCAGAGGTCCAGACTGAGGAAAAAAAAAATTAAATTTGTATGCAATATGCAGTACTGAAATTTATTATGGCCAAAAAGATGAGATATTGATAGCTTGTCATGTAAATCAATTAGATCTTTATGCATATAGCAGACTACTTGGATAAAATGCATATATAAAATGCATATCAGCTTTTATTCTATATCTCTCAATGTCTTGGTAAGAGATTTAGGTTCACTTTCACTACATAGAACAGGGATGCGGCTGTCTGGGAAGTGCTTGACCTGGAAATATCTGACTGTCAAATACCACCTTCTGGATCCAGACCATTAATTAGCTTATACGTCACTAACTAGTGGCAGACGGAATGGAATGAATATAAAAATAATAAACTGCATGAAAAACCTCAGTATAAAAAAGTTTCTTCAATAACTTAAAATCTAGACATGACCACGTGGATTTGTATTGAAAGGAAAAGCTCATCCTTTTTGTCACGTTCCTTTGACTGGAGAACACATTCTGTTGGACTGTAATTTTTATGATGCTACAAGATAACGTTTTTATTTAGAAACGTTTAATGTATCACCTGAATGCATTTTAGATTTCTGGTCTTGTCAAGATGAATTGTTCAATGTAGTATTTTAATGGGTATGGATTGTTTACCTTGTGTTTGTCAATAGCCCTGATGCTAATATGGCGTTAATTTAATAAACAAAAGATATTTAAATGCTTAGTTTTATGATCAAAGCTCTGTACTTTTTATTGTGGGCCAAATGTACAAAGAAACAGTCCTCAAAAGCCTGATGTATAATTCTAAACATTTGTATACATTTTAACAAGATTTTGGATTGCTGTATGTGGATAAGCAAGTAAACCTGAGTTGCTTTAGTCCAGTACATGTTCAGAATAAAATTTAAGTTTACTTTATAAAAATACTTTATAAAAAAGATTTCACAGTAAAATAAATACGGTAATGATCACATGAAGGTGAACACTTTTTTTTTAAATGATACTAACAGGACTTTTACTTGATCAAGTATAAACTATCAATCAGAAGGCCATGTAGTAGATTGTGTACAATGGGTGTTTCAACAAATTTCGAACAGAGTGTTCTGTATTTTATTCAGCTTAAGAACCACTTTTCTCTGTTATTGTTGTATGTAATTGCATCTGGTGTAGACTGAGAACAATTAGTAACTAATTGGTGTATAAGTGAGTTTCTTTTTTTTGTTTGTTTTTTTCTCTCCATAGCATCTTGCATTTTAATACCATGTCAAGTTTAAAACAACAGTTCAACTTGTAAAAGTGTATCTATCATGACCCCTGAATTTAGTTTAATTTCATTGCACTTACTCTAGCTGAGTGTAAAAATGTCCTATGTAAATGGACACATGCTTTCTGTGTTACCTTGCCATGTTGAAGTAGCTTATGGTCCTTATTCAGGTTAGAGACAATTTTAAAGAGGGGGAAAAAAAATTAAATGAGAATAATCTGTTGTTTCTTTAAGGGATTATGGAACATTGACCGTAAACCTGTTTAATTCGTGTGTGTGTGTGTGTGTGTGTGTGTGTGTGTGTGTGTGTGTTTTAAAGTTTGGATAATCAATACACCGATACAGCAGACTGTGCATCTGTTCCTTGTGGCTTCATTGTCATTTGTGAAAAATGAAATATGGTGCCTTCCCTGAATAGATTGAAGGCACACAGATTGGTCTTTCTCTTACATTTAACAATCGCAATTCGGTTAACATATAGATCTAAAATGATCCAATCGGAAGCATCTATGCATTTGTTAAATTCTCAATTGATGGAATGTTTTAACAGTCTGTCAAAGTGAAGAGGATGTTGTTCACTTATTAAGTATATATTTACAAGGCTAACAATTTGCAAAACGTTTCTATGGATTCTGTACATTTTAAGCAGTTTGGGCTGAATTTGTTGGGGGGAAATATCAATACTTTGCACTTTGTTAGCACTGTACATCACCTTTAATGTTAAACGTGTATATAGTATGATATAGTCATATAGTATCATACATATCATATGGTATCAAACGTAGTATCATATCATATAGTATCAAACGTATATCAAGTATCAAAATGAAACTACTGTAAATTATGCGTCATTCTGGTATACTATACAGCTGTGCATGTTATCCGCTGCAGAATTACTGAAGTATTTATGATCCATCTGATGAATCATGTCTACTAAGGTTTTGCCCTGTAGCGGTGAGCTCTGTTGTAGTTTAGTACTCAGACTAGTATTATTCAGCAACCGAATAGAGCCGTTTGTCGTCCATTAAACCAGAAGACAATGATCATTTGAACCATGTGCTTCCTTGGGAATTTCCAGTGACTTTTGTAGACACCTTCACATGTTGTCCTAAAACCAAAATTAAATAGTCATACATTGTAATATGCATTTTGAAGCTGCTGTGTTTTTGTTGTTGGGGTTTTTTTTTTTTTTTTTTTTTTTAAGCATAAGTTGCAAAGTTGCTACAACTACCACATGTAAGCTCATGTGCTTGACAAAGCAAACCATTATAAATCCCTATGTAGTAACTTATGTACTGTAATGTTGCAAGACGTAGTAAAAACAAATCAAATTTGTAGTAAATGCTTTAAAATTCACTTTTGAAGTATGATTGTTTGTCATTTGTTCTAGAACAAAGCATGCGTCTTTTAAAGTGGTTTATCACAGACCTTTTTTTCCTAGGGGGAAAAAAAAAAAACTAAAAAGGCTATGCTAAAAAAAAAAAAACATAGGAAATTCCAGAGGGAACCCATGGTGAATTAGCCGCTCAGTGTTTGGCAGATTAAAAGTCATGTCATGGTCATAAAGGCTCACTTTTTTTATTTTAGCCTGCAGTCCATTTGTGAAATAAAGCTAGATAGGAGGAGTCAGCATTATTTTAGTGTACAGTAGTTTTTGTTTTTTGAAAATTCTCTTATGCTCACCAAGGCTGCATTTATTTAAACAAAAAACAGTAAAATGGTAATGTGAGAAATGATTACAATTTTAAGTTACTTTTCTATTCTAATATTTTATATTTAAAATGTAATTTTGCCTATTTCTGTAGTGGCAAAGCTAAATTTTCAACAGGCATTAGTGTTCCACTGAAATCATTCAGAAATCCTTCAGAAGTCATTTTAATATGCTAATTTGGTGTTTTTTTTTTTTTTTTTTTGTTGTTGTTTTTGTTTGTTGCTTAATATTTTTGTGGAAACTGATGCTTTTTTTTTTTTTTTTTCAGGATTCATTAATGAATAGAAAGTTCAAAAGATAATTTATTTGAAATGGAAGTCTTTTGAAAAAAATATATATATATATATATATATATATATATATATATATATATATATATATATATATATATATATATATATATATATATATATATATATATATATATAAAATTGTCTGTCACTTGATCAATGTGATATATCCTTGCTGAATAAAAGCATTTCTTTAAAAAAATTTAGACAAATTGTTATACTATTTTAAAAACCGCAAGGGTTTAATTGGATATGCTGTATTTGCGTTCAGATGGGTGTATCAACTTGGCATGAACCAAATGATAACCAAAAAAAATTGACCATGTGGAATTTAATTCTCATGGCAAATAAACATGCTTAATTTATAGCATGTTAAATTTCCTTCTCTTATTTCAGCTCATAATGAATCCACAGTCACATGATGTCAGGCTGCAAAAATGTCAAGTACCTACTTGAGCGAGATTTAGTTATTTAATCTCTCTATTTGTTTTTCTTTGAGTTTGACCTGCCATTTGTGCTCAGTTAGAAGGTATTTGTGTTTATTGTCTTTGTTACTGTGGGCACATGTCGAGATCTTGGAGTGTGTGTGTTTTATCTGTGATGGCGTAGCTTTAGGGATATGCATTTTGCTGTGTGACCAGGCTCAGGCGAGCTTAGCCGGGGCTGGATTTTAACCTGCTGCCCTGTCTGGCTGCAGGCCTGCTCAATGTGTGGACGCCCAAAATGTGTAGATCGACCCCACTTTGCCCCCCTTCCCCTCACTGCATGTTGTCTGAAAGCCAACCACACCCCCTTCCTCTTTCACCCGATTGAAGGAAACCGCCTCTTATTGGCCTGGACTCAATGACTGACTGGTTATGTAGCCAATGACTAGAGATGCCCAGTGGCTGCTGGGAATTCCATAGTAATGCACACGCCAACCAATAGGATGGTTTGGAATGGAGAAGGGAAGTGGTGGCGGTTAGGGGGGTTGGGGCATTAGTATGTGTGACGTATATGGGGCTGGTGTGTGTGAAAGCCTGTAGGCTTTCTTTTACCCATGTTCAATGTTCGCCTGCACGCCTCCTTCAGAGCAGGAGTGGTGGAAGCAAAGAACTGTGGCAAATGAGGTGTAAAACAGTGCTTGCTTTCTTTATTTGGAGAGGATGTCATGATTTTAAAGTATGAGATTCCACAAAAGCGAAGTGTGCTTTTAAGTTCAAATCTTTGGTCAAGACCCCTTCATTAACATGAAATGGAAAAATCACCAATATTTCCAGAATGCATGTTATAGATCTTATTGTGAGCAATCAGTGCTGGTGTTATTTCAAAAAAAAAAAAAAAACTAATGTTTAATTAGTCATAACTGGCCTTCCAGTTAAAACAACAGGTTTCTCTCAGGTGACGTATGCTGGACTTTCCCAATCATTTATTCCACTTAAACCCTGTCCCTGCAAGTTCGCATTCATCTGAGCCGTTTTTGAGCGCAACACCCCACATTTCAAAATCCAATCAACATCTGATGCGTAGAACAAAGTTCCTTTTCTTTTTTGATAATCCATTACATTTCAGATGTACATCACAATATGAAATATCGCTTCTTCCGTTTCTTTGACTTTGCGTTGACTGTGTATGATGTTGTCACTTACTCTCCATCATCGGTTCCAAACCTGTGTGACTTTCTTCTGAGCAACATAAGCTAATGTTTTTGTTTTCTATATGAAACCAAATCTTCTGACACAGAAGAAAAGTCATGCCGGTTTGGAGCAACACAAGGATGAGTAAATGATTTTTGGGTCGACTTTTAACTTTATCCGCTCAATATTTTTGACCCCATTACTTTGACTTTGTCTCTTACACCATTAGTCTTAATCTTAATCTGAATGTTTGTTAATTGTCTTCACCTACAGGTTTTGGACGGGTTGTTAGCGCAGTACGGCACAGTAGAGAGCTGTGAACAAGGTAGGATGTGCTCTTCAGCAGATTGTCACTGAAGTTGTAATCCATATATTAAAAGATTAGGTAATTCTTTCCCCCTACTGTCTTCCTCCTTTCTTTTCCATCTTAAGTCAACACTGACACGGAGACCGCTGTAGTCAATGTGCGATATGCCGCCAAGGACCAAGCCAGAGAGTGAGTATCATCTGCCTCGGATTCGGCCGACTCGGTCACCACCCCACCCCTCCAGAGCGTCTCTGTCCCACGTCTCGCAGTGAAATGTGAGACTGTCAGTTCCACATGCACTGCTATTGGGATTTATTCAGCAATTATAATAACTCATTCAGTGCCACCTACTGTTTGATTAGTAGAACTGCAGAGCGGTCACAGGGGTTGGTGAAGAAGTGTCTGGTAAATGAATGGAAAGACTTTGATAAAATCTTCTGCAATTGTTTGTGCATAATGGGGAGTTCCTGTTACGATCTGCTAGTGGATGTCAATGAAAGATTTGGTGGCTTTAAAGGGCTCTGGCATTCCATCATGTCTAAGCCTCATGCTCTTAAACTCCCCATCAGTTTCGCTTATGTTTTACATGCGTCCTGTTTGAGAGGGAAGCAGAAAAGCAGGGATGGTTTTCATGGCCTTTGTCTCAGTCACTTGGGCTATTCCCCAAAAATGGCTGATATTGAAAAAAAATAGTTGTTTTGTTGACCTATGCTTTTAAATAACTGAAAAACATTTTTTGTTTGTGACAAATTATCCAAAAATGAAATTATAAATATATTTACTTAAGTGCAGAAATCTATTCATAAATAAGGCCCATTTTCAGCAATTTTTATAGTTGTACTGTTTTATTTTGATCCAAATCAGCAAGAGGCAAACTGTTCAAAGGGATAGGTAAACCAAATATTTGTCAATTGCATTGTTTTCGAACATGTTTATGAAAGAATGAAATCAATATTTTACTGAAATGCAGAAATGTATTCATAAATGAGGCCCAATTTTTTTTTTTAATCAGCTAAGCGCAATATCCCACACATGAAACAAAGAGGGCTGTTTGTGTATAGAAGTATCTTTGTGCGTTCATCCATCTTTCATGGCTTTTGTCCTTTCACTGAAATATACATTTTAAACACATCATGATGTTTAAAAATGAGTTCTTAAATGAAAAGATGTGTTCATGTTAGTAAATGTGTAAGTTAAAGTTTCCCATCCCTTTGCACTCACTTTTTCAGAGCATTGGACAAATTAAATGGCTTCCTTATGGAGAACTACGCACTAAAGGTTTCCTATATCCCAGATGAGACGGCTTCAGCAGATGCCCCTGCCGTGGGCGGCAGGAGAGGTTTCAACCCACGCGGACCGCCTCGCCAAGGCTCTCCCAATCTGGGCGCGAGACCTAAACTACAGTCAGACGTGCCTCTACGCATGTTAGTGCCCACCCAGTTTGTAGGAGCTATTATTGGCAAGGAAGGTGCTACCATCCGCAACATAACCAAGCAGACTCACTCAAAGTAAGAATACTTGGTGTACGTACTTGTAAACAGTCCTGTTTCACACTGCGCACATAAGTACCACATATTTATTTTGGAGCTATAAACAGTGTGCTGCTGGCTCTACACGCAGAATATCAGCACTGAGCCAATTTGCCCTATATACCTTAATAGAAAGTTCAAAAGAACAGAATTTATTTTTAAATTTACATTATTATAAAGTAACATTATGATGAATATCTGTAACTATCACCTTTGGTCTATTTAATGCATCCTTGCATCAGGGAAGGAACCCAGAGTGGGTCAGACTGCTCTAACAAGTTAATTACATATTGTGTATGTTCATACAGGATTGATATCCATCGTAAGGAGAATGCAGGGGCTGCGGAGAAGCCCATCACTGTTCACTCCACTCCAGAGGGCTGCAGTTCTGCCTGTCGAAACATCATGGAGATCATGCAGAAAGAGGCAATTGACACTAAAATGTGCGATGATACACAAACTCTGTCATACTTTGTCATATCCATCTTTGTCAGATAGGGCTGGTCTATATATAAAATAAAATTTTAATATATAAAATATATGCGCGTAATATAGCCTATTCCACGCTCAACCGCATGCATAAAGTTTGCTGCAAAGCACGGCAAAAGTAATGATTATGAATGTGTCTGAAAAAATAGCAAGCAGACACTGTAATTATTTATTAATAAGCTACTGTTTTCTTAGTCTGTGACAGTTGCAAGAATGAAGTTGAAAATGTGAAAATGCTGACTTGCCATCTTTGCAGTATAGTGAAATATAATTAGTTAGTTTAAAAGTAGACATTTCGAGCTTTCTGTAGATATATTTCTCATTTCTGTGAGGGGAAGTAGCCTACACGCTGAATTTTGGTTCCTTTTTGTGACACGCTCCAGTTCACGGAGACTGAGAAAAGTGCGTCCTTTTTGTATTTTACAAAAGCACAACGTTTTGTCATTGTGAGTTTAGACAAAATAAAAGTAGACCCTTTACAGTTTGGAATGATGTATTATCTGTATGATAAAAATGAGTATTTTAAGTTGTTTCTGCTGTTATCAGGGGAAAAAAAGCAAGTGATGGCACCAGCGCCGTAAGTGCGTTAATAGTTCCTAGTAATAGCGCATGTTTATCTAGGTTAACATTAGAGCAAGCGGCCAATTAAAGTTGCTACTACATGTTTCAAATAAGCCAAAGGTCGATGGATAATAGGTGAACGTTTGGATTTCATATTTCATGCAGACACACTGTAATTATGACAGGGACCTGTTGTGACTTGTTAACTCTGCGTGACTTCGCCACTTAACGTGTTGTTTTTTGTTTTGTTTTTTTTAATTTCCACTAACTGACTAATACATTTTTGGTCTACTAACCCTCTTCTAGTCGACTAACATTTTTGACTATTAGGGGGCAGCCCTACTGTCATACTACACTGTTACACAAACTTACCAGTCATAGTCATTTACACTCAATGTTGCACATTTAGTCACATTATTCTCTATCCCTTTTTCCATATACACAGCACTGAAGAAATTCCTCTAAAGATTCTGGCTCATAATAATTTCGTCGGCCGTCTGATTGGAAAGGAGGGGCGCAACTTGAAGAAAATCGAACAAGATACTGACACAAAGATCACAATCTCACCGTAAGTAGTTTTTGTGTGTGTTCTTTATACTTTGAGGTCAGCAATGTGGTTTTTTTTTTTTTTTTTTCATAACTGTGCGCTGGGTTATGTTTTCCAGCATGCACCATGACATGAATAAATCATGTACACTGGGTTGAATCTTGATTCGTTATCATACAAACTTCCCAAGATGTCATATTTATTCTGCAGAGATCATTGTTTCAAAACTTTGCTCGAGGCAACACTCTGATTTACACCGTGTGACCCACTGAATATGCAGTTAACTTGTCCAGTTGGTTTATCCATGCTGCACAGTTTAGTTGAAGTGTTTGGCTTCCATCCACATATTACTCTATCTTCTATCTTCTAATCATTCCATCATCTATCTATAAAACAGTTACATGTTATATAATAGAATATATATAACACTAGTTTTCTACAGCATGTATTTGTATTAACAGAGCTACTTCATGTTTCTTTATTCCTTTTTCAGAAATGTTATTGTAAATGTATTGAAATGATATTTTAATGAGATTTGGGTTTTTTTTTTTTTTTTATGTTTTGTTCATTGCCATGAATATAGCCTTTGCTGCTGATATGGTTTTAAATCATGAATGAATAAATAAATTAGTCCTTTCTTTCTATATCCCTCCAATCCCAGTCTGCAGGATCTGACCTTGTATAACCCAGAGCGCACCATTACCGTTAAGGGTACATTAGATGCTTGCGCAAAAGCAGAAGAAGAAATCATGAAGAAAATCCGCGAGTCCTACGAGAATGATGTAGCCGCCATGCATGTAAGTCTGCGGTGATAGCATTAAGACTTCATTTTCATCTGAGATTGCATACAGCTCAACTTCAACTTGAGAAAAAAAACTTCTGCACTTTTATTCCTCTAGCTACAATCTAACCTGATTCCAGGGCTCAATCTAAATGCGTTGGGTATTTTTCCTGGTGCAGCGAGTGGAGCGATGTCACCCTCTGTGGTATCAGGACCTCCGACTGGGGCTCAAGCTGGCTATCAATCATTTGGGGTAACAAATCGGATATAATTGTGTTTGTTTGTGTGTGAGATGTGTTTGGTGTACACATATGCAAGTTGAGAGCGTGTTAATATATGTAACGGCAATGTGTGGAGCAGGCGCCTACAGCTGTGGACAAAAGTTTCAGCAGTGACAAACTGTTTCGCAAAGTTTACTGCTTCAGTTGTTGTGGTGTTGATTCACATTGTTTCTAGATTATTGTGTAGATGATTGGATGCATTGTAAATAATTGCAAAAAGCTTCGCTGGCCAAAAAAAATTAACTTTATCACAAAACCCAAATTTAATGTTTTTGTTTTGTTTTTTTTGACCCTGGCACAAAATGACGAGCTAACGTAATTTCACTAATATCAGCACGTGGGAAAGTGTGAGCAAGTACTAGTCTGCACCTCCAGTGCAGACCTTACTCAATATTGGCATCAGGTGGGTGTGTGAGTGCATCTGCACACACAGTCAGGGCAAAGACTTTTGGACACCGGTCAAGAAGGGCGGTAAAGAAGCCACTTCTGTCCAAGAAAAACATCAAGGACAGAAACAAATTCTGCAGGAAGTACAAGGATTGGACAGCAGAAGACTGGTGTAACACTACTTTCTCTGAAGAAGCCCCCTTCCAACTGTTTGGGATGTCTGGAAAATCAATTGTCCAGAGAAGAAAAGGTGAACGTTAGTATGAGTTCTGTGTTGTGCCAACAGTAAGGCATCCTGAGACCACCCATGTGCTTTTCATCCAAGGGAGTGGGGGCTCTCTCAATTCTGCCCAAAAACACTGCCATGAATAAAGAATGGTATCAAAACATCCTGCAAGAGCAACTTCTCCCAATGATCCTGGAGCATTTTGGTGATCTGTGCATTTTTCCGCATGATGGAGCACCATATCACAAGGCAAGAGTGATGATGAAGTGGCTCGAAGATTACTACATTGAAATTGTGTGTCCATGGCCAGGCAACTCCGCTGATCTGAATCCCATAGAGAACCTGTGGTCAATTCTCAAAAGGCAAGTGGACAATCAGAAGCCCACAAATTGTGATCAATTCAGAGCATTAATAAGGTGGGAATGTATCACCATCAGTCAGAATTTGGCCCAGAAGCTGATATCCACCATGCCAGAGCAAGTTATGAAGAAGGGTCAACACTATAAATATTGACTTTTTGCATAAATTGAATGTTTTTGCCAATAAAAGCCTTCAAAATGTATGAAATGCTTATTGTTTTCCAGTGTACCATAGAAAACGTGAAAAAAATAATCTACAAATAGTGAAGCAGCAAACTTTACAAAACACAAAATTTATGTCTCTGCCAATACTTTGCAACGGCTGTACAGTATGTGTGGGAGTGTGCGTGTTAATGTGTATGTTTCTCCCGTAGTGCAGCGTGTTTGGGGGTGAGGTGCCTTTTTGGGCCTCTACGCTCTCCTCCAGCAGCAGCAGCACAGCCTTTTCTGTAAGTTTTTATTTTTTACCCACCATGCACTGCATGGCTTGGCTGCTCGCTACTGGATTGGCTGAAGGACATACATCTGCTCTCTGATTAGTTGCTGCTCAGGGGATGTCACTCAGCCTCCACAGCTAACAGAAATGCTGAAAAACTGTGGGTCAGATGTTTAACACGTAATGTGTATGGATGTAGACCTAAACTGCTTTGTGTGTGTGTTAGTGATGGGTGGGAATGAATGTTGTCAAGTTTGAAAGGGCATGAATAACATGCAGTTAGACTAACCCAGAAACTAGAATGAAATGCACAGGTGTCATTTTGTCTAAATTGGCTTATTGGTGGGTTTTTTTTTTCACCCCTTGCCCTAACACTTGTCTGAATACCTCTCAAGTTGAATGTTTGCTCAGTCTACATTTGTATGGTCTTTGCCAAAGATTTTCTTTAGCCACATTTCCACCGCAGGAACTAGGGACTTTGGGGCGGTACTCAGTGTGTTTTGACCGCAGGGACAATGGTCTAAATGAAGATCCAGGTAAAAAAAAAATTCTCTCCTCAGAAAGTCCCTGCTTGCGAGGTAGTACTTTTTCAAAGTTCAGGAACTGTTGGGGATGGGACTTGGTCACTGAACATGCTGATTGGTTGAGTTCATGCAGCATTTTGATTGGTTGACTCCACGCAGCAGTTGTTTGCTATTCAAATCAACAATGGAGTTTAAAAAATACGGCTGATGGACCAACAACAAGGTTCAGGCTTTATTAAGCTTATATGCGGAGGACGAAATCCAACGAGAACTGGAAAGTCGAGCACAGTCCTACGTCACCGGACTAATTTGACTAAATCTTCATGGTACTTTACACCGCGATGGAATCGCAGACAGCAACAGGTCTGGGGGGGAAAGTTCAAATTGTATATACTTCCCAGTCAAATATATAAAATAGATCAAAAAATAAAGTTGATAAAATGTAAATGTAAAATGTAGTATTATTAGTTATTAGTATTTTTGACTTTGGTAATATTTTACAAGAAAGTTTTAGATGTAAATGTAAAACATCGTTAAACTGTTTTTTTTTTTTTTTTTTTTTTTTTTTTTTTTTTTTTTTTTCTCCTCGGTTTTTATATTTATAATATTTATGCAACTTTTGTGTAAATTGTAACTCAGCTCTTGCCATGAAAAAGCCTCAAAAATTCTCATTTACTCACCCACAAGTTGTTCCAAACCTGTATGAATTTCTTTCTTTCTGCTGAACACAAAAGATGATATTTTGAAGACTGTCGGGAACCAAACAGTTGATGGGTCCCACTGACTTCCATAGTACGGAGAGAGGAAGAAAAGAAAAAAGGAAGTCAATGGGGCCCATCAACTGTCTGGTTCCCGAAGTTCTTCAAAATATGTGTTCAGCAGAATAAAGTAATTTATACAGGTTTGGAACAACTTTAGGATGAGAAAATTGACAATTTTCATTTTTGGGTGAACTATCCCTTTAATATATCAGGATGATATCAGAATGAGCATTTTTGCAGCTTACTTTGAATAGATGTTGCTTTTGGTGTAGGATGGGCAAGTTATGAACCTTGCAGTGTTTTCAAAGCAGAGTGAAATCAAAAGTTCAAGTCTTCGTACCTAATGTTATGACCCCTGATAGTTGACTAGTTAATTGACTGTGTGAGTGAATGTTTTTCCTAAGATGATGATTGTCTTGTGGCATATTCTCTGGATGTGTCTCATATAAAAGCAGATTTATTTTGTGTTAAATGCATGATCATAACTCATGAGTGTATTTGTGTCATCAGTCACAGATGGAGTCAGAAACCGTGCACCTCTTCATTCCTGCACTGGCAGTTGGTGCTATTATCGGCAAGCAGGGCCAGCACATTAAACAGCTCAGCCGCTTTGCTGGTGCGTCAATCAAAGTGAGTGACTGCAAGAATGACTTGTAACCTTTCACCTTCCTCCTAATTCTGTTTGCTAAACCTAATAGTTATGAGTAGGATTTATTACTTTCGTCATGCTGTTGCAGTATTGAAGTTTAACATCTGTCATTTTGTCCTGAATAGATTGCACCTGCTGATGGAATTGACGCCAAGCAAAGAATGGTCATTATTACTGGACCACCAGAGGCACAGTTCAAGGTAAAAATGTTTTGACATTTTATGAATCTATTTACGAATTTGAGTCATTGTATGTATATACAGTCATTTGATTGTATATTAATTCATTGATTCTCTCTGCTGTTTTTCTCAGGCTCAGGGACGTATCTTTGGGAAGTTAAAAGAGGAGAACTTTTTTGGACCGAAGGAGGAGGTTAAATTAGAGGCTCACATAAAAGTGCCATCATTCGCTGCTGGTAGAGTCATAGGCAAAGGAGGCAAAACGGTAAAGAGGCACTTGTCTTTTATAACACAAGTTTTCAGTGCTCATGTTTGCTGTACAGATGCATTTATCCCCAGCATTCAATGGTCATAGCGTGGTCATTACTGGCATTCGGTGCCTTTTGGACATTTTTAAAGAATTTACAAAGTCAAACTCGGTTTTTAAAAGTGAATTATAAAACGTAATCATCATAGAGTGACTGTAAAACATTTGGTCAGGTAAATAAATGTAACCACTTATTAAACAAAAATGAAATGGATGATCAAAAATGTCCACCCTGTTGGTGACAAATGAACAACAGTTAAAAATACTTATGATTTTAATTTATGGGCATTGTATACAGTATCTTAGACAACTCATGTGCCTTTGTCCCTTTAAAAGCATATCAGCTAATAAATCATCAGAAAATAAATATGTATGAATTGTACTTTTCACAAGCACATTTTTCGTTTTTAGATACAAATGCCTTAAAGGAATTTGTTAACTATTTAAAGTACTACATTGATACTCCAATACATTTTCATTGTCACTGATTTATTAATATATTTTTTTGCTAATTATGAAATTATTTGTCTAAAAAAAAAAAAAAATGCTTAACATTGTGGACAAAGTAATAACAGGATGGACAAAATAACAATGGTGGACAAGTGGTATAAATGATGGATGGAGGGATGATTTCCTATCTCTCGCATACAACCAGTTACAATATTACTTCTGTTTAAACTGGATTTTGATAGGAAACAATATGTAAAACATTATCAGAAAACTTTATATACATTACTTAAACATAAATTACTTTTACAATCACTATGTACACTCTGTGTTCACTCTGTTAGGTCTTCTGATTTAACAGGGTGGACGCTAACAGAGTGGACGTTCAAACCTAGAATCAGACACTGCACCATGTCTGAGCAAAAAGAAACTAACATAGGTTTATCAAAAAGAATTCTGTGGGTTTTAAAATGGTACTTTTAAAAATGTTTTTTCTATTAACTTTTTCATAATTTCCTCAAAAGAGTGGTAGTTATTGAGGTTGACCACATTGATTTTCAAAGATTAAAATTTGTAAAAATAGACAATTAAAATAGGGGATCTCACTCACTTTGTTTTCCCTCCAAAGTAGTATTGACTGCTTTATGATCTAATGTCATTTAATTTTTCCAATTTTCATAGAAGGGAACTTAAAAGGTTAAAAAAAATAATGGAGTGGACAATAAATTGAGGGACAAGTTAAAAACTTTTATTATAATTGTAAATTTAATAATTGGGAAAAACTCTTTAGATTAGAGAGAACCATTACTAATATACCCAGCCATGTAAAACAAATTGGGAAAAAAATGCTTCAATATGCTTAGAGTTCAGATGGTGTAACTTATGACTAAGACAGCTTTAAATTTGATATTGTTCAATATTTTAAGGCAGTAAGATCATGACCTTTACTGGGGACACCAAAGACACTGAATCCCAGTAATGACCGAGCTGCTCTGTGTTTGTCTTTAGGTGAATGAACTACAGAATTTGACCAGTGCAGAGGTGGTTGTCCCACGGGACCAGACGCCTGATGAAAATGACCAAGTAGTAGTAAAAATCACAGGCCACTTCTATGCAAGCCAGGTGATTGAGCTACTAGACATTCTAGGGCTGAGTAATGGGGTTAAAATGTGAAATCTTCCAATGGTAAAATACTTTCTTTGATCCCAGTAATGCCAAGTTTACACTACAGGATTTTAAGCCCGATTTGCAAGTTAACGAGCTCGCCGACAGGTCGGGCTGTGATGGGTGAAAATCATGAGTGATCGGCGCTCGCCAATCTTTGTGTGAACTACTCAACGACACATCAAAGAGGCTCGCTGATGTGTCGCCAACAACTCACTGACGCCAGACAAATATTTAGCATGCTAAATATCTGGAGCTCACTCTATTATTCTCCCAGTTCACCGGCCACATGTATTTAGGTACAAATGGATGAATTCACGTGCTGTAGCCTATAAATCCGACTGACAGGACTCTCTGAACTAAAGCGCAAACAAACAAGGCGGCGCCCATCTCGCGATCAAGATCATGATGTAGGTGTTTAAATGACAAAACACTCACTTGCACATATGAGAATCGGAATATCAGATAGTTGATGACATGGTGAGAAAAGCGATACATCTGTCATAGTGTGGCCGTGGTGTCACGTGACAATCATGACGCTTCGTCATGGAAACAAAGGAAACGTTCTAGTGGTGGCCTTAACTCTGGGAGGTCAGCCAGAATAATTTTAAATTTGTGTGAAAGGGTTCATTTAATTTTAATTAATTTAATTCAAAATTTCATCTAATTTCTTCCCAATGTCCATTTTCAAATAAAGTCATTGGGTGACAGAGTTGTTGTCAGCTCGTGTAGTGTGTAACCCCCTCTTGCGGATTATTTACGTAGTGTCACGTAGTGTGAAGATCACAACGATTTCAAGACTCCACAGCAAGTCATGTAGTCTGAACAGCACAGCGATCTGCTGACGTTTAAAGTCCTGTAGTGTGAACTTGGAATAAGTAATTCATAAGTCTGCAAGTGTTGTCATGCCAAACTTTTGATGTGGAGCTCACAATTATCTATCTATTTATCGTTCATTCTATCTGTCGTTATGTATTTAGACAATAATCTAATTAAAAAAATAATGTTGATAATGTATATATTTATATTGTTAATCTATATTTATTTAAATACTAATTAATAATACTTAATTATATATAAGATACTTTTTTGTAAAAATACATTTTACAATAAGGTCCATTAGTTAACTACATTAGTTAATTACATTAGTTAATAATGTAATAATGAACTAATAATGAACTGCACTTATACAGCATTTATTCTTTGTGTAAGTTAAAAAACTTATACAGCATTTATTCTTTGTTAATCTTTGTTAATGTTCAACATTTAATAATGCATTATTAAAATCTTGTTAACATAAGTTAATGCACTGTGAACTAACATAAACAATGAACAAATGTATTTTCATTAACTAACGTTAACGAAGATTAGTAAATACAGTAACAAATGTATTGCTTATGGTTAGTTCATGTTAGTTAATACATTAATGTTTAATTAATGAACCTTATTGTAAAGTGTTACCAAATGCTTATTTAAAGTGCATATTGAAAGTAGTAAGTCATGTTTGATTTTTTTGATTTTTTTCTTTGTAATTCTTAATGATTCATTGAGCCTTATACTGCTTTATCCAGTATAAAATCATTTAGAAATTTCTGCCTTTTCATTTATTGCTTAAAGGGTTAGTTCACCCAAAAATGAAAATTCTGTCATTAATTACTCACCCTCATGTCGTTCCACACCCGTAAGACCTTTTGTTCATCTTTGGAAAACGAAGATATTTTTGATAAAATCCGATGGCTCAGTGAGTCCTCCATTGCCAGTAAGAAAATTAACACTTTCAGATGCCCAGAAAGCTACTAAAGACATATTTAAAACAGTTCATGTGAGTACAGTGGTTCAACCTTAATGTTATGAAGCGTTGAGAATACTTTGTGCGCCAAAAAAACAAACTAAGGACTTTATTCAGCAATATATAGTAATGGGTGATTTCAAAACACTGCTTCATGAAGCTTCGAAGCTTTACAAATCTTTGCTTCGAATCAGTGTTTCGAGCGTGTATCAAACTGCCAAAATCACACCCCAGTGGTGAACCAATGAAATTTCGAAACACTTATGACGTAACAAAACCTCGTTTACTGAAATCATGTGACTTTGGCAGTTTAAAACATGCTCCGAACCACTGATTCGAAACAAAAGATTTGTAAAGCATTGAAGCTTCATGAAGCAGTGTTTTGAAATCGCCCATCACTAGATATTGTTGAATAAAGTCATTATTGTTTTTTGGCGCACAACAAGTATTCTCATCGATTCATAACGTTAAGGTTGAACCACTGTAGTCACGTGAACTGTTTTAAATATGTCTTTAGTAGCTTTCTGGGCATCTGAATGTGTTGATTATCTTGCTGGCAATGGAGGACTCACTGAGCCATCGGATTTTATCAAAAATATCTTAGTTTATTTTCGAAACACAAATTAAGGTCTTACGGGTGTGGAACGACATGAGGGTGAGTATTTAATGACAGAATTTTGATTTTTGGATAAACTAACACTTTAAGTACTGTTATTGTATCATGTCATTTTGCACTTTGATTTAAATATTTTTTTTCATTATTATTTTTAATGCCTCCCAGCTGGCCCAGCGAAAGATCCAGGAGATTATCTCTCAGGTGAGGCGGCAGCAGCAGCCTAAGGCCTCGGCCACAGGTCCACCAGTCACCCGGAGGAAATAGAGCCACTGCGTCTTCTCGGAGACTGACAGGACACGGGACGCCTCCATCTCAGGGGTCAGGGAATGTCCTTACAACCCCGCCTGCTTTTACACCCATTCCGCCTGAAGTTTCAGTGAGATTGTGTACACCTGCACTTCCCCCCCCTCACAATTTCTTTGATCCAAATCATAGGAAAATCAGCCACACAGTCCCTGCCTTAATATGATAAATGCACAGTCCTTAACTGACAGATGTTAAAATTTAGTTTTTGATATTTAAGTTCATTGGGAAATGCAGCATTTGTGTAAAAGGCGTTTTGAGCCTGTTTTTTTGGGGTACGGAATGGGTGACACGGGGTGGGGTTTAAGGTCTTCGGCTTGAGATGGAAAGAGGATTGTTGACAGAAGTACGCTGTCCCGGGATCCATAGTGGCATTTTATAAATTCTGATGCATTTTATAGATTAATAGATATATATACTATATATAAAATTATGAAAGAAGGTGGAGCAACACTGCCACTTATGACTGAGGGAAGTGTTGATTGGTGTTGGCCAGGAAACCAAGTTAATATGCATTTTACTGATCTACCTCAGGCTAGAGTACCTCAGAAAAAAAGAAAATGATATATGAAAAAAAATTGTTTTTTTTTTTATTATTATTTTGCTTTGTGGTATTTTGTATACTTTATAAAGCTAATAGTTATTGAACATTTTTATTTTTTTAAGAAAATGTAAAATTTAGTCTGTAGTTAATGGATGAATCCCGAACTCCGCCTTGCTCCGTTTGCAGCGCGCGCGCGATGAATAACTGTATATAAGTTTGCGCACATCTAGTTTGTAAAAGAGCGGAGTTTGGGCTTCTATGTTAGCTACAGATAGGAGAAAGAAAAGAAAAGCGCCTCAGTGTCGCTGAGGAGCCACCACCCTCTGAACACCGTCAAGGTAATGAGAAATAACGCCAACCGTACATACCGCAGCAATGCCGTGCTAATATGCTATTAACTGTCTCGGCGGTAGCATACGTTTCACCCGCATTTCATTACACTTAAGTTAGGGTTGGATGCAAGCAATAGAGGTCAGGGATAATCAAGGTCCTGCTGTAACCTCTTCGACACCCCCTCATCCTCAGCGCGACTAATCTATCAAAATAAAAATAACGACCAGCCCGATTGAGGTTGTTTTTTCTTTTCCCGTGCTCATAGGTTTTGTTTTGTTTTTCTTTTCTTTCTTTTTTTTTTTTTTTTTTTTTTTCCTTTTCCAAATAATGCGCTCCGTTCGGTCTTGGGACGGGCTTTTTTGCATCAAACTGGGCTTTTACATGCCGAAGATTTTCAGTGTTTAACGTCAGTCAATGCATGTCGGGGTTGGGAAGTTACACTGTTCTGATGCTTTTGCGTTGATAGCTATAGGTTACAATAGTCAAGGGCGCGTCTCTAGGCTAACGAGCAGTACGTAGAGATGGACGCGCGAACGGTTTCATTTGTATCTTTCGTTTATCATACAAAGTGAAAAAAGCAAAAAAATATATAAAATGAACATTAGCAAAGAAAAACGTTTAGTAAATAAATGAGAAACCAATATTCCTTTGTTTTGCAGAATGTAAATATGATTTGATTGTGGTAAAAGAGTGCATCCAAGCTTCCACACTAGTAAGACCATTGTCTACCTCAGCTGAGGAAAGGGTGGGTGGCGGGAATCCTTCCATCTCACCCGAGACCTCCAGCGCGCGCAGCGATACCTCAAGTCCCTCGCGAACACTTCCGCACTGGGTATGCGCGTGGCGCCCGAGCGCTGACCAGAGGGGCACAAGTGATCGTTTTTTTTTTGTTTGTTTTTTTTTTTTTTTTTTTTCTTTCCACACTTCTCTTACACAGTTTTGATCTACCTCTTATTAGAAAAGTATTTAAATTAGAGGCATATTGCTATTTGTTAGAATCTATAGGGTCATGTCCCATCTGCCCCTTTCCTCACAGAAAAAAATATCATTTAAAAAAATCATGTATGGCTAGACTTTAAAAGATGAGTGAGAAAATGATTTCATTTTTGCCTGCAATTTATTCTCTGCTAACTGATTTGAAACCTCACCTTATTGCTTTTTTCCCTTTTCTTTCCGCTTCTTGGTTTGGTGGTGTGGCTTCCTTGTATTGGGCTTTATTTTCTTGCATAGGTATTGTATTAAAGGTCAAAGTGTTTAATTTGGAAACTGATTAATGATGGTTATAAAGTTTTTCAATGGCCTGCTTCATTTCTTGCTTATGAAATATGAACAATGGAGTCTTTATTTTTTACCTTTTTCATGTCTTATGGATTCTACAATTTTTCTTTCTTTTTTTTTTCTTTTTTTTTTTTTTTTTTTTGACCTGATCAAATTTCATTTCATGGCTGTGTTGTGTGGTGAATCATGTTTCAGTGGGAATGTGATGTGGAATTCCGGGATCTGGAATAGTTCCGGGAAAAACGTGGTCCGATTTCAGCATGATAAGCAACATCCCCTCCGACCGTGCTTGTGCGCCCTCACACACCTCCACTTGTCAAATGCCTCTGATACAAAGAAAATAATTAAAAGTCAAGTTGGCTCCTAGCAACCATTGTTTGTGATTCCTTGATTGTTCTTTGTGTCCATATTTGTTGGCTGCTTTTTGGTGTATTTAGGAGTGTTGACTTGATGAACTGGAAGGTTGTTCCCTCAGCTCCCATGCTCAAATTTGTTTGATTTCAGTTCAAATACAATGACCCCCTTTAAAGGTTGAAGTGGTGTTTTTTTTTTTTTAAATTGGTTATCAATGTATAAAAATGGCAGATGTTCATTAGCAGATAGTGATTTAGAGTTTATTTAAATATATACAGCACTTACAGGAACAGTTCATTTCTAAAATCATGATTAGTTAATATTTTCCAGAAGTGCTGTCAAATTAATTGAAATACCCAAGCATACATGCATGTATATGATCAATAATAATAAAAAAATTCCCAAATTCCTTAATTCATGCTTTATAAAAAGAAATTGTTAGTATTTCCTAAATAACAGCTTAACTACCATCAACTGAAAGACATTGGTCCTTCTCCAAACAAAGTGCACCAAATTCAGTCCCCGAACATTCAAAATGAATCTCTCAAATATATTCAAAACAAAGTATAACTTCTCAGAACATTACAAAACTCTTCTCACTCAACTTTCTCATCCTGTCTGCACATTAAGGAACATTCAGTATGAACATGTCAAATCAAATGCCACAAAGCGTCACTCAAAAATGACTAAAAGCGATAATTTTCAGCTTTAAGTCCTGGTTCATATTTTGGGATTTTGGGACACATTTTCTGTGATAGGTCAGTTAGTAGTAGTTTTAGTCATTTTAGATGATTACTTTAGATTTGTAAAACCTTGTAGATCTGGCATATCTGGGCTCATTCATCCCAAATCTTCCATTAAAAATCTTTAAAGCTTGCATGTGCTATAACTCAAATGCCTTGATAACTTATTCTGGCTAAACTGAATAAAAGATGCCACAGTAATCTAATATTGCTTGAAAACACGTGTCTACCAGATAACTTTTGTTATTCTCATAGACTACAGCTAAAGTGATGAATCGAATAAATAGCAACTGCAGAAACTGGATGCTCGGATCGGTCTATAGTGGTCTATCTGTCAATAAACGACTTCTCTCTTCGTCGGCAGAGAACAGAGCTGCTCTTAGTCTGCTTAAACTCCAGCTACCAGCATTTCTCTCAGCATCATCCATCATAGAGCGTCTCACTGGGCAATACACCTTATATCGCCTAAAAGGAATAGAAAGAAAAAAAAAGATTAGGATGCATAATGTTGTTTTTAAAATATCAGTTTGGTTCGTGGTACTCACTTGTAAGCCATGACGGCAATGAACGCAAAGATGGAAATAAGCACAGCGCTGGAAGACAGAACCACCTCAGCAACATGGGAGGATTTAGGAAAGTCTAAGAGGGGGAAAAAAAACAAAAAATTTAAATATTCATCAGCCAATTATAATTAAACAATGTTTATAATTAATATTCATAATATAAATATTTTATTTATAAGTCTGTACATTTATACATTTCTAAATCTTTATAAATGTTAGACACTATCAGTGTTTCCAGTTTAGAGAATTTTATAGAAATAAAAACGGTGAACAGCAAAAAATCCAGCGACTTTTTGGACTGCTGGCTAACATTTATCATTTTGGCCGTTCATTTACACGATAATGGCGTTTTGGAGGGCTGAAAGTGCAAGTTTTTGAAAACCATACCGTTATCGAACAAAAACCCATATTTGAAAACTACAAGACTACAAAAACGCGAATTTGAAAACTACAAAACTACAAAAATGTGAATTTGAAAACTACAAAAACGCGAATTTGAAAACGGTGATGTAATGTGCATACGTATTAAGTCTATAGGTACATGGTTTTTCTTTACAAAGTGACATCGCAAACTACTGGCCTGGTATGAATAATACAGCGTTTTTAGTCGTTTTCATGGATTTGTGTGGATTATTTTGACATTGTCTGTACACGAAAAACGCAAAGGAAAAACTTTTCCATTTTTAGTGTATCGTGTAAACGTACACTTAGTAACTATATCATACTCGTTCCACTGTTTGACAGAAAGTATGTAGATGAGATCAAAATAGAACAAAATATAAATATTAGATAAAACATTTAAATGAAAATTAGAAATGTTGTCTTGGCAACTAAATGAAATAAAATAAGTTTAAATACTAAAATTTCCAAAACTAAAACTGAAGTAAAAAATAATAAAAATGACATTATAAGAAAATTATAAGAAAAAAAGCTAATTCAAAATATTAAGTACTATAATATTATATAAATAATACTAAAATAACTTTGTAACAATATATATTAGAAAAATTATAAGAATAAATTGAAAACAATACAGACAAAATGTCAAGGGACACTGCATATAAACTGACTACAGTTCTCAGAACTTACTCTTGTCAAGGCTTTTGCCAATCGTGACTGAGGTGGTGGTGGCAAGAGCCAAGCCTCCAGGCAAACCCAGCGTGATGTTGACACAGTAAGTGCCCGGTGTTTGGAAAATGCGCGTCAAACTGATCTTGCAACCCTCGCTGTAAGGGGCCACGTCCTCACACACAATATTCTTGACCTCCCGACAGGCGGAGTTGGCCACTATGGTGCAGGCCACTGAGGGAACACTGAGAAAAGGAGGGATGATGCTCAATTATATTGGGTGTGATCCAGATGTCATCTGTGTTGCATACATCTGTGTTGACTGAATGATTTTGACATGTATGAAGGTAACGTGCTATGAAATGTCTCAGCTGCAGGGCTTCAAATGCTCGCTGCAGATCAGAATCTACATCTAAAAACGCTCTTCTTTTTCTGGCTTTTCATGATGTGAAGCACATGATCTTTGCATTTTTAAAAAAATTTATTTGCATTTGTGTGGATCTTACCTGCCTGAGCATGTCACCATGAAGTTTACAGATGTGTTGGAAACTTTGTCAGCTGACACCTTTAAAATCTGATTATCTGGCAGATTCTGAAGAACTGGAGGAGGTTCTGTAAAAAAAAACAGACATAAAAATATTCTTTAGAAAAAAATGTAAAAAAAATTTTTGAAACACTGATGTTCGGGTACTAATATATTTTTGTATTATTTTGAATTCGATTAGTTTTTTTTATATTTTCTGTTTATTTTAAGTTTAAAGTTTTAGTTTTTAATTTTTAGTTTATTTAGTTCAAAAAGGTGTAGTAAGCGATTTCTGAGAAATTGTTGATATTTGAAATCAACCAAAAACAAACACGCCCCTCCCTTCATTGCTCCGCCCCCAAAATGCACAAACATGCAATGCAAGAGTGGATGTCTCTTTATCACAGCAGAAGTGAAGTAAAATAATGCTTTGAGAAACAAACCAAAGATGACAAATGACAAGGAAGTGAAAAAATGAACATACAATGCACACAAGTATATAAAAGCAAGAGTTTGTTTTTAGTCGCCAGCAGCACACCAGCTCCAGACAAACAATGACATTCAAAACTGTCCTGTTACTATAGCTAACATTACAAGAACAGCATATCTTGGTTCTGTGAAACATTGCAAAACCAATATTTCTCAGGTATGGGGCAGAAACTACGTATAACCTCATTGTCCATTTTCTCTTATCTGATCATAACCCTTCTTTTTCCAGTGATATTCCTTTGACCTATTCTCTTTTGTAATGTCTCTCAGCCATCTCTCTTTCTACAGTCTTTCTTCAAATCTCCCTCTTGCTCACTCTCTCTCCTCCCCCATCATGAGTGGACACGCCCCCTACTGCTGATTGGCTACAAGTTTGTTGTGGTGCTTGATGTGGTCCACTTTCAACAGCATTTCGCAGAAATCGCTTATTGCACCTTTACATGAAAATGAGAAATGTTGCCTTGGATACTAGCTGAAAATAAGTTTTATTTTTTTATATTTAATTTTATTTCAATTATTATTTATTTTATTATAAGTTTAGGTTAACCATAACCCTGATACATAGCACAAAAAAAAAAAAACTTTACAATTTTGTGTTTGTTGTAAATTCTTGCTGTGGTCTGGCAATGTTCTTACCAACGATAATGATCTCGCCTTCAAATAAGCCATACATGTGGCGGAAACAGTCTGACTCCTTGAAGTGTGTGTGTTTGATCATTGGCGGTGAGGTGGGCTGCTTATAGGTCGAACTGGCCTCGGGTACAGCAGTTGCCGTAATAGATGTCACCTCTGAATCAGTTTGGAATGGTTCGTTTGTTGGGACAGCACTTGTCGGAACTCGAGGGATGGTAGTTGGTGAAGGATTGGTGATGATAGGAGCTAGACAAAAGTTAAGAAGTGTAACAAATATTAAATACATTGTAGAAATATCATTTATGTGTTGTTTGTAATCACTGATGTGTCATTTTATTAGAGTTTTTTGTTGCTTTAAATACAACTTGTCTCACCCTTGGTGGTCTCCATTTTGCTAGTGAATGCATGAGTACCAGGGGGTAGCGTAGGCATTGCTGAAACACATGAAAACATCTTACAGGATGACTGTATCTTGGCTGGCCTTTAACATGACAGCAGTTTTAAGCATAAGTGTGCTTTGATTTATGAGTTAAATGGACACATTTTGTCCTGATTTTAATGGATAATAATGAATAGTATATGTCTAGCTTAGAAAACAGGATGTCTTGCATAAAGTGCCTGTTTTGATGAGATTACCTGTGGTATGAGCCTGTGTAAAGTGCATTGGTGTTGGAGTCGGTGGTGGGCAGGGTACACGGAATGATGCCTCTACTACGAGCTTGACTGTAACATTTCCAAGCGTGTTGTACGCATGGGTTGCTACATTGCTGTGGGTGACCAACTGGTTCCCATCCCGAAAGTCCCAAATGAAGTCCACTGCATCAGCTGTCTTCAGATAGTTACTTGGGTCGTGGATCTGGACGTTGAAAATCACATCAGAACCTCTGACAAAGACGTTTTTGTCAGTTATGCTGGCTGCTGCTTTCTGGGAAATGTTCACAGAGAGTGGAATCTTATCTGGATGAAAGAAAAAGCTTGGTTAAAAAAAAAAAAATCAATATTGATCAATAAATTGAGACAAAAGTAGTTAATAGTGAGAGTTGGACTGTAATTTAAAGTGTATGTGTGTGTGTGTGTATGTATGTATATATATATATATATATATATATACTGTATATACACTACCGGTCAAAAGTTTGGAATCGGTAAGATTTTTAATGTTTTTAAATAAAGTTTCATCTGCTCACCAAGGCTGCATTTATTTAATTAAAAATACAGTAAAAACTGTAATATTGTGAAATATTATTACAATTTTCTGTTTGAATATATTTTATAAAGTAATTTATTCCTGTGATCAAAGCTGAATTTTCAGCATCATTACTCCAGTCTTCAGTGTCACATGATCCTTCAGAAATCATTCCAATATGCTGATCTGCTGCTCAAGAAACATTTATTGTGTACAATTGTACAAAATATTTGTGTACAATATTTTTTTTCAGGATTCTTTGATGAATAGAAAGTTCAAAAGAACATTTATTTGAAATATAATCTTTTGTAACATTATAAATGTCTTTACTGTCACTTTTGATCGATTTAATGCATCCTTGCTGAATAAAAGTATTAATTTCTTTAATTTCTTTTCAAAAAATAAAAATAAAAATTCTTACTGACCCCAAACTTTTGAATGGTATAATGTTACAAAAGCTTTGTATTTCAGATAAATGCTGTTTTGAACTTTCTATTCATCAAGGAATCCTGAAAAAGTACACAACTGTTTTCAACATTGATAATAATCATAAATGTTTCTTGAGCAGCAGATCAGCATATTAGAATGATTTCTGAAGGATCATGTGACACTGAAGACTGGAGTAATGATGCTGAAAATTCAGCTTTGCCATCACAGGAATAAATTACTTTATAAGGTATATTCAAACAGAAAACAGTTATTTTAAATTGTAATAATATTTCACAATATTACTGTATTTTTAATGAAATAAAATGCAGCCTTGGTGAGCAGACGAAACTTCTTTTAAAAACATTAAAAATCTTACCGTTTTCCAAACTTGACTGGTAGTGTATATATATATATATATATATTTAAATATATTTTTTGCTATTTTTAAAAAAAAACGTTTTCACAGGTAAATCACTAACAATTACAATTTTAACAATATTTCAAGTGTAATTTATGAGATTTGTTGTATTTTGAATCCAATCTTTCTTTGTAAAAGGCATGAAGTTTATCATACTGATTTAAAAGTTAAGGATATGTACTAAAACATATTAAAATACTAATGATTTGCATAACTGTACTAAAATTTTGTTTATTTCCCCCAAAGAAATGATTATGTGTTCCCTTTTGTCACTACCAAAACGATGACATGTTTCGGTCATGACTGTTTTGGTAGTGACAATTTTAGATACTTAGCATCTCAAAGATGCTAATCAGCACATAGTTAGCTAGCACAGTTCAGAACAGTTGTACACAGAAAAAAACTAAATTTTATCAAATCACACTCAAAAAACTACGTCACAACCAAAACTTCACCACGTTTCAGTCGTGACTGTTTCGGTAGTGACAATTTTAGATACTTTTAAGCCTAGCTCAAAGATGCTAATCAGTACATGGTTACCTAGCACAGTTCTGAACAGTAAAAAAAAACCCTAAACAGTTCAGAAAACTAAATTTTATGAAATAACACCCAAAGAAGTCTGCATAATTGCAGAAAAAAGGCATTTGGTAGTGATGTTCCTTAAAATTTTCAGACTTTTGAACACATTTAACTCAAAATGATGGTACCTATCTACTATGAAAGAGAGGCTATGAGAGGGAAGGACTCAAAAATGTAGGGGTGTGGTTAAAATCAGTCTCAGCCAATGGACTAAAACATACACTGTTTCGGTAGTGACATGAAAATGCTGGACACATTTTGTACATAAAGTTTCATGATTTAAAAATAAATATATATATATATTTTTTTTTACTTCACTTTAAAAAAAAAAGTGTATATATATATATTTCAATGGAAAAAATTGCAAAAAATTATTTCAATATCTTTTTCACAATTTAAAATATATGGGTTAGGGTTTGGGACAGCCACCTCCCAATTGTAAGTACCCAATAAATGATGATTTTTTATTAAGCTTACTGATTTTAAATATTATTGTGTGATTCAATAGATAATAGAAGGATCTTAGTAAACATCTCAAATTTGAATACTTAAATGTGATTTTTGGTTGTGGGACAGCAGTTTGCACCAATTCTGTAGAATGGCCTGTACATAAATATAATTAAAACAGGAAGAAAGTAACTCGCAGACCTGTTACGAAGAACACAGTACTGTCCGAAGAGAGTGGGCTGTACTTCCTGCGCTCACGTTTACGATAAACCATTACTTCCATCATACCAGCTCCAAATGTCATGTTAGTGGTGTTCAGGGTCAGATGGGAGGAGGAGCTATCACATGTCTCAAAATACTGGCCTGTGAGGGAAAAAGCACAGGATGATAGTGCATTAGTGTGGTTACACTGAATTATTAAAGCTGATACTGATACCAAAGCTGATACCATTTGGATCAGTGAATGGCTGAAACTCACCCATGGTGCGCCACACATAGACATAACCTCTACGTCTCCAGTCATTGGTCTGAGGAAAAGGCTTTCCGTCAGGAAAAACATTGCACCTCTTTAGATCTGTACACTTCCCAAAGCCATAGTCGTCCAACCAGGATGTCCAGTTAAACACATACCCTGAACGCACCTGCCCGTTAGCTGAAAGAAAAGTGAAGGGGTTGAACAAAGCATTTCTTCTTTCTTGAGATATGTAAATGCAACCTTTTAAAATACAGCTCATTTTCCCTCTTGCAATTGTGCATAGAGATGATGAAGCACCTGAGGCCTCCATCATACCGTCGTCACAGTGCTCGTCATACACCAGGTTGCCATTGCTGTCCTCCTTCTGGCATGGTGGGAACTCCAGAGCTGCAGTGAACGAGATGCACGAGCCGTTTATTGCAGGGCTGTCGCTCGTGAGGCGCACCTTCGGTGGTTTGTCTATAATGTTCATGAGAGAGCAGTGAAAGATTAGTGTGTGTGGACATTCCTGTCATGCAGTACATTTTTATGAGATTTTTTTTTCCCCACTATGTTAACATATATGTCAAAATATTGGAGAATTTTTTTACATATTTTAGAAAAAAATATTAATCTCAATTTTAAAGATGGAAATTTATTATAAATTATTGAAGTTGTTTCTTTTTTACATTCCTCTAATCAAGAAAAATGTTTTCTTTGGAATATTGTTTAAATTGGTAGTCATTTTTTTTTATGTTTTTTTTTCCTCTGGCCTCAGTATGACTTTCTATCTTGTCAAACTTTTGTAATATCACTTTAATAAATAAGATCATCTTCCTCCTGGATGTTATTTCATTTATTTCAGCGTTAAACATAGGCTACATCACTAGACAGGTAGTGAACATTAGCTAGCTAACATTTACAATTTATGCAGCTGAAATGTTGCACATATATTATATGTAACAAGCAAAGTATGTATCATGATGTAAATAACATTAAAAAAATAATGTCTGAATGATATCAGTTTTGCTACCAGTAGTGACATTGTACAATGAGGACGTTGTCATGTCACTGGAAATAGAGTCATCAGTGTCCCAGTGTGTAGTGAGTCAGGGTCCTTACTGTCCTTACCACTGCCCAAATTTGTGTACATGATATGCTGATTCATAACCTAGGCAACTGATTGAGATGCGCCCATTGGCAATTGGATGAATTCTGTGATGCATACTATTAGTTGGCTTGTCTCACTCTAAAACTTTCCATTATGTTTGCCAAAAGTACAGAAATTTTGATATCACAATTTCTAAAACTGGGAAATAATTATCTTGGTATCCATTGTGTATATTGTGTGTTTGTCTTATTGGCATTGATTGTTCCATGGAGAACCTTTAACATCCACTAAACCTTTTAATTACACAAAAAGGTTCTTTATAGTGGAAAATGTTTGTTATCTTTATTTTACAATATTCTTCACACTAAGAAAAACATGTTTGTTCACTCTAAAGTTCGGAATCAAAAATAGTTCTTCTATGCATCGCTGAAGTGTGGTATATATGCTTTTATAAAAATTATTTAATGTTTATATTGTATATGTTACTTCAAACTTTACTGCATAAGAGGACTGATCTTGTGGCTCAAAATATTTAACACTGATATTGTACGGAACTCTTACCATGTCTGTGATTCAGCTGTTGTTTGAAGGGGGGATACAGATATTCATCCCAAGGGTTCGTGTCCGGTTCCCATCCAGGGATTGGGAATGGAAAAGGAAGCTTGTGTTTGTGAGGGAACATGTCACCATAAGCTACAAGCATGACAAGGGAAAACAAATCTTTGTGAATGAAAATATAACCATGTAAAACTGACAGCTCAATTACACATACATTTCTTCACTAAACATACAACTATTTCATGTAAATAAATGGACAGTAATTTACATTAATTAATCGTTTGAAATTTTATAAACCATAATAGGAAAACTGGGCTAGTTGTCTCACAAGGGAATTTGCCACTTTCTGCTGGGCTAAATCTACAAAAACAGACGTAAAAAATCAACTCACTCTGAGAAATATTCAAAGCAGGAGTAAAAAAAAAAAAATGACACCTAGCCCCACCCTGCGTCTCAATCTCAGCTCCCTAGCTTCCTAGGTCGTGAATCATCAGTGGCCGACTCCCCTGATCAGTCTCCCATATACTTCCCGAAAAGAAGTCTAGAAATGCACTTAATTTACGCACTAAATATTTTAGTTTATCTAGCCTACTTGCATTCTGCGTATGGATACCTTTAACGAACTCAGATATTGGAAAAGAGACTAAATTAGATATATTCGCACAGCCTGGTGGTGAACGAAATATTCTGAGCTAAAGTATTTTCACAAGACTGACTTGGCTACTCTCACGCAAGTAACCTAATTAGTTTCATGAGACTGCAGCGCGCGGACGAAAACAGTTATTCCAACACAAATGTGTAAAACATTTTTAAATTATTTAGGCTATAGCTTATCATGTTTTTCCAAACACTATTTACGTTTTTAAACATAATTTACGTTTTGTTTTATTACTCTATTTTGTCGACTTTGCTGGAATTTCGAAATGGCAACCATGAATCTTTTACAGTACTATAAAACAGTTTTTAGTTTTAGTGGTTTAGGCTATATATATATATAAATATATATATGTATGTACGATATGTAGGCTACGTCAGCATTCACTTGTCTAAAAACGTCTAAACTTAATTATTATTTAAAAAAAATTGCGGACTACTTTCTTCAAAGCTTCAAAATGTAACAATTATAAGCATTCGCTGCTGAAAAATATTTTAACTCATCGTTCCGTTAAAAAAAAAGTTCCTACTTACTTTTTTTGCTGTTTGTTATAGGGACGAAGAATGCCAAGGCCAGTACAAGTAACATTTCCACATGCATCATGTCGACTTTTTGGGTGAAAATACAAATATATTTTATCAGAGTGTTTATTTTTTCTTCTTGTATCGCCCCCAAAATGCCAGTCCAGCTGCTTGTCCCAGACCCCTCAACTCTCTTCTGCTCTCGCTCACATCTCCGGGTCACTCGCACGAGCTCTAATTTAATACAACAATCATGTGACGTTTCTGTAACAAGAAGCATCTGATTCTTAATTAGGATCTATGAGCTCGGAGTCTCATGTTGACCCTTGTAGCTTTCTCCTTGTATTTCGAAACACAGGCTATTTTAAAATCATCTTATTTTTTTTCTCCGACTGTTGTTATTAGACTTTATAGTCTTGTCCAAAACAAATGATAGCCTATATGTCCCATATGAGATCCTTGATCTGTCCCACAGTCCTTTTTGAGAAAATATAGGCTATTTTTTTTTTTTTTTTTTAGATATTAGCCTAAGGTCAGTGACAAATAAGAATGTCCGAGATGATGGTGTGGAGGCTATTTTTAAACATCTATAGCCCATTTAAAAACGTTGTATATAAACAAAGTTGTTTAGATTGCTCATTAAAATCATTTGTGACCCTGGACCACAAAACCAGTCATAAGTCACAAGGGTGTATTTGTAGCCAACAATACATTGTATGGGTAAAAATGATCGATTTTACTTTTATGCCAAAAATCATTAGGATATTAAGTAAAGATCATGTTCCATGAAGATATTTTGTAAATTTCCTACCGTAAATATGTCAAAAATGTACTTTTGTGAGTGGATATGTATTGTTAATGACTACATTTGGACAACTTTAAAGGCGATTTTCTCAATATTTCGATTTTTTTTTTTTCAAATAGTTGTATCTCTGCCAAATATTGTCTTATCCTAACAAACCATACATCAATGGAAAGCTTATTTATCCAGATGAATAAATTGTAAAAAATTTACCCTTGTGACTGGTTTTGTGGTCCAGGGTCACATTTATATCATTTCAACAAAAATTCTGACCTGGGATGTATCCATTTGGGTGTATAACTTGATCTTTTTTTTTTTTTTTTTTTTTTTTCCAAAAAGTGTTGAATCATGAAAATCATGATTTTTTTTTTTTTTTTACTCTGTTGGATCTAAACTAACCTTACCTTTTCATAAAGGTCAAAATATAGGTCAAAATATCCTATTTTGTATTTTTAAAAACGTCACTGACTTCGATTTGGGGACAGTTTTGTTTAAAATATTACTAATAATGCTTCAAAATAAATTGCTTCACTGCTCCTTCATTTATTAGCCTAAGCCCCACGAAAATCAGCTATCTTGTTAAACATAGATGAGGTCTATAAAGAAGACATAAAAAGTGAGCGCGATAAAAAAAAATTAGGGTGTACCATCAGGCTATTCAAGTGAATAAGCATGAAATATTGTCAATATTAAAAATTAATTATAATCTAAAGAATGCTCCTTTTTACTTACACTGTAGCTACTTAACATAAGAAACATTATGTAGCCTTCTTTTTTTTTTAGTTTTTGTATTTTTGTTGCACAAAATGTCAATTCACATAACATGCAGCATATAAACATTTAAATGAATTGACATTTTGAATGCATTCTCAGTTGTCTACAACTGTTTGTACTGTCTTGAAATATAAAAATTTACCCAAATGTTCATAAGAAAACGTTTATATAGCCTAACAAAACACCAAGCGTTCAAAACAATTTAAAACTCGGATGTCATAAAATTTCGAGACACCGTGACTTGCACAGATCCGCGCGCTTTCAGGTGACAAGTCATTAGAAAACAGTTGGAGGTCAAAAGGACGAACGATTGGCAGAAGATTTGAAGAGCGCAAACGCTCCTTTTTACTTTGAAGACTGAAATATTCAACTAAAATACAGTAAAATAACATGAGAAAAAAAGTTATTAGTTTAGACTAATAATATTGATGATTCTAATCTTAAATGCATCTCTGTTATCAGCTCATGTTTGCCCATAAAGGAAACTGGCATGTCATCACATGCTTTGATGCGTCTCTCACGAGCTCTGTTTGAAAGTTCCTCCCAGTTTTTAAAGTAATCATAATGGCGTGACTTTCCATTACATTTACGTGACAGCACTCCTATCCACCAGAACCAACACGGAAAAGTCAGGAAACAACACGAAATACTTTAATAAAGATGATAACTGATCAAAAGTATAAAAGTATTCAAGTATAGCCTACAGTCGTTTCCTTTGGCCACCAGAGGCTACTCACTGTTCAGATGCAGTTCAGAAGAAAAGCTCATTTTTGAGCACTCAGATACGTATAATTTTTTTTACACACAGGCTATATTATTTTTGTCAGTTTTTGTCATTAACATTTACACCATTGTCTTGCTTAGGATTATATTTCACAGCTAGCGCATTATGTTTCCTTAATTGATACAATAAAACAGTATTATCAATATTATTTTAATCGTTTAATATTGTTTAATAATGTTTTGCACGACCCTCTCTTGTTCCGAACTGAAGGAATACCACTGGGTGGCGCTATAGACTGTGTTCACCATCCTTAAAAACAGACGAAGAAGAAACGTAACCGGAGTGACAGAGGTGAATAATTTTGACGTAAAGTATTCTGCCTCTTGAGCATATGAGGTCGTTATGCTTTGTCCGCTTAATTGTTAGTATTGTTTATAATTAATCTTAAAGGTAAATTGAACATAAAACGGATTATTATTATTATTTTTAATAAATAATAGAGATAAATTGCTTACTGATCACGTGTGTGAATGTCACTTTATATCAGCTATTGAGAAGAAACTCATTTCAGATTTCAATGTCGTCGGTTATTTCTCAATTAATACAATAACTAACTTGCTTTGTATTTGATGATATTATCAGGTGTTTGACCGTCATATCCGATCATGAGTGTCCCCTGTTTTGTAAGAATGGTGGCCAGAAGTTTCGCCGGTGGAAAATTGTTCAGACCATCTGTTTTGTGTTCATGTAAAGACACAGTCACACGGTGAGTATCCAGAATCTGGAGCTGTTTCTATAGGCTTTGGACATAGTGGTTGTGTTTTAAAACCTCTTGAGCTGGCTACCTAGTTGGCATGGAACAAAAATACTATTTAGTTAGTATGTATGGAGCTCACTGGATTTTGAGACACAACCAGTGTTAGTATCCTTTGTGCTCAACCTAAACTTGACTAAATTTGTTTCAGAAAAATGTCGTCCAGAAGACAGACTGACCATCTAGAGAGAACTGCTAACGTTCATAGAGACATGGTGAGTCTTCTTAGATTTCTTTATCTATATTTGATGAAACCCTTGGCATGTTGACCATAGATTCCTCTGTGACACCTTATAAATGGTTAACAAATGATGTGGCTAAGTAGGTAAAAGTTCAGGCACTTATTCTGTGTTGTAGGTCAACAAATGAGTCATTTGATTTTTGTCCTGAGACTGAGTTCAAGATGACACAATTTATTTATGTTTATTTATTTATTATTTATTTCTACTTTTTGTACTACTTTAATGTGTAGATATGAAGCACATGGAGAGTATAGTGTGATTTCATTAACATATGCTGATTATATTTCCACACTTCAGTCATTGAATGTGTGTAGTTTCGAGTGGTAAAAATTTATAATGGCTTTCATTTGTACATCTGCATAGAATAAAGTATTACGTGGGGAAATGTGGGAATTTTATTGTAAATTCTCTGAAAAGAAATGATTTGATGTTCTGTGTGTATCCAGGAACTTTTCCCTGCACGTGTTACTGACGTTATTAAAGAATCTGATACAGTAAAGCGACTGAGACTGGAGGTGCCGCATCCTGACTTCAGTTTCCGTGCTGGACAGTGGTAAGAATGGTATACTAAATGATATCCAGTATAATCTGATGGGGCTGTGGGAGTATATAAGACAATAAAAGTTGGAAAACACGAATCTAGACAGCTTGGAGCTAATACTGTTCCTAGATGTTTTTTTTTTAATTTTCAGTTGAAAGTGGCTAATGGATGAGAAGACATGCAATTTGCCAAATGGCCAGGAGATGGTGCTTTCCTCTCACTTAAAATTCTCATTTAATTCAGTGTGAGATCTTTTATCAGCAAATCTATTCTTACATCAACCTCTCCTCACACTTTCTCTCTCATTTTTTGCTCTCGCTCACGTTGTGCCTTACTGCATTTTGTGTGTGAGTTGTAGAGAGCCTGAGTGAGGTGAAAAAGTCAGGTGATGATTTATGCAGATATATGCACAGAAACTCCTCCAGACCATATGATGTTGTGTTCCTGCTAAAGAACATGAGGAACATGAGTCAGGGAGAGCAGCGCGAGTGGGGGTGTGTGTGTGTGTGTGTGTGTCTGTGCGCGCACCCTGACATATGTGCTTATCACTTATTCATGCTCTGCATACACATATGGTGATTCTCAAAGCGTGTTTTTATTTATTTTTTTTATTATTGACAAAAGTAATATTGGACACATAGGTTTTGTTGTCCTAGAATGTTACTGTGTGGGAAGAATCTGTGCTTTCTCTTAACTTTCTAAAAGTACTTTATGTAGTTGTCTTGTTAGTTTTAACCCTTAATGGTCCCTTAATTGTACCAACGATTTAGTCCCTTGGGGTCAGATTGACCCCAAACTTTTACAGAGCGATTGCATAAGGAAATATACATTTTTTTATATGATAAACTATATATCATTTTTTTATTTACTTCTTATCTATTCATTTATGCTGTGTTTTTGTGGATATTTTGTATTTTTTTTTAGCTATTTACTGCACAATTACTTAACCATGTCATAAATTGGCTTATGAAAAATTGATTTTTAATGAAAAAATCACTTTAACGATGAACTTAATTAAATCTAAATTGTATTTGGACATTGCTCTATTTGTTAGGGATAGAATACTATCATCTGCAGGTTTGTGGAAAAACTTTAGGAATTATAGTTAAAGAAAGAAAGTGCAATGACCACATATATCCAATAGAGGTCAATAGGGACTCAATAGGGACTGTGTGTGTTTGTGTGTGTATGTGTGTGTGTATGAGATAGAACGTTCGTTCCACTTTGTGTTTATGGTCAAGGACCAGACCTTTATTTACATGTAAAGTTTTTCAGATTTAGGCCAGTTTTATTGATTTTATTTGCCAATTTCTATAAAAATGCTCTCTGTTGCACTCACACACGTGTGTATGTGTGTGTGTGTATGAGATAGAAAGTTCGTTCCACTTTGTGTTTATGGTCTAGGACCAGACCTTTATTTAAATGTAGAACATTTCAGATTTATTCTGGATTTTTTTTTTTTTTTTTTTTTTTGACAAATGAAATGAAAAAAAAAAAGTACATTTTTTTTAATTTTCCCATTCATTTTCAATGTGGGGTCAATCTGACCCCAAGGGACTAAATCGTGATTTTTTTTTTTTTTTTTACACACCTTTTAGAACAACCAAATCAAGCCCAGATTTTTTGTGCATGTTTAGATTATTTAGGAAAAGTCACAGAGTCTCATGTCCCTGAGATGAAGGGAACACTTTTTTAAAACGAAGGAAACTGTCAGCGGGGTCAGACTGACCCCAGGGACCCATAAAGGGTTAAGTATAGTGAATGCATCAGGAAAGCTTCTGTAGTGTGTTATTATAATATATTTAGTGCTGTCAAAAGATTAATCGCAATTAATCGAATCCAAAATAAAAGTTTGTGTTTACATAATATATGTGTGTACTGTGTATATTTATTATGTATATATAAATACACACAAACATGTATTTAAGTAATATTTACATGTATACATGTATATTGATATATTTATATGTAATTTATATTATATATAAATATTAATATTTTATATAGAAATATAATGTATATATTGTAATATTAAATATATACATGTATGTGAGTGTATTTATATATGAGCAATATCACACTCGTAGCCGTGCGATATGGCTGTATATCAGCACGGCTGTGATTCGTCCGTAGGTAATCACAGCGTGCTGATATACAGCCATATCGCACAGCTACGAGTGTGATATTGCGTTTATACAACAGTTCGACGGCACGAGTGTGTAAATAAATAAGAAATAACAACGGAGTGTCTTTAAAAACCTGTTTTGTGCAGCACTACTTCCTTCCGCCACGGATTCAAATCTCAAGTTGACAGTTTGACCAAGCCTCCGTTACTAATTCTAAAACGTCACTTTAGAACTAGTAACGAAGGAACGTTGAGTCCCTCCATTGAAACTCGTTGTATTTTGTACAGTATTATTGAGGGAGAGATAGAGAGATCGCCTGAGCGAGTACCTGTGTCTGAAATAACATTCATTCTTATATATATCCATTATAAAAGTCCGTTTGAACGTCCGCTGAGGAAAGCGATCTTTATTTGTCCTTTTTTACAGCTAAAGCCGGGGACACACTTAACGATTGTAAGGCTGATTATGAATGTAATTTGATACTTATGACTGATCAAGCCCAAACGCGCCGAGTCAGAGCCAGTTGCGTTCAGTCGGTGTTTATAGTCAGCATTTCAAATCATATAGTGTGTTGAGTTCAGTTTTAGAATGTTTCAGCTAGTCGTTAAGTGTGTCCCCAGCTTAAGGGAATTTTCCGTAACATACAGCGCTAAAACAACTTCCTTTGCAAAAGTTCCTTTCAATTTATAAGTCTCTTGTGACTGACTGACTCATTCACTCGTAAAGTTTTGCCGCCATCTAATGGCGTTAATGTAACTTGCACTCAATCCATATTACGCACTAATGGACCCTTTCTCAATACCAAATACAACATATTTATATGAAATATTTATTGAACAACAAATTAACAACAATAGCCATTAAAAATGACAGTAGGAATTGCACAGTTCATTCAACCGTACAAAAGCACCAGTGTGCCCGTGACAGGTTATCGATTGTGCCAAAACCTCGTAACTCCATTGGATCCTCAAACTGTCAGTCAAACCTCATAAATCCGCCCCACGCGGTTTGGAGATCTCTGCTTCTTTGCAATGCAAAGGTAAATAAAGATCTGATGTTTGAAAAAAAAAATAAATAAAAAATGTAAAGCGTTTTCTTTGCTCAAGAAACACTATGTTTATAAAGGTTAATGTTTTGTGTATTTGAAGAGCGGAGAACAGTCTTCGTCTGATATCTCCCGTGTAGTTGTAGCCAATATGCTATGCTATATAACGTTGGAGGATGTAAGTTGAATATAGCCTTATATTAAATTATATTTAACATAGCACAATTCGACTTGCTCTGGAACAAGTAATAGATTAATAAGGCCAAAGATTGCACGTTTTATTTACCCAAAATTAATTATGTCTCATGTTTAACCACTATAATAGCCAGCGGCAAATCCCTGAAGCACTGGCCGAGATGAAGCTGTTCTCGGCGCGTGCACGACCCCTGAACGGCCGTTGACGGCCTGGAGCTCGCATCTCCGAAAATGTCTAAACAAATTGTAAAATAGGCGCTATGATTAAATATGTCACATAATTCAGGTCTAAACAACTACATTCTCGCTTAAAAAACTCTTAAAACTACAGTTCGTGGTACAACAAGTGCAGTATTCGCAAAAATTACGTTGGATTTGCTCGGCCGCCATGACGGTCTCTTCTAGCGGAGCGATACAAACGGTGAAAAGGTAGGAGTGCTGTTATCACTAAAATATCGCACGGCTATCAGCCAATCAGATTCGAGAACCAGAAAGAACTGTTGTGTGTGTGTGTGTGTGTGTGTGTATATATATATATATATATATATATATATATATATATATATATATATACACACACATTACACAGTACACACATATAGTATGTAAACAAACTTATTTTGGATGTGATTAATTGCGTTTGACAGGACTAATTATATTATATTATATTATATATTATATTAATAATTTTGAATTGTACCCTTTTTCACAGGGTGGATTTCTTCATTCCAGGTGTGGAAACAGTTGGCGGCTTTTCCATTTGCTCGAATCCTGGCCTGCTGCAGAGAGAGGGAGTGATTGAACTGGCCGTCAAATACACACACCATCCTCCAGCACACTGGATTCACACGAAAGTGAGTGAATGGAAAAAATATATACACTACATTTCAGAAATATGGGGTTGGAAAGTTTTTTTTTTTTTATGTTTTTGAAAGAAGTCTCTTATGCTCAACCAGGCTGCATTTATTTGATCAAAAATACAGTAAAAACAGTATCATTGTGAAATATTATTACAATTTAAAACAACTGTTTTCTATTTTAATATATTTTAAAATGTAATTTATTCCTGTGATGGTAAAGCTGAATTTTCAGCATCATTACTCCAGTCTTCAGTGTCACATGATCCTTCAGAAATCATTCTAATATGCTGATTTGGTGCTCAAGAAACAATTCTTATTATTACTATCTGTTTCATATTCTTGTTGGGGCCATGATCGTTTTTTTTTTTTTTAGGATTATTTGATTAATGGGAAGTTCAAAAGAACAGCATTTATTTGAAATATAAAATATATATTAGTTGTAACTTTTGTAAAAATTTAATCCATCCTTGCTGAATAAAAATATCAATTTCTTAAAAAAATATTCTTACCAACTCCACACTTTTGATCAAAAGTCTGTATGGGAATTAGCATCATTATTCAGATTTTTAATCAATGTTTTTATTTTGAATGTTCTGTTCCATGTTTTTATGGGAATGTTTACTAAGCAAATAAAGTTAGTCTTCATAACCTTTAATCAGTATACTTTCACTGAATATCCTGTTTCACTTGAAAATGCATTGCATTTGACATAAAGATACATTTCTTATGCATGTACAATATGGATGATTATAATATACAATTATTCTACCATACAGAAAAACAGCATTTTAAATAAATGTATTATTTTGAAAGTTGCATCAGAACTCTAGGAACTCTAGAAATCTATATTCCATATATGCTGATGTAAGCCTCTATTTTATATATATATATATATATATATACACACACACACTACCAGTCGAAAGTTTGGAATCGGTAAGATTTTTAATGTTTTTAAAAGAAGTTTCGTCTGCTCACCAAGGCTGCATTTATTTAATTAAAAATACAGTAAAAACAGTAATATTGTGAAATATTATTACAATTTAAAATAACTGTTCTATTTGAAAATATTTTAAAATGTAATTTATTCTTGTGTTGGCAAAGCTGAATTTTCAGCATCATTACTCCAGTCTTCAGTGTCACATGATCCTTCAGAAATCATTCTAATATGCTGATTTGATGCTCAAGAAACATTTATTGTGTACAATTGTACAAAATATTTGTGTACAATATTTCTTTTTCAGGATTCTTTGATGAATAGAAAGTTCAAAAGAACAGCATTTATCTGAAATACAAAGCTTTTGTAACATTATACACTACCGTTCAAAAGTTTGGGGTCAGTAAGAATTTTTATTTTTATTTTTTTGAAAAGAAATTAAAAAAATTAATTATTTTTTTCAGCAAGGATGCATTAAATCGATCAAAGGTGACAGTAAAGACATTTATAATGTTACAAAAGATTATATTTCAAATAAATGCTGTTCTTTTGAACTTTCTATTCATCAAAGAATCCTAAAAAAGAAATATTGGTCACAAATATTTTGTACAATTGTACACAATAAATGTTTCTTGAGCAGCAGATCAGCATATTAGAATGATTTCTGAAGGATCATGTGACACTGAAGACTGGAGTAATGATGCTGAAAATTCAGCTTTGATCACAGGAATAAATTACTTTATAAAATATATTAAATAACAGAAAGCAGTTATTTTAAATTGTAATAATATTTCACAATATTACTGTTTTTACTGTATTTTTAATTAAATAAATGCAGCCTTGGTGAGCAGATGAAACTTTATTTAAAAACATTAAAAATCTTACCGATTCCAAACTTTTGACTGGTAGTGTATACATACAAGTCAAACCAAAATTTATTCAGACACCTTGCACATTTCATTGATTAATTCAGTTTATTAACTATAGTTTAAAAAAATGGTAATAAAATATGACAAGATCTCAGAGTTAAACTGTGTCAGAAACAATGTATCTTAATTATATAAGATAACACTTAAACAAAACATGGTCAGGTCAAAGTGTCTGAATAATTTTTGGTTCCGAATTTTTATCAATTTTACTGGTAGTCCACTGTATGAAGAATTTTTGGGTATAATATGTCACAGTTTACTTTATTTTGCTATTTTCACTTACATAAATGAGCTGTAGTGTCCTGCACCCACCCAATATATCAATATCAAAAATGTCTGAATAATTTTTGGTTTAACTGTGTATATATATATATATATATATATATTGTCAATTCCTGTTTGTTCTCCTCTGCTTTAGTGCTCTGTGGACTCTCAGGTAGCTGTGAGGGTGGGAGGTAATTTCTTCTTTGACCCTCAACCTTCTGACCCTGTGGTCGACCTGTTGCTGATAGCTGGTGGTGTGGGCATCAACCCTCTGTACTCCATCCTGCTGCATGCAGCTGATCTACTCCGACACGCTGATGGTCACAGGTACACACCAGGGCACACACACCTGTGCTACAGCGCCAAGGACACCAAAGAGCTGCTCTTCAAGGCAAGTATATGTACCCTTGATTTCTCAATGAAGTGAGATTGAAGCAGCCAACTAATTTTTAGATATCTGCTCTATTTAGAACACCATTGTTGACATTTGTCATGAGCGACCAGATAGCTTCTCCTGTGATTTCCATGTTACCCAGCAGAGCTCTGACATAGAGCAGGAACTTCAGCCTTACACCATAAGTGAGTAGAAACATCTACTGTTGTTATTTTTGCTGTTACCTAAAGTTTTAATTAATCAAACTATATTTTCAGACATGGTGTGTCACATCAGATATTCTTCTGTCTCCGCAGATGGAAGGATATCAGAAGAGGAGCTTCAGCGTTATGTAGACACTGAGCGCACATTGTGTTATCTTTGTGGCCCTCCCCCTATGATAGAGAAAGTGAGTTCAGACCTGCAGAGAATCGGCCTACCGGAGAACAGAATCCTTTTTGAGAAATGGTGGTAGCTTTACAACTCTGCCCAAAACAGTGATGGATGCATTTGCATCGGTGTCATTATAGAAACAGACTTTAATGGCAATGGACCTGTAATAACTTTGAAATCTGTTGAAACGCACAACAAACACTATGTCTGCGTTCTCTGCATTTGAACAAACAATTTTCTAGACTCTATTTTTGTTATACCTCATTTTAAAGATGGACTCAACAAATTGATCATAACAAGCACTGTCATGCTCTACATTACAGTTCATTTGCTGGTTAACGTCAGGAGTCCTGCTTTGAGGGAATGTTGAAAGATTGCACACTCAGAATGCACTGTTTTTTTGTTGTTTTAGATCTGTGAATAATTATATGTTGTTTGCATTTTAGAATACATATTTGTTCATTACAAACATTCTTCAAAGGGGCGTAGAAATGATCTAAAAAAAAGTGGTAATTTTTTTCAATCCACGTGCCCTCATAGTCATTAAAGTGTTAGTTCACACAAAAATGAAAATTCTGTCATTAATTACTCACCCTCATTTTGTTCCACACCTGTAAGACCTTCGTTCATCTTCGGAACACGAATTAAGATATTTTTGATGAAATCCGAGAGGTATATGACTCGTCCATAGACAGCAATACAACCACCACTTTCAAGGTCCAAAAAGGTACTAAAGACATTATTAAAAAAGTCAACGTGACCGCAATTATGGTTCAACCATAATTTTATGAAGTGACGAGAATACTTTTTGTGCGCAAAAAAAAAAAAGACTTTATTCAACAATCTCTCCTCTTCCCTGTCAGTCTGTTATGCAGTAGGCGTAGTGAAGGCATTGCAGAGCTTCCATGTTTGCATCCGAACGTGGGCTCAGTATCGGCCGAGGCTGTGTTCACGTGAGCACCACGACACACGCGTGTGATGCTGACGCAGAAGCCGGTCAATAATGAGTCGGCATTCTGACGTAGAACACGGAAGCTCTGCAATGCCTTGACTACGCCTACTGCATAACAGACTGACAGGGAGGAGGAAAAATTGTTGAATGAAGTCATTATTTTTTTTGTTTACTTTTTGTGCACAAAAACAATTCTCGTCGCTTCATAACATTAAGGTTGAACCACTGTAGACACATTGACCTTTTTAACGATGTCTTTAGTACCTTTTTGGATCCTGAAAGTGTTGATTATATTGCTGTCTATGGATGAGTCATATACCTCTCGTATTTCATCAAAAATATGTTAATTTGTGTTGCGAAGATGAACAAAGTTCTTACGGGTGTAGAACGACATGAGAGTGAGTAATTAATGACAGAATTTTCATTTTTGGGTGAACTAACCCATTAATCAAAATAAATTCCCCTCCCTCTTGCAACAACATCTCTTCTCTTCTCTGATGACGTGTTGGGTCGAGACAACCTGTCACTCACATGAAATCAACAGCAAACCCCAACTATCCAATCAATTCCCGATGGACAAATCAAGTTCCGCCCCACATTTTTTCTTGTTCAGGAAGCCGTTTCACTCAGATACATCACATAGAAAAGAAAAACTTCTGTTTTATGCCGACTTTGTGTAGTCAGCTCACTTGGCAGCCATATTCGTAACAACCCATGAGCTCACACCTACCTGAATTTTACTTTAAAGACTGAAATGTGTTTGTTGAAATTGTTTCAATATCATAAAAATTCATTTAAAAAAATCTGACAAAAACAGTATCATATATTATGCTTTTTAAGTGCAAGTCATGCCTTTTTTGTTTAGCCTGGCCCTAGTTATTTATCTAATTTTACTGTAAAAAGGTAGACAACAGCTGCCATGATGATTTTTTTTTTTTTTGCATTATAATTAGGCAAAATTGAACTCTTAAAATATAATTATCTCCCACAAATTATGGAGGATGGTTGCTACACCCCTGGTTCTTCAAAAATTCTTTACCACTAATATTGAGGAATTGTTTAAAGTCACAATGAAAAACGACTTTGAAAACAGAAGAAAACTGCAAGCTGTTGCTGTAAATGCTGCGTCTTTAATTTGCATCTTAAGCCCATCATTAAAAGCTTTCTTTTATTTACACCATTAACATAGTCTCACAGACGTTCACTATAACTGTTACTTTACTGCCATCCTTACTGCTACTGTCTTCAATAAATGAAAATCTTGAGGATTTTATGCATTTGAGCTAGTGTATGACATATTGCATATGCTAATATTACATGTATGTAATAAAACGAGTTAACATCACAGATTCACACAGGCACAAGTCTCAACACATTGGTCAGCATTAACATATTCAGAGCTCCTTGAATGGACATTTTCACATATTTGTTTGAATCTCCTGCCATTTGCCACAGCAATTCATCTTAAAAACCCAAATAATTATGAGATTCAAACCTCTTCGCAATCTTACCAGGACAGTTACTCTGAGAGCAGATGTATATGCCCAGACAACGGCCCGATGAGTGTTTTGCCTGAATAAACATGAACATATTGTAATGGTTAAATATGCATAAATGAATACTGTCAGCACACTCCAGAGAATAAAGCTCTCTCCGTTACCACCGTTCGCACTTCCTCTAATTTACCACATGTAATCGTGCGCTTTAATTCCTGATCGCTGTTTGTAATGCCGTCCTTTTTTGCTGGGCTGATGTTTGGGATGTCGATCCTCTGTGTGTGGAATTCCACCGTCCTTTCTGCTTGATCTCTTCTCTCTGGGCTTTCTGGCAAAGTCTGCCCATTTTCCTTTTGGATGATCTCACGTTGTCTCATCAGACTTGTGTTTTCTCTCTCCATTCTTTCCATTTCTCTCTCAATCGTTGCCAGCGGTGATATCTCCCTTTCTGATGTCCTCTTGCTATTCAAGTTTCTTTTGTTTTGACCTCTGAGGTGCAGTTTCTGGAAAACATACACACAAACTGTCAGAGACTAAGCTACTTTTGAGGATTTTAAAGCAAACTGACAACGCTATTACAATTTCACACAGTTCTCTTGGACAACTCTAATCTAATTTTAGCAGAATCTTTTCTGTTGTGGCAGAAATAAACATTATGCTATGCATACACACCGTCAAGTCTCTCCTCTTGCGAGGCAGCGTGGGTCTCTGGAGGAAGAGGATCTGTTTTGTGGCCAAACTTCCATCACTAAGACAAAAATAACAAATCAGAGGTCTGTAAGAGCTGTTTAAAGAAAGAATAAAAACTAAGAGAAGACTTCTTTTTCAGGTAATGTTTATACTATAATTAGCCCCTACACTGAACGTAATGGTCTTGATTAAGGGTTTAGTAAGAATTTGGGACCTTTTCATTTTGACTATGGGAGTGGGCAGCACACACATTAGTCTCCAGCCGTATGGAGCCAGAGACTGGAGCAGAGGGATGTAGTCTGTCTTCACTGCAACACCCTGCAAAACAGAGGTGCCATTTGAACAACTTAATGTGTGAAAGAATTTCACTCATGTCCTATTGAGACAAATTGTGTGAATGTGCACATGTCTGCACTCATTTAAAAGTCACTTCGTAAGAAGATAGGTGTAAATGTACCACAAATTATATAATACATCATTAGTTGAATTTGGGATGTAACAGTGTAGACTTACATCAATCACAGTCCATTGCTCAACTACAATAGCATCGTACACTGTGGTTGGCCCAACATCACCTGAAGGACTTTGGAAGATAAAAACACTCTCCACAGTGGAAGAAGATGCTGAAGATAAATAAAGAAAAGGATTGGAAAATGTTGATATGAATTCAAAGACTTTAGATATACCAGGATGGGGTTACTCATATTACTATGAATGGGAGAAAGTGCGACTTGCAGAATAAGTCTGCCTTCAAAATAAAAGGGCTAATTGCCAGTTAGTAGTCATTGTGTCACTGCAGCTGCTCTTAGGAAACTCAGACTTTTTAATGCTATTTGAGCTTAAAAACATTTATGGAACAGTTCATCTCAGATTTTGTTGCTGTTTTGAAATATGTTATTTAAATGTGAGTATGGCTAGAAGTTTTGGGGATTTTAGGATTTCCCTATTCAGATAGATAGGACTTGGTCTTGGATGCCTGAAATAGCTGCCTGGAGGCATTGTAAATATGGTCGCCAAGTGAACAGACTTTCCTTGAAAGGGACTTTGTATGAATACAATTTGTTTCAGTCATTAGTAAAACAGCTGAGCTGATTAATAAAATACAATATATTGCCAAAAGTTTTGGGACGCCTGCCTTTACATGCACATGAACTTTAATGACATCCCATTCTTAATCCGTAGGGTTTAATATGGAGTTGGCCCACCCTTTGCAGCTGTAACAGCTTCAACTCTTCTGGGAAGGCTTTCCACAAGGTTTAGGAGTGTGTTTATGGGAATTTTTGACCATTCTTCTAGAAGCGCATTTGTGAGGTCAGGCAGTGATGTTGGACGAGAAGGCCTGGCTCACAGTCTCCGCTCTAATTCATCCCAAAGGTGTTCTATCGGGTTGAGGTCAGGACTCTGTGCAGGCCAGTCAAGTTCCTCCACACCAAACTCACTCATCTATGTCTTTATGGACCTTGCTTTGTGCACTGGTGTACAGTCATGTTGGAGCAAGAAGGGGCCATCCTCAAACTGTTCCCACAAAGTTGGGAGCATTAAATTGTCCAAAATGTCTTGGTATGCTGAAGCATTAAGAGTTCCTTTCACTGGAACTAAGGGGCCAAGCCCAACCCCTGAAAAACAACCCCACACCATAATCCCCCCTCCACCAAACTTTACACTTGGCACAATGCAGTCAGGCAAGTACCGTTCTCCTGGCAACTGCCAAACACAGACTCGTCCATCGGATTGCCAGTCAGAGAAGCGTGATTTGTCACTCCAGAGAACACGTCTCCACTGCTCTAGAGTCCAGTGGCGGCGTGCTTTACACCACTGCATCCAACGCTTTGCATTGCACTTGGTGATGTAAGGCTTGGATGCAGCTGCTCGGCCATGGAAACCCATTCCATGAAGCTCTCTACACACTGTTCTTGAGCTAATCTGAAGGCCACATGAAGTTTGGAGGTCTGTAGCTTTTGACTCTGCAGAAAGCTGTATGCCTCAGTATGCGATGACCTCGCTCTGTGATTTTACGTGGCTTACCACTTCGTGGCTGAGTTGCTGTTGTTCCCAGTTGCTTCCACTTTGTTATGATACCACTAACAGTTGACCGTGGAATATTTAGTAGTAAGGGAAATTTCACGAATTGACCTATCACGGTACCACGCTTGAATTCACTGAGCTCCTGAGAGCGACCCATTCTTTCACAGATGTTTGTAGAAGCAGTCTGCATTCCTAGGTGCTTGATTTTATACACCTGTGGCCATGGAAGTGACTGGAACACCTGAATTCAATGATTTGGAGGGGCATCCAAATATTTTTGGCAATATAGTTTAATTACTTTTTATCATTATTTTAGAATTGTAGTATTCTGTTTTTTATTATTCATTTTTACTGTTGTTATGCATTTTATCACATTTATGTCTTTTCTAAGTTATCATTATTTCATTAAAACTTGCTAAATGATTAAATGTAATAAATTCGTAGAACATGTTTTTACATTCAGGAAAATTTACTACCATTTGTAAATTGTCACAACATTTCCAGTACCTGCATCATCTCCCAGGTGAAAGTAGCCGTCGATGAGCTGTGCACCACTTCTGAAGTGCTGCGTCATGTGATCCAGCCAATGAGAGTCAACCGAGCTAACAAGCCCTGCCTCCCTTTTCACCTGCAGTGGAACCCTCAGAGAAAAGAATTTTGGCGATCCCGACAGAACTATCGTATGGTTGTACAGCGCGAACACCTGCACACCTACACATACAGAGACAAATACTTAATAAAAGTGTTTGTTTTTCCTGTTGCTACATTGATTCAGACTTAAAAAGCCAGATAATTATAAATAAACTTATAGAAAAGCAATTGCTGCACGGGCAAGAGTGTTGCTCCGAATATCTATGAAAAACAAAGCCGCTGATAAATGGGAAAATGGCGCGATTGAGAGTGCTATTAATTTTATACAGCAGCTGTTGTTTTAAAGTTAATGAGTAACTTACATATTAAACACAATATTCTCAGTTCATTTGTCTACTTTTGCTCCACAAATGAAAATAATTCCAAACAAAGCCACAGCAGAATTTCCATTGCACAATACACAGCAGTTACTTTCCTGAATGAATCAGTGTGTTTGAATGAATCGGTTGAGTAAATGAATCAATGGCTCACTGAAATAGACAGTTGCTACATCTGAAATCGCATACTTTACAGTAGGTACTATATTTTGTTTGAAACCTATTTGTAACCATTAGTTCCCTTTCAGTTGGTCACGTTCGGCATTTCGTCAGAACAAATTGACGAATGGGGTCTCATTCGTCAGTTTTTGCCTACTGTTTTTCGAATACTGAGTATTCGGACATAGTACTCCATTGGTGTACCGTTTTTCACGTACTACGATTTTGGACGCAGCGAATCAGCGAGTCACTTGTTTAATTCCTGAATCAATCGGTGTGTTTGAAAGAATTGGTTGAATGAATGATTCCATGTGGTGTATTTTGTAAATATTTATATTTTACTATGATGTAAATGGTCTCTCCAGTTACATTTGAGTCATTAGCATATTTTAAAAAAAAACTATGAGTTGTACCAACACAATGGAAGTGAACTGAGCCAAATGATGACCAATACTGAGATTTCATGATGCATCACTAGTAAAGAATCGGGATCAAATCAGATTATTTCCAATGACTTATTATTTACACACCTGCAAATGATAAATTGCTCATCATACTTGATATAATTTTCTTGATAAAAACTTGATATAATCGAAAAGAAAACACGTTTTCTTGTTTTTTTTCCCACCAGCCCTTTCTCTGTATTTCTATAGACTGCACTTACGATTCAACATCTGGGTGGTTGCAGTGCACTTGCTGGGTTTATCTTGGCTTTTGACCTGCTCTCTGTGCTCTCTTTTGTGTTTTTCTGCCAAATCACAGCTGGGTGGGACCGGCTGCATTCTAGTACTTTGAGTCTGATGTGGCTCTGGTGCACAAGAGCTTAAAATAAACTCATGCGATGACACTCGGTTCTTTAAATCCTCAGCTTGTGTACATTCACATTCAGCATTCAGATATTGATACTCTGGACACTGATGGTTGTCAGTGAAAGGATTCTGATTATTCCAGCACTGGCTGCTCTCAGTGCTTTGTATTTGAAGGCTGTGGTTCATAAAGTTTTCATCATGTTGGCTCTGGTTCTCAAAATCTGGATTAGAGTTTGTGTGAGTCTGGTTTCGATGATCCCCATTGTCTCTATCCTGTTGGCTCCGCTCGCTCACAGGGCTGAGGGTTGGAGGTCTGCTGCTGTGATGCACAGAACAGGGGCTGGAGTGCAAGGAGGAAAGCTCTTCTGGTTCCCAGTGACCAAGGAAATATGGACCCCCGCCGGGCTGGGGCAAAAACCCCACAAACAGATCACCCTGATCAGCCAAATCCTGCACCTGCATCCCCAAAAACAACCAGGACCAATTGAAGACATTGAGACATTCATCATAACACCTGTCCTATTCAAAGTGTACAATCAAAGTTGACAATGAATGTAAATGGATTCCAATGTAATATGAATAATTTTACAGTGTCTTTGGAAGAGGAAGGTGGTGCGTTTTTCTGCAGATGCTTTTAAAATAAGCTGTGGAGCTGTGACAGGAAACGCTAATGAAAACCATATTTTCCAATCATCATACTGTCATGCCACACATACGCATATGTCTAAATCATCTGTAAATGTCACACACCGCAAACACTTCCACACACACACACACACACACACTTAGTCAAACACTGCTTATCTCCAGATAAATGCAATTACTGAAAAGGCGAGGGGGTGACGACTAATGGAATGGCAGATGAATGTGGGGTGTCAGTGTCTATGCAGCAGCCTGTCAGCTTATGTTTTCAGTATTACAGCCAAATTGTAAGACCACGATAGAGAGAGTTTGAAGTAAGTGGGTTTTTGGTGCCATCTTTAATTGAGTGATGGCACTAAGTGTGCCACTAACATTTAGTAAGTGAATGGAAAACAAATTGACCTGCTGCTCTCTGTTTGAATGAAAACAAATTCACTTTTAAAGAAGGTCTAACCTTTTTCACATAGCCCTGTATGACTTCTGGGGCAGGGTCCTGGTGACCGAGGTAACACACGTCTGTTGTGAGATGAGGCTCCACCCAGTTCACCAGACCACTGTCGGAACCACTGTAACAAAAAAGTGACTTTTGTACATCCGTAATTCAAATACACATGGAATGTCTTGAATAGTCTTGATTCATCTATGAATCTTATTCCAAAGAAAAAAATATTTTGTGGTAAGCAGGGCGATGCCGAGAGTCGTGGGAATGGAGCGAACCTGGAGAGCCACATCGGTCTCGAGTACCACGGAGAAGCTCCAGAAGGATAAAAGGAGGAATGACGACAGTAAAGGAGGAGAAAGGACCAGATCTGGAACATTTATGTTGTGTTTTATTATGTTTATATGCGGCAGTCATCTGTGATGGGCTGCCGCTTTACTTTCATTTTGTTGTGTTTATCTTATGATTAAACTTTAAGTTGATCGTTCGCTGGTTCCTGCCTCCTTCCTGCCTGAGCCTTGAACATTGACACTTCCGTTGAAACAACTTTACTCTTCCTGTAAATGTGCAAGACTTCAGATTCATTAGCCACTATAGGTAAATAACTACAAGAATAACAAAGTGAAGCAAACTGTAAAACTATTTGCGCTACCAGTGTGTTTATATTTAAAACAATACATTAAAATAAAATGGGAAGAAATAGTTTGAAATATCAAGCAGCATAACGAGCTGTTTTGTACAGGTAAAAATAACTGGAAGCGAATGACACCGGAAGCCTCGCACATTCAGTTTACAAATGGGTCGATAACAGATCGATATAGTATGTATACTGTGCAGAGCATGCAAATTATCTGCACATGTAAAACTGTATAGAATACTTAGATTAGCAATTACATTCACCAAAATGTTAGGTAGGTCTACACAACATAGCATACTGAACAAGGGACTATATCCCACAATGCAATTCAATACTGGACGTTCCATTTTCGTTGACTAGAAGGAATATACAGTACTGTTCACTAGTTGAATATATATGGGTCATTGACAAATAAGGTTTTTAAAAGTGTAAAAAAAACTAAATGGAGATATAATTAATTTTGAAGTTTTATTAAGTGTTAACAATGAGATTATGTGATTATATTTGGTTTTACCGAATGACACTTTTGGTTATACCGAATGACGGTATTTTCAAACAATTCTAACACGCTGATAGCTAGCTAGCTAGTTAGCTAACAAAAGGACAATCAAACATTTTATATTTAGTACAAGTTTTTAAAATATTACAAAATTTTCCATGTTTTATAGCGGTTGTACCGAATTACCTGACATATGTATGAGCAAGTGAAAACATGAATTTTCTAAATAGTTACAAGAGAGATAGTAACTTTGCTTCATGACCATGTGGTCCTTTGCAGGTGTCTGAATGATGTCACATCCTGTCACATGATACTGAACGTATGACTTGATCCAAAATGGTCCCTTTATATTGGTTACTCGAACGACATCAATGAAATTAATTTTTCTGGACATTCTTTCTCATAACAAAACAACAACTTCTACGCATTATTTTAATACCATTTTGCACTTTGTTAATATATGATATTATAAACTCATGCGAGAATAACAAATATATACATTTATTACATTTTAAGATATTTTAATCACAAATGAAATGGCTGTATTGGCTTTTGGACGGTTAAACCGAATGACCTTTTGACACTTCACAATCTTTAAAATGCCTTTATATATAGCAAAATATAATTAAAACCTTTTGGATTTAATAAAAGATATATGGTTGTACTACCTTACATACTTTGGATGTCATATCTTTGTTTTTTATTAATAAGGCCTTTGGACAAAAAAATTACCCATCATGTCATTGTGTATATATATATATATATATATATATTTATTCCTGTAAAGGTAAAGCTGAATTTTCAGCATCATTACTCCAATAATTCAGTGTCACATGATCCTCCAGAAATCATTCTAATATGATTATTTGGTGCTCAAGAAACATTTCTTATTATTATCAATGTTGAAAACAGTTGTGCTGCTTAATATTTTTGTGAAAACCATTCGTGATGTGTTTTTTTTTTTCTTCAGAAATCTTTGGCAAATAGAAAGTTATTTATGATTAATGTTATAAATATGTTTTGGGGGAAAATAAATCTTTTGTAACATTTCTTTACTGTCACTTTTGGTCATTTTAATGCATCCTTGTTGAATTAAAGTATTTATTTCTTTAATGGTAAGGTAATACTGAGTCACAATTCTAAATGTCCATTTTTAAACTTTTAATTGACCTGACATTTTCACTAAACTAAAATGTAAAGTAAATTACAATGAAAATGTAAATGTAAATCACAATGCCACTTTATTTGATTTAAGAATGCAACATAGTAGTATATAATGCAAAATTATTACTGTTGAAAATATTAATTGATGTGTACCGAACATTGTTTGTGTGCAGTAAGCATGCTGAAGGTTTGTGTGCATACCTGTGCGTTTGTCTGATGAGCACGGCTCTGTGTAACTGCTTCTGTAGGTTAGCACTAGCAGGGCCGCAGGAGTGAACAAAGGGATGGACAGCAGCCAGTACGAATCCCTTCTGATACAACTCACACACCTGCACTGGAAGCTCTCTGACTGACGACAGACACAGCAATGAGGACACTGTCACCTCTGAAGAGAGAGAGAGAGAGAGAGAGAGAGAGAGAGAGTCAGACAGGCACAGACAGAGAGAAATGAGCAGAGAAAGAAAAAAATAAACATGACATCTATCTTTCAACTAACATCATTTGGCCTGACAGCTACTACTGCTAACTTTACCATCATGACAACTTACTTATTATATTGTTAAAATAAAAATAATAATAATAACCATAATTAAACAAATAAAAAATAAATTACCCAGAAAATATATTGTTTCAAAAAAATCTTACTAATGCGCACGCACACACACACACACACTTCCAGCCTTGGTGAGCATAAGAGACTTCTTTCAAAAACATTTTAAAAAAAATCTTACCAACCCCAAACTTTTGAACTTTAATGAATGTGTCTAAACAGAAATTGATTTAAAAAAATAAACCACTAGATATTCTCCAGAGTAAAAAATGTGACAACTAGCCCTAGTCCTCCACATATGTCAATATACCAAAACTGATGACTGAACCGAACTGGTGACTAATGTATGCATTTTCTTAACACTATATCTGCATGAATTAATATATTCACCCCCACCCCACCACATACTCAACAACATAATGTGGAAATGGGGGGAGGAATGACAGACGACAAAAATGAGAAGATAAGTGCAAACCATTTCATTTACAGTCATCTTTGCCAAAAAACGTGTTAAGAAGCTTACTTTCTGACATTGTCATTGACACACAAACTGAAATGCTGTAGAAATTGTTTGAAAGTATTCTGGTGAAATGGTTTTACAAGCAAATTGTTTCTGGAATCAGTAATTAAAGTTAATTTCCAGCACTCATTATTCAGAGCACTATTAAGGGTCGCAGTGAGCTGTAATCTGAGCACTGCTTGACTGCAATCATCTTTCAGAGGTGTGACGAGCTTGTTTAAACAAAACTGTGATGGTCTGAACACGTTTTGACTCTGAGGGGGGTTTATTAGTGTTTCCACAGAATAAATAACAGCACGGTTCATAGCAAGATGAACTTATGGGTGAAATGAGTGCATATGTGTGAATTCTGAGACACTGTGACTGTTTGGATGCAGGTAATTCTAAGGAAATTATGTTATTTGTGTCTGATCGAAAAATTTTAGTTCAACCATGTCAGTTGCACAGCTAACAGGGAACGTTCTCAGAACTTCAGCTAATGTTCTTGTAAGGTTCTTTCGAAGTTATGAACAAATATTATTTCAGTAATGTTAATAAAAGGTTTGTTAAAAGTTATCTGGTCTTTAATAATGTTCTTAAAACTTTAGCACAAACACATTATTTGTCCATTGTTAATACAACTTTTTTTTGCTCAAAAGTTTAGTGAACGTTCATCTAACATAGTTTAAATGTTATTCAAATGTTACTTACTCTGAACATATAAAACATTCAGAGAACATTCAAAAGTAATATTCCCATAATGTTTGCAAAATTATAAAATGGAATGTTCCTTTAACATTCCCCTATAACCAAGAAAAAAACATTTTTAAAACTTTTAAAAAACTGGCTGTTTTTGAACATTTAGGAACATTAAGAAATAATGTTTTTATAACTTAATGGGAACATTAGCAAAACGTTCATATTTTTGTTAGCTGGGAGGTTTGGAATAGAATTGCTTATAATTTAATGTAAACTTTGTATATATTAAAAAATAAAGATTTTTAAAAATGTTTTAAGTCTCTTATGCTCACCAAGGCCTCATTTATTTGAAAATGTATTATTTATTTGAAAACAGTTGTGCTGCTTAATATTTTTGTGGAAACTGTGATGCATTTTTTTCAGGATTATTTGATGAACGGAAAGTTCAAAAGAACAGCATGATTGAGACAGCAATCTGCTGTAACATTATAAATGTATTTTACTGTCAATTTTCATCATTCTTGCTAAATAAAAGTATTAATTTCTCAAAAAAAAAAAAATCTTACTGACCCCAAACTTTCTTTTTGAACCAAAAAAAAGTAGTAACTCTCTCAAATATGATGAGAGAAGGATCAAATTTAAAAACAAAATTAAAGGGTTATTTCACCCAAAAATGAAAATTCTGTTATTATTTACTCACCCTCATGTCACTCCACACCAGTAAGACACAAATTAAGATATTTTTGATGAAATCCGAGAGGTATATGACTCGTCCATAGATGGCAATATAAACACCACTTTCAAGGTCCAGAAAGGTACTAAAGACATCATTAAAACAGTCGACGTGACTGCAGTGGTTCAACCTTAATGTTATGAAGCGACGAGAATATTTTTTGTGCGCAAAAACGAAACAAAAATAATGACTTTATTTAACAATATCTTCTCTTCTGTGTCATTCTCCTACGCTGTTTATGTTCAGCGCTTCCAGGTTTTACATCTAAACGCCGGCTCAGTATTGGCCGACACTGTTCACGTGAGCAGCAATAATGAGTAATCGGTGTTCTGACATAGAACCTGGAAGCACTGGATTTAAACAGCGTTGACTGTTTTAACAATGTCTTTAGTATCTTTCTGAACCTTGAATGTGGTGCTTAAATTGCTGTCTATTGAGGAGTCAGAGACATCTTGGATTTCATCAAAAATATCTTAATTTGTATTCTGAAGATGAACAAAGGTGTTACGGGTGTGGAACGACATGAGGGTGAGTAATTAATGACAGAATTTTCATTATTGGGTGAACTAACCCTTTAACACCAAACATAACATGTTTAGTATCCTGTTCAATATATCAGTAAAAAATCGTGGGGAAAATCGTTCCTGAGACTGACCCCTGTATCTCTCATGACACACACTCATAAAACTTCACCAAATAACAAAATCTGTTTGCAATCATCAGGTAGTGCTGAAAGAGCGGAAGTGTCTTAGACTTTATGACGTCTATGAACTCCACTCCAGTCCAGAGCATGAACTATATTAACCAGCACATCACGAGAAAGGCCTGCGGCAAAGGAACTCTGTGCTGTAGCTATGCGTGAGAGAATGAGAAAATGCGTTTGTTTGTGTATGACCTACACACACACAGAGAAGATTTCTCTTCTCCTGAAAGGCCAAATATATGATAATCTGTCCCTATATTTACTTTGGGGAAATTCCACCTTCATAAGACAGAATTTACCCAGTCAGGGTTTAAACACTCTAGTAAACAGTCCTTCTCAGCACCATACTCCACCTCAAGAATGCAGCCCTCTAAACTAATATCCCTCCGTCTAAATCAATGTACAAGGTCTTAAAATGAGAAGCAGAGACTTTAGTAAATCAGTTAAACCCCACCCGCAGAAAAATACGTTTTTGTGCTAAAATTTCAACTCATTCACAGCACAATAACACTTGTCTAAATCCTTTTTTTCTGGATCTAGCTGTGTCTTAAACACCTAGACAATCACAGATTTAAACAAACTATGTGGGTTTGTAAGCAAGTTGTTGGATTTTCCAAGTGTGATTAGCGCTAATATCCAAACACACTCTTTTAAGGCTCAAACTAACAGGACACAAGCAAGCAGGTGTTTCGCATCATAGCTGTTATATTGAAAACAACATGAATATAATTATCAGCTTATTGGCCAGAATTAATATCTGTGCATCCCTGGTATTGACCAATGAGCATCCAGGACTAGAACTATACTTTTTTTTTTTCATTTATTATTTAAACAAAGTTGTTCATTGTATTGTAAATTGAAGTAATTTGATTTCATTGAACCAATCCTCTAAATGATTCTTTGAACTAAAAGTGTTAGTAGCAAATCTATTAGATAGCCATCCCTTCTCCTGCTGTGCTGACCTATCAGAAATGCTCTGTAAATATTGATATGACATAAATATTAAAGTAAGTGTTTATATGATTCATAAGTATGAGGGATTTTTGCTGCTTATGACTGTGATGTAGGGTCCTGAGGGGTCTTATTTTATTTTATAATAACCCGACAGGGAGCGGAATTGCATTATTTATAGAAACCAATTTCAATTAAAACCAGATTTTGGCTATAAATGCAGTTCAGTGTCACTGAGACAACTGATTTTCTCTCTTACGCACACACACACACACACACAGATAAATCCTGGATTTTAGTACTGACCCCTCACATCTCAAGATCAAATAATCCTTAAAACGATACCTAGCATTTTCTCTCTTTCTCCCTTTGCTTTTTTCCCTCTCTGTTATTTCGTCCCTGTCAATCATTCGCATTCATTAAGTCACTTATCGTTGCTTTCAATATTGATGCCCCAAACAAACAAACACAGAAACATATTCTAACATCTCTGCCTCACACTCGTGCTGTCACAGCAGTTTGCAGAGAAACTCTTTTTTTTTTTTTGTCTCTGTGTCTCTGTAGGCATCAGTGAATTTTACATATAAATGACCTGCCTGTCTGTCTACCGATAAGAAGCTAAAACAGAAAGCCTGGAGTGTGTGTGTGTGTGTGTGTGTGTGTGTGTCCAGAACCTGAATGATTGTCTCTGTCCCAGTTCTCACATATTCCAATTTTTTAAAAATAAATATTTGATCCAGGTCACACTTTCATACACACATCTGCACACACACATTTGTGTTTGGGTAACGCTTTATGCCATAACTTTAATGTGCTAGATAAGATAAACTAACAGTACTTTAATTATTGCTAAATAGAAAGAGTGGTTGGGTCCGACACTTATTAAAAGATCAAAAAAGGAAATACTTATATAATCTCATATAAATACTTTCACTAATAGAAAACAGTCTTTTACAATGTACAAAACAATTGTATTAGAAACAAGTCGAACACACTATATTGTTATAGTTGAGTAATAAGTACCCATCTCCATATTGCTTTTACATTTCAAATCCCTCAGTTCTTCTATCTCCGAAAAGCCAAGCCAATGTTGATTCTCATTTTATTACAAGCTCTGTCACATCTTTTTGCCAGCAGACTCTCCTCTGTTCAGCGTTTTTTTTTTTTTTAAATGGGTAATTCCCTGGAGGTTTGAGGTTTAGTGTGCTCCATGTCAACTTTTCTCGCTCGTTGTGACAGCTAAAGGAATAGTTCACCCAAAAATGAAAATTCTGTCATCATTTACTCAACCTTATGGTGTTCTAAACCTGTATAAGTTTCTTTCTTCTGTTTCATTCACTCATAATCTAAAGTGTGACCAAAATATCTTCTTTTGTGTTCAAACGAAGAAAGAAAGGTTTGGAACAACATAAGGGTAAGTAAATTATGACAGAATTATAATATTTTGGGTGAACAATCCTTTTAATCTATGCCACTTCCACACGTGTCAAAGTAGCCAGAGCAACTTTTTTCTCTATTTACGGATATGATGAGACACGCACAAGCGAATGATGCATGTACACAATTTCCATCGCAATCCATCCAGTTTGGTCTAAAATACACTTATAATAGGCTTACTATAGTGAATCAGGGTAAGACAAAAACCTGTTTTGGAAGAAGAACTGATGATGTATTGACTCATTATTCAAATTTTGTTAATTTTGAACAAAATAATTACATATTGTACCTTAAACGGCAAATTTCAGTTTTAATTTCTATTTACACATTTACAGGTTAGCAAATACAGTATTTCTAAATAGGCTTACAAATGAGGAATTTGGTAACAAGCAATAAATCCTAAAAAGGCATTAACATTCATAGATATTAGGCTAGCTAAGAAAAATATAAAGAATAATGTTCATTTTTAGCTCATGATATGCAATAAAAGTACATTATAATACAGTCTGGTGGAACTGATAAAAATAATTGATTTGACTTTTATTGTTATTGTACTGAGCTCATGATATTTTCTATGCCCTAACATTCACATATATGACATTTTGTATTTTGCATTAATGCATTACTTAGTTTGTTTATTAGCATGTTTTCTTCATGGGGACCATTGGCTGGTGCCCACAATTTAGGTAAATTTAGGTTTTACTATTGTTAAGGGGTCCCTGACCACCATGCATACTGAAATATACATAACTACGGTCATATCCTTGTAATTATGTTCAGTAATGGCTCATATACTCCTATGCTTTCAAGTCATTAAAATGAACTGGTCTGTTCTTCAGCTTCAATCTGTGTCTTATATTCTCTCATCCTGTCTCATATCCTCTTTCTCTGAATTCAGCGGGATCCATTATTGCTTCGAAGCACACTAACAAAAGCAGCATTAGTATATTTAGAAACATAAGCCCTCAAAGAATATACACTGTTTGGATGCTCTCTTGCTCTATTACCCTCTCTCTCTCTCTCTCTCATCTAATCTCACACTTTTTTTTCTTCCCAGTTTGAAGCTTTACACTTTATTATCTGAAGGTGGTTTATGTGCATTTGCGTATGCATATCAATATGGATGTTGCTTTGAATTTTGAAAAACAGCAATCATTTTTATGCTGCATGTCACTGTATATTAATCCTCTGATGCATGAATTATTAACTCATAAAAGAAGAAAAAATCTCGTTTAACTTTAGAAAAGTATTATATATATTATATATTTATTTTAGCATTATTTATATACTATTATATTATTTATTAATATTTTGAATTAGATTTTTTTTTCATTTTAATTTCAGCTTAAGTTTTATAATTTTTTGTTATGTGCTTTTCTCATTTTATTAAATTTTTTAATATTTCTGTTTACCTTTAATTTATTTTCATTTCAGTTTTTGTCATCTAATTTGATCTCACCTTTGATCTCACCGACAACAGACTACTGAAACACAGGGCTATATATACACAGAATAACAAGGGGCTAATGAGGAAGAGGTGAGGGTAATGAATTACTATGGCAACAAAAGGGTAACTATGACAACAAACAAGGCAGCAATGGAAACAAAAGCACACAGGAACTAAACATTTTAACATAAGAGTCCTTCAAAACAAGGGCAACAAGTTATTTTGGTCAAGTATGGTGTCCCCAACTCAAAATTTGTGCTCTGCATTTCACCCATCCAAGTGCACACACACACCGTGAACACACACCCGGAGCAGTGGGCAGCCGTTTTTGCTGCGTTGCCTGGGGAGTGGTTGGGGGTTGCTCACGGCACCTAAGTTGTGGGTAACACAAGTTGTGGGTAATGAGAGTGGAAGAGAGAACTGTTCATTCACTCCCACCACCTACATTTTCCTGTACTGAGGAAAATGAGACTCGAACTTGCGACCTTCGGGTTACAAGTCCGACTCTCTAACTATTAGGCCACAACTGACCCCTATTCTGACAATATCATGGCCCCAAGAATATTCTGTTTTATGAATATCTGAACATACATGCTGTTGAATGTTTGAAGATCACGTTAGCTTACATGTGCATAATCAATGCTTCTATTGCTTTGCTGTGTCCGAAATCGCCCCCTATACCCTTAAATAGGGCACTATTTAAGGGAACAGCCATTTGAAGTGTTGTCCGAAACCATAGTGGACGTTATCGAGAGCACTCATTCAATCCCACAATGCACCACAATAACGAGTGTACGACCAATGTATGCTCAACGGCTGGAGAATACCCATAATGCACTGTGAGAGTCACATGTTGAATGAATTCCCGCATCCGACCAGAATATGCCGCACGCAGCTGAATCATCCATTCATCCATTTTCTAAACCACTGGTCCAATGTGGGTACAACGTAATATCATACAGGTATAAATTCCTGTTTAAATGATTATTAATTTGTGTAATTAAGGTTTAGACATAGTTTCCATGACAATGTCCAAGGTAAATCTTTTTATCCTACTACTGGAGATGCCAGTTTGCCAAGTTTTAAATAATTGTTAAACAGCAAGCACAAAATATTCAAAAGTGGCAGCCCTTCCAACACACTCAGCGTCTGAATTCACTCACTTTGTTTTCATTCATTTCCTCAAGTGAACTATTGGTGCACTTATGTAGGGAATAGTGAATGAGGGTATGGGGGCGATTTTGGACACAGCCCTTGTTTCTGCTTCTTCTTTGCTTGATTTTGGACACAGAGATTCTATACAGAGGATGCGTAATAGCGCCCCCAACCGTATAACAGTGAAAACATGGATTGCCGGAAAATACCGTTAATAGCTGGGAAGCGTTGTGTCATAAATGATGGAAAATTCTGTCAATGGTGGGAAAAGAGTTTAAATGTTTATGTATGAACAAGAACAAAACCTACAAAAGGGACTTTTCAATAGATAAAGTGTTTGTAGCTAGAGGAAATGGGCATGTGTACCTTCCTTTCCTAACAGGAAGTCCAGGAAGTGGTATGTGTAGGCCACGCCTGAGTGTGTCTCCACTTGCGCTCTTCTGAGGGTGGAGAAAATCTTTCCCGGAGCTTCATCTGACCCTCTGGGTTTCTGCAACTTACAGCCCATGTCTGCACAAGTGGAGAGAAAAACAAAGACAGAGAGAGAAAATGAGATGAATATGGATAATTTGTCTGAATTATTCATGTATTCATAATTGCATTATTGATTTAACTGATTGCCTTGGCAGCAGTCCCTAATTGTCATGCTAATTAAGTCAGATTGACACTGAAATAGAAACTGAGCATGTGCAAAACAGGGGAGAGGGCATATCGGCATGTCTTTAAACATAACCACAAACATTCAGATACACGCAAAGATTTGTCACATGGTAACATAACATGAAGTCTAATTGGAAAGCTAATCAACCTTCAAGCATCAACCTTTAACACAAACACACATTCGCTGTCTCAAGCATAATGTCCTCTTCAAAACACACACACACTGTCTCCTTGGCTACCAGAAGCAGCAATCAGATAACACTTCATATTTGATCTGTGACTACACAACCAATCAAACAGCGGAATGTGTGGCCGATGAATTAGCGTGTGGCTAATGCTGATAAGTGTCACATCTAGAACGCGCTAACTTGATGTGACAGCAGAGGCACGCCACGTGGGTCCCAGCCACCAGCGCTAACACACACCATCCAGTACGGGAAGTTAGCTGCCAGCGTTTCCATGTCAGCGTTTGATGAGCCAAAACAGGTGAAACCGAGAGGAACCGGACAAGCCCAGGGGCTGTGACAACAAGCATTAACTGCGCAATGATGATGGGACAGGGGAGCAATGGATGGATGGTTTTGTGGATCAGGAACGGGGTGATCATTTGGGAGAGCTATATTATGAATAGATCAGGACAGACACAGTACTGTGCCTTACCATGGTACAGTAATGGAATCAGAATACCATGATATTTTGATATATACCATACTGTACTGTGTGATTATTGTATTCAGTGGTATGTACTGCTGGTACTGGAATTTCTAAGAATATGATGGCATTACCATTGCAATAGTGTTCAAAAGACCATGGTTTTACTTACAATGGTACTTTGTCCAAATTCTATGGTAATGGAAATGAGATAAAGAGATTGAGATCCGTAAAATAATGATACAACAATAAATGCAAAAACATTATACACGGTAAATGAATGACTGAAAATTAAATGAAAGAAAAATCTTGATTTTTAGTAGTTTTAATGTATTTTAATGCTTCTATTGTTTTATTTTACATCATTTTAAGTCATCTTGAGGCCCCCTTGGAAGTTTGTTTAGGCCCCCCTAGTGGTTCCCGGCCCCCTGGTTGAGAGCCACTACATTAGAATATGTTACCAAATTAGTATATGGGAGGTTCCAAGCTGCAAAAACAGCAATGACTTCCAGAAATCAATGAAAAACATTATAACATTGAACACTGAAAACAAAACCTGGGATGTCTGCTCTGATGTACAGCTTTATATCTACAGATCATCTCTACATGGACATAGAAGTGGTTCTTTGTCATTTTAGGAGCTCTGTCACTTTGAATTTCCTTTGTTCTTTTAGAATTGATTTTTTGATCGCCTCAGGTGTAATAGCGGCTGGTTATCTGCTCAAGTCAAATACTTCTGTAATCTGTTTAATCTGTGTTATCTTTTATTCCACAAAATGGTGGACTACAGATTTCAATTGAACAATTGAAATGATTGGAAACAATACGCTGCTTTCAAGATTAGTTATTCAGAAGAAATGAATGAGTCATTTATATTTAAACAGAATATAAACAGGGAGATGCTAACATAATGGCCTGAGTTGTTACGTCAAAAATTATAGGTTTAAATTGCTAGCAGGAGTGAATCACAAAGATTTACAGAGCAATTTGCTTTTATTATGATTCCGACAGCTGGAATATAAATGACTAATTCACGGGAGATATACACGGACCTTCACACCTGTGCTGAGTGAAGTTAATACTGGCAGTCAAGCATCCGGTTCCACTCATTTCCCTTCACTAGCCTGACAATCACATCATTACTGATGTTAATCGCTCGGCAACAGACTGACAGATCATCAGTTTGCTCACAGTTACTGAGACAACATTTGGAGAGCTATTAGAGCAGAAAAAGAAACCACGGATTCTTAATCTCGGCTGAATTTGCAATATCATCAAGGGACCAGCAAACACAAGCTTTGACATCAACACAAATGCTGTTATGAGCTCATAAGCCTCAGTGAGGGGATAGCTGCTCCCTCATTGAGCACAAAAAAGACAGCACAGCAATGTGTGCATGATACTTAGCCCTTTCCATTTGGGATATATTGATACCACATATGGAAGCTTGTTTTCACCATGGAATAAAAAATAAAAAAGGTAATTGCGACTTTTTATCTCACAGTTCAGACTTTTTTTCTTGCAATTGCAAGTTTATATCTCACAATTTTGAAAAAATTCTGAATTTTAAGATAAAAAGTCACAAGTAACTTTTTCATTGCGAGCTCATGTCTCACAAATCTGACTTTATTTCTTACAATTGCGAGTTTATATCTAGTTTATATCAATAAATAAAGTCAGAATTGCAAAATATAAACCCACAATTCTGACCTTTTCACAATTTTGTTTATAAAGTTTATAACTTGCAGTTGCGAGTTTATATCTCACAGTTCAATGAAATAAAGTCAGTTAAACTTCCAATTGTGAGAAAAAGTCAGAGTTGCAAGATCTAAACCCACAATTCTAACTTCTTTCCTCACATTTGCGGGTATATAATTCACAGTTCTGACTGTATTTCTCAGATTTGTGAAATATAAACTTGCAACTGCAAGAGAAAAAGTCAGAATTGTGAGATAAAATGTTGCAATTTTTTAAAATATTTATTTTAGGCAAAATAGTATAGAATTTTAATATCACTGTTTATCATTATCAAACATAAAAAGTAATGACCATTTTATCAGTATTGCCCATAATTTTGTCTTACATAATTTTCATTCTGACAAGAATCTCACATATGTCTCATCTAGAGGTCTCAACAAAATCGCTGTAAATATATATGAATGAAATCAATTCCTAAATTAACTTATCATTTCTCATCAAATTCTTCCAAGACCAAATGATGTGAAATATGCTATTACTTTACTGTGTGTTAACATTTGTTTCTATTTTTATTTCCAATGAGTTATAGGAGAAATATCTGAGACAAAATTTATACTAAGTCCATTAAGGCTTCCTTGCTATTAAAAACCAATAATTTTTTTAGGGTTTTTACATACAAATAAGATTATAGATATAGACACAATTAAAAAACAGATGAAAATAGATTTTAAAAAGATACATTAAATGCACATAAATGCTCATTTTACATATGAAGATAGAATCAGACTTGGAGTTTATCTTCAGCACAAAGGTGCACACACAGTTTCATACTCTATCACGACCACACTGCACACTTCCCACACTACACACTTCCTGCAGAACACACACGAAGATATTCACACACAATAATCTCTCACTGTGATAAGCGTGAGAGGGGAGTGGAAGAAAAAAGGGAAAAAGAAAGATGGAGAGCTAAATTTAGGCAAGATGATAGGGAAGGATAATAAGTTGAGAGCACACATCGAATTGTGGTGGGCTCTGGTAACCAACGGAGACGAGAGATTGTCAATATGATGCAATAAAGAAAAGCCTGATTTACTCTCCTAATGTCTTGCTCTAACAAAGGATCTTAATACAATCCTGTATATTTGAACTACAAAGTAAAATAAAATAGTGTAAATCTATGTGCAAATTACTGCAATCACATTGCGATATGTCAACAGAACAAAAAGTAACAAAAGTACCATCGTTTAACATGGAATCTTTTTTTTTTGTACATAAAGCACAATAGTATTTTATTAAAGTACTATGGTAATAATTTAGTGACATGGTATATGCGGTGGTGTCCAAAAGCCTGAGACCACATTGAAAACCAGGATTCCAAATAAAATTTAAACCTGTAAATGTTTTAGAAATGTGATCATTTTTAAAAAAATAAATGTTATGACATGAAATGAGTAATAAATATTTAGCATTCTGCACTATTTCTAGAACACTATATATACACTATATATATACAGTGCTGCTTGAAAATATGTGAACCCATTGTAGAATCTGCAAAATGTTAATTATTTTAACAAAATAAGAGGGATCAAACAAAATGCATGATATTTTTTATTGAGTACAGTCCTGAATAAGGTATTTTACATAAAAGATGTTTACATAGTCCACAAGACAAAAAAAAAGCTGAATTTATAAAAATGACCCCACTCAAAAAGTTTATGTCGTTACCTGGATGATCCACGGCTGTTTTTTTGGTTTGTGATGGTTGTTCATGAGTCCCTTGTTTGTCCTGAGCAGTTAAACTGCCCAACATTCATCAGAAAAATTATCCCTCTTATTTTGTTAAAATAATGAATATTTTGCAGATTCTGCAAGGGGTTCATAAACTATCAAGCAGCACTGTATAGTTATTTATTTATTTACATATTTATTTATTTTATATATATATATATATATATATATATACACACTAATAAGGAATAACATTATGACCACCTTCCTAATACCGTGTTGTTCCCCCTTTTTGCTACCAGTCCTGTAAGTTGGTGTAAGAGGCGGGCCTCCACGGATCAGACTTGTTTGTTCAGCACATCCCACAGATGCTCCACTGGATTGAGATCTGGGGAATTTGGAGGCCAAGTCAACACCTCAAACTCGTTGTTGTGCTCCTCAAACCATTCCTGAACCATTTTTGCTTTGTGGCAGCGCGCATTATCCTGCTGAAAGAGGCCACAGCCACCAGGGAATACAGTTTCCATGAAAGGGTGTACATGGTCTGCAACAGTGCTTAGGTAGGTGGTACGTGTCAAAGTAACATCCACATCAGACCATCATCAGACCAGGCCACCTTCTTCCATTGGTCCGTGGTCCAGTTCTGATGCTCACTTGCCCACTGTTGGTGCTTTTGGCAGTGGACAGGGGTCAGCATGGGCACCCTGACTGGTGTGTGGCTATGCAGCCCCATACGCAACAAACTGTGATGCACTGTGTATTCTGACACCTTTCTATCAGAACCAGCATTAACTTCTTGAGCAATCTGAGCTACAATAGCTCGTCTGTTGGATCGGACCACACGGGCCAGCCTTCGTTCCCCACATGCATCAGTGAGCCTTGGCCGCCCATGATCCTGTCATCGGTTCACCACTGTTCCTTCCTTGGACCACTTTTGATAGATACTGACCACTGCAGACCGGGAACACCCCACAAGAGCTGCAGTTTTGGAGATGCTCTGACCCAGTCATCTAGCCATCACAATTTGGCCCTTGTCAAACTTGCACAAATCCTCACGCTTGCCCATTTTTCCTGCTTCCAACACATCAACTTTGAGGACAAAATGTTCACTTGCTGCCTAATATATCCCACCCACTAACAGGTGCCGTGATGAAGATATCAGTGTCATTCACTTCACCTGTCAGTGGGCATAATGTTATGCCTGAAATTTATATATATATATATATATATATATATATATAAATTTTATATTTGATTATACAACTATATATAATTTATTAAAAAAATCTTTTTTTCCCATTGATGGTAGGATTTGTAGCATTTCAGAAGCATTTTCACTAGTGGTCTCAGATTCATTGTATCAAAGTACCACATATTACTATTTGATACCATTATTGTATCATACTTTTTTTTTTATAAGAAACTGTGGGTAAATTTATTATTTAAAACTGTTATCTGAAATGGTTTCTGTGAATGGATGCGACAGTAAATTTGGGGTCTTTGTAGGCACGCAACCATCAGGGAGTATGTATGTGCATGTGAGAAAGTTTGTGCGAGATGTTTGTAGGACTCTGGTCACTATCGCAGGAGCAAGCTGGCATGGCTGAATATGAAAGTTGATGATAGCACATTCCCCTCACATTTCACAGGTTCGTAATCATCTCTTACTTCATTCCTCTCGCTTCCAATCTCTCATCCCTGCTATATTTCTCTCTCTCTCTCTCTCAGAGTTTGACTGCTTAGCCTGTCACTCATATCAGCCTCAGAGCCCCACTGTGAGTGTGTATGTGTGTGAGAAATACAAACCGAAGGTCATCTCCTTCTGGGAGTCATCTCACTTGATACCATCATGTGTGAATGAACAATATGTGCCTGTTCTGAGCAGTTTTTTTTTTTTGCTACTGATGGTTGAATCTTAATTCTCACAAATTCATGCTTACATTAGTACATACATTTTAGTATAAAGCACCAATGAATGTCTATTTCATAAATTTGCATTAAGAAATATTAACATTGCTAAAGCACTATTTAATAAATTCCTGCTATATGTAGCACCTGCGGCTCTCCATACACTCTTGAAGGATCCTAACATTAGGAAAGATCCAGAAGTTTAATTCAGATCATTTCAGTCTGATTTTAACAGTTTGAGTTGCACATTTCAGTACAGATTGTATTGTGAACGCAATGTACTCTTTCAAAAAGACTGTTAAAGTATGGGGCAGAGGCAAACTACTGTACATTGGAGCACCATTTCTCACTTCACATGCAAAGACAGCATTTAAATTAATGTTTTGAAGGCAAATGAATGGAAAAAGTCCACAACAGTTCAAAAACATTTTCCCTCCATGGTCTATTTACAGTAAAACGTTCTGGAAGATTGTCACGATAAACTACATTCTGACTATTACATTTGCAAAGTAGACTAGACCCCATAAAAATGAAATAAAATGTACAATTAACCCTTTCAAAGCTGCTTTAGGTTTTGTGATAAAAAATCACTACATATGTAATGTTATATACAGTAGTAGTTATATGTAGAATTATACAAAACCATGTTTCATGCATGCAAATGTTTTTTATAGACTGACATGAATGGAATTTCATTCTTTAATATTTTTGCTGTTCTCTTGCACATGCAAAAGCACACACTCTATTCAAATTAGAAGTAAGCTTGAACTTTAAAGTGACTCACATACAAGCTCAAATAAAAGCATTGAAGTTTACAAGTAGGCTATAGTGTGAACATGGCAAGAAAGAAGAGAAGGATGAATCAGCAGAGAAGTAAGAAATCAGTGACTTACAGATAGAACCAGAAAGTTAAGTGTTGAATTAGCGTACAGCGACAGAAAGAAACTACACACATTCATTTCAAGAGTGAACATACCTGCTGCTGTTCTTTGATTATGTCTCTCTCGATTTGTGTCTCCTCTGCCGTTTCTTTCTCCCTTAATTATCTTTCGCTCCTGTCCCGTTTCTTTTAGCTTTCTTTCGGTTTCTCAACGCTCATGCCCTCGCCTGTGTGTGTGAACTGGAGGCAGGTGAGCAGATGATGAGTTCAGTTCATTTCTGCCGTGGCGACTCCTTCAGGCAATACAGTGTGCTTACGAACGTCTCCTCCTACTCTCTCCTCTCTTTTTTCTCCCCTCCCTGAGAATGAAAGAGGAACGATGCCCTCCAGTGTTTCCAAATCGCTTTTTTTGTCTCTCGTTTCACTTTCAACATCGTAGTGTCAATAACTTTATTGTTTGCGCCACCAATTGAATCAATTTGATACGTCTTAAAAAAAAAAAAATCAAGTTTCTATTTAGGTTTTTTTTAATAAATTCCGTTGTATCGCATAATCCTGACAAACCAATAGGCTTTTTAAATTTATATTTCATATATTGTGGATTCCTATAGTAGGCTTACATGCAGATTATTGTTCAAGACAATGAGCACAACATCGCTCATTATGATTAACAAAGATATTCCATAACAGAATTAGACTGAAGGTACGTTCAGAGACGTTGAAAAAACGATTTACGTTTACAACAATAATGATGTAGCCTACTAAAAACGGAATTTTTCTTTTCGTTTTTAGTTCAGACGACAACGTAACGTTAGTCAAAACGATGGCGACGTAACTTTGAAAAACTGCGCGCTTAAGTCATGACGTAAGGGTCCAAGCGTTTACAGCAGGGGCTGGCGCAAAATGCGGCATCGCGTTTAACTTCAGAATACCATCTCAGCAGCCGTTTATGAGCACTATTTATTCATATTACACCTTTAAGCTAAGTATTTAAAAACTTGCGGTGTACAGTCTCCGACGCAAGACTTATGCTGCGTTCCAGACGAGGTTACCGATCGGGTAGGTCGCATACCGATCGGCGTATGACATCAAAGTACCGCGAGAGCGACTGGACAGCATGTGCTTTTGAATCGCTCTCGCGGTACTTTGATGTCATAAGCCGATCGATCTGCGCAGCGCCGATGCATCTCGAACACATTATACGCATGCACATGACATCACCGTTTTCACAAATTCATGTTTTTGTAGTTTACACGGAGACGATAACGGTATCTTTTTCAAAAGCTTGCACTCTTAAATCATTTTCAATAGTTTGTTTTCGGGCACCCAAAACGACATTGTCGTGAAAAAAAAAGGCCTAAATACATAAGTTTTCCGTTTTTAGGTGAAAATGGTGTCACTGTCCTGTAAACAAACCCATTATTCTGTAAACAAAAACCTGAATTTATTTCAGTTCAGTTAAAGCGAGTACATGTCAAAGATCCTGAACTTGCCCAGTCGAGGTATACAGTCCCAGAAAAATCTGTGGATGTTTGTTATAAATTGTGAATATGTATATTTATGTTAAAGCATATTCATTTGTGTTAGAGGTCGCATTGAAACCATATTTAATGTGAATCAGCAGGGACCAATTCATAATTTAAAGGGATAGTTCATCCAAAAATGAGAATTGTCGTCATTTCCTCACTTTGTGGTTTTAAACCTGTATGAGTTTCTTTGCTCTGAACACAAAAGATATTTTGAAAAATCATCCCCTTGGAATTATAAGGTTCTATCTGCATTCTGAGCAGTTCTGAGATATTGAGCTTAAAAGTTTTTGCATTCCATTGGACATTGTAGAACCATTTTGTTTTCTAAATAAAGTCCCTATATTTACTCAACATTATCAAAAACATCACAATGTAATTAAGTTGTCACAGAATAAGAATATGTGAATAACTCAATTTTGACAAAAATGTCAGAGAGAACCTTATAATTCCAAGGGGACGAAATGTTGGTAACCAAATGGTTTCTGATCCCCATTGTCTTCCCTTCCAACACCTTCCACAGCAACAAACATCCAAGATTCTCCAAACATTTCTTTAAATCATTATAAAATGAGATTAAGTAACAGCACAAAAAAAAAAAAAAAAAAAAAAAAAAAAAAACACTCACAAACTACTAAATGCATTTTTTGCATCACTTTACAAATGTGGCACTTATAACGTTAAAAAAAAGGCAACTTTAAATGCGAGGCAAAAATAAGTTAATTCAACTTTATTTTTTTATTAACAAAAACAGCAAAACCGTACAATGCCAACATCAAAATCCAAAACCTATATACATGGCAAACCCAGAGTACAGTGATTAGAAGCTCTCAGACTATAGCACAATAGAAACCACAATTCCCATGAGGCCATGAGAAATTTAAAAAAAAAAAAAAAAAAATCAGTGAAATTTCAATTCAAGTCAGAGTTTTTTTAAAAATGTGATGAATCTGCTACAGCTATTAAATCAGCCCCCCATAAGAAAAAAAGTCAAGTGTTGTAACACTAGGTATAAAATGACAGTGCTTTGTGTTCAGTACAACAATACCCATAACTCTTTGCAAACTTTTAAAAACAAAACTCAATTAAAGGGAACTGGTGCGGAAAAGTGCTGGAAAAATAGAAAAAGGCAGCCTGACTGTGTTCACAGTGATATCAATATTCCGTCATCGCTTTAATTTAAAACAAGTCAACCGTCCTGTGACCTGCTGTGACTTACAGGGCTGAGTATAAAATTGTATTGTAATTTCTGAATTAATGCAATGATTTTATTTACACCATTTAACTGTACTAACGAGAAAGAAAACCAGCATTAAGGAAAAATTTGATGGAAGTACAGTGATAACGACTGATAAATGAAAGCAAATTTACAGAGTAAAAAAAGAAGGGGAGCCACTGTACCCTGGTGCTCGACCAAAAAGAGAAAATTGGAACATGTGCCCTGAATGTGAAAACCCCAAAACAAAACTATATTAATAGTGAACACTCGGCAGCTTGAACCAGTAAACAAATGAACATTGGTTTAAAAAAAAACAACAACACACTGAACATGTCAAAAGAGTTACCTAAATGCATATGGTGCATCACCAACAGTGAGTCAAACTTTAAAATAAGCAAACATAAATAAAATATAAATATGTATTTGTGAGCTTAAAAGTGTCTTTAAAGTTAGTTGGCCATGACGAAAAAAAAAAAAAACAGACAATACAAATAAATGGGCGGAATAGGCTAAAGCGAACAAAGCTTGTTAAATGTTTCAGTGTGTGGATGTGTGAGGCCTTAGGTTACAGTATGATCATATCAATGTTGTCCCCTCAAAATATACCTTCACATCACACCCAGGATGACCCTATCTGCAACTGTGTTTGAAAACACAGACAATGAAGTGCACTGCTTGATCTCAATCAAGTTGTTCTCCTCTGCGTCTATGGGAGTCTACCCTAAGAAAAGAAACAAAGTGACTTGGTAAAAGTGACCCCTGAAAACTAAAGCAGTTATCTTCATCTTGGGTGCACAAAAACTTACCCAAAAAAAAAAGAGTGAAGGTTTGGCTACAGAAGGGTTAGCAAAGTCTGGACGCCACAATCCACATAGTTCTGAAAGACAAAGTCACACATTCACTCTTCTTATATTGATGAGCCTTTTAATTTTGGCACACTTCCTTTCCCTGCAGGACAGGTGTTTGCAGTTTTTATACTAAGTCAGCACTGCCATCTAAAGGCTTACCACAGCACAACAATCAAATCTAATCTTCATTAACTATTGGCCAGTGCACTGTATGGTATTGTCTTAAAACTTAAAACTCTCAAAACACATATCATGCATATATATATATTTAAGCAATTTTTCATCACAACACTGCACTGCTTATCCTTTATCTACATTTTTTATTTCTAATTTCATGCAGTTCAATTAATGAAAAAAAAAAAAGTAGTTGTTAGGAATTACTACAGTAAACAAAAGCTACACACTGCAACCTTTTTTCCTGCTGGTGCGACTAATTTTGTTAGAGGTCACACTGATGCCACCACGTTGGCCAACTAATAAGAGCTGCCATTTTTGTTGCATCTGAAAAACAGCAAATGAAACTAAAGTGGAGTGACACTGTGCTACCTGTTTGAGCTGTGCGAACCATTTATCAGCTCGGAGCAATATAAGACAAGCTTTTGAGAGTGAAATTTAAGCACTTTTTCAAGGGCTTTCAAGTGCTTTGCACTTTTCCCAGCACTTCAAAGCTCTAAATATCCAATTTTAACATTTTTAATGTGATGATTTGTAAAATTAAAAGTTTAAAGATGTAGGAAAAGGAACACTTTGTGGCAAACGAACACTTTAAATAAATGAAATTACCACTATAACCAGTAGTTGGCAGCAGAGGAGCACTTATTGGCTTATTAGCTATTTCCACTTATTAACTTTATGATTAAAAATCCCCCCAGCGCTACCAAATCAGGTGCTGGCGCCAACATCTGTAGAAATTAATGGCACCGGTGCTACTGCTCTCAAATGTCAGTCTGGAGCCCTGAAACAGTTATTGTAGATGCACTAGACTTTCCAATTATGATACTATGTTTTGATACTGGTTTATTGTCGAGTATTTTAGGGATTCTCTGACCTTGTGATCTTTAGCACGCTAAAGGGGATCACAAGGGGAGCTGGTGCTTATTGATACACTGTACTGACAGCTTTTCAAGTATTATTAAAATGCTAGAGGCAGCCGTTTCAGACTAGCTTACGCACACTCTTCTCAATTTAATTTACAGGGCTGGGCAAGAAAGCTGGGCTAACCAACATGGTTAATATTGTTATAATGTATCTAATTTTGTTAATATTGGTTATACTGATTAAGGAATTACATTACCAAGGCAATTCAAATTAAGTTAAGTTTCATACAAGCGACAACATATTGGTGCACCCCTAAAAAAAAAAAACAACTACATTATTTGTAAATTGCTATGGATGAAAGAATCTGTAAAATTAATCAAATTGAAAAAAGTCTTTAATATGGCTCCAGAAAAAAAAGTTAAGTAATATTACTGTTTTAAAAGTTAAAACAGTAATATTGTGAAATATCACAATTTAAAGTATTTTTTTCTATTTTAATTTTAAAACATAATTTATTCCTGTGATTGTAAAGTTGAATTCACATCATGCTGTTTTTTACACAATATCCCATCATGTGCATAAAAATAGGTGAATGGAAACATAGCTAACGTTAAAGTCCCCGTGAACCTGAAGTTGCAAACGACTTTTCTCCAGTGGTGTAACGCATTTCCAAGTGAAACGGAATATTGAATAGAGGGCAGGGTTTTACTTTAGCGCTCCTCCTCTCCATCTCTCGCTCATAGCAGACTAACGGTTGCAGGGGAGTGGTTCACGCGTTTTCAACCCAAGCCGTCAAACTGACGTCATCAGAGAAGGAACGCCATTCCAGACCTGAAGTAACTTTTCAGATTTTGATTAAAGATTACCACGACAAACAATTTTTTTCTGTGTATTAACTTGCACATATTAATTGTTCAACACAAGACTAGTAATATGCACTAAGTAAATAGGGTCAGTTTTGATTTCATGATGACTTTAAAAACAGCTGAGGTGCATTATATTTGTGAGAATTTTTTCAGAATTCTTTGATGAAGAGTTCAAAAGAACCACAATTATTTGGAAATACAAGTCTCTTGTAAGGTTCTTTACTTTCACTTTTAAACAATTTGGTAAAAACAACAACAAAAAAAAAAAAAAAAAAAAACACCACTTGTTGACTTCAAACTTTTTTTTTTCTAGAAATGGCAACTACAACAATCCAGTTCAACCTCTTATGCTCAATCCCTCATTTACCAACCCAAAAAAAGGGAAGTGGAGCTGACCTGATTGACAAGCCTCGTCCTCTGCTCTCCACACCACTGTGGCAGGGGATACTAATACACGCACACAAAAAAACAATGGTTGATTTTCTCAGACAGTGTTTTTTTTTTTAATATGCCTGGAAAAGATAGCATGCGTGAGGAGTTTACACAAGATATCCAACTATGTGCTTTTCTGAGAGATGAAAGCAATGTGTACCTGATAGGCATACGTGGTCTGTGCATAGTTCATGGGCACCGGTGGGACCATAAATCCTGGAGGACTGGAGTAAGAATAAGGCTATAAAGAAAGGAAGACACAGGGAAAACATGAAAGTTCTGTTATTTTGCAAGCTTAGGAATGTGCAATCCGAGTTTAAAGGCCCATTCACACCAAGATAACTATAACAATAACTATATTAGAGACCACACCAGCGCACTGTATCGTTCCGTTTATAAGCGAGCAATGCAAGAGCGATGCTGTCTGCTGCTTAAAATGCTCTTTAAAGCAGGATGGATTCTGATTGGCTGTCAATATTTTTAGCATTCAGCAGATGGAAAAAAAAATTGTTGTGAAAGTGATTTCAATGATACCATTCCTCTGTGCCATTATTGTTGTAACTCTGCTATAGACCTTAGTCAGGTTAGACGCCATATTGAATTTAACGTGGATGAAAAACGAAGCTGTGAGGGATAGACTTGCAGTCTTTACAATGGAACGCACTGTATAGATGTCCTAGATCATAAGTTTTTCTTCACTACTCAACTTAAAGGATTAGTTCACTTTAAAATAAATTACCCCATGATTTACTCACCCTCAAGCCATCCTATATGACCTTCTTTCAGACGAATACAATCAGAGTTATATTAATAATCACCCTGATGCTCCCAAGCTTTATAATGGCAGTGCAAAGACACCACCTGTTTGAAACTCAAAAAAGTGCATCCATCCATCATAAACATACTCCACATGGCTCCAGAGAGTTAATAAAGTCCTTCTGAAGTGAAGCGATGCATTTGTGTAAGAAAAATATCCATATTTAACACATTATAAAGTCAAATATCTAGCTTCCGCCAGACCACCTTCTGTATTCAACTTACAAAGTGTAATGCCTCTCGCAGTTCAAAATGCATACGCTACATCCTAAGTAAAAGTTTTTCCAGAAAGACATTTCATCAGCTGAAAAATCGGTATGTTGTTAAACAACAGTACAGTTCATTAAACACATTGTATTCTATCCCTCACAGCCTCTTTTTCATTCCTGTTAAAAATTAAATATGGAGCTACCCTGACTAAGTTCTATTCTTTTACAGTTTTACAATGATTTTTAAAATAATATCTTTATCGTTGTGATCATAGTTATCTTCCTTGGTGTGAACAGGTTAACTCCTTTACATTATGTTTATACTCAGGGTGTCATGATTTGTTACCTGCATGTATTGATTCCCTCCACTGAAGACAGGCGAGGGTGGGGCCAGGCCTGGGGGACAGCAGCTGCAATACACATATGGGGTGGGGCTGACCCACTGTGTTGGACCAATCATTGGAGACGACACTGAACCTGGGAATAAGAAAGATTCCAAAATATTTTAACCATGACTTTTTCAGTCATTGAGACTACATTTATAATTTCAATTTATTTAAAAAGATTTGAATGTTCCCAATTTTTGTCTGATTCCAATCCTTGAAATAATTAAAAGCAATTACAAATTACAAGCAAGTACAAATGTCTCCAATAAGAATTTAAAATGTGTATTTAATATAGACATTTCCATTACTTTTTGTACAAGACAGAATAAAAAGCGAAACATATTGGCTCACGAGAATTTCGCTCTTTCATGATGGCAGGTCCCAGTTTGAGTTTTTTCCCTTTAAAACTGATCGGCTGCTGTAAAAGAATTAAATGTACAAGATGTCTCCCTGCACTCATAACACCAACACCCAGACAGAAAAGAGAAGAAAGTTATGTAGACAGGTAAAAGTGACCTCCTTACATCAACGATAGTCTGGATATCAACGTCCTCGCTGAAATAAACGAAACCATACCTATGAGGAAGAAGGTGAGCAACAAATCAGGTGACGCAGGTATGAATGTTTTCTGAAAGCAGTTTGCAAGAAATATTATATAAAAGGATAGTTTACCCCCCAAAAATGACAATCTGATATCATTTACTGAACCACATTTTGCTCCAAAATGACTTTATTGTAAATGACGACATAAATACTTGGACAGCAAAATGAAGTGCACAAGTGTGATCAAACAATTTAGCAGGGCTTGATGATAATAGCCCAGGGCCAGGTTGAATGACGCTCAGAACAGTTGACAGAACTGTCATTGTCTTGATCAGGCCAGTGCTGCATCTTCACAAAAGTTTATCATTTGCACGCGTTTTTAAGCCTTTAATTTAAATATTCAAGCGCATGAAGCAGCAAAAGAGAACTCAATCTTGTACTCGCGTGCTGTTTGAAAATACTTCAAGAATTATGTTTTTACTCTTTTATTCTTGCCACATTTAGGCTATAACCAGTTGGCTGTAACTGTTTTTGTACCCGAGTGTGAGACGCTGCTATTGCTAATATTAGCTGTATCTGGTGCTTTAGGACTCACGGCTGGGTTAGAGTTCACATATCGCGTCTTTTGCACACGCAAGTTCGTCATTTCAAATGTAGGCGTATTATTTCAAATGTTCGTTATTTCAAATGTTTCCAGGCGTGCCTATATGCTTTTCAGAATGCCTCAAGCACACCACAGGTCATGTGACAAGAACCAACTGATCAGCTTCAGCCTTTCCATAACATCAAAAACTCAGCTGGGGTTTATTTCTCATCTCCATAAATATATCTAGTAAAGCTAATGCAAGGGCTAGAAATCAATTAATCCTTTGCTGATACTTCCTCGTCATTCTTGCAGAGCCCAGTTCATGGTTGCATAGCAACGACAGACGCCACGGGAGCAAAAGCGCTTGGGAAAGGAGGAGAAAGTGGCGCGGCCGTGCTTTCCACGCATTTTTAGACACGACATGTGAACGGCCCTAAACACATTCCTTCAGATTAATACCGTGTTGAAGCAAAAGTCAGTGCCGACTGTAATGAACTGCGTATGTGCGTGATGAGATAAGGTCCTTGTCGCAGGTCCTAGCAGATAGATACAACTGTAAAATGCTCACTGCTGTTCACCGTGCGAGAATGACTGAAAAAAAGTCAGGAATCGATAAACAGAATCGAAATGCGCGCATCGTATCGAATACCCTGTTCTTTGAAATTTGGAACCGGTTCTAAAATGGAACTGGTTCTCGATACCCAACCCTACTCCTGGGTGTATGTTAGATCACAACACTGGAGTAGAGAGCACTATGAATTGTTCTTCAAGTGCACAGTAATTGAAATTTAAAACTGTTAAAAGAAAAGGCTCAATCAACTATTGCATAAATTCAATACAGAACACATCGATATCTCTTCCCTTTGTGCTGTGAACTTTTCAATGTGAAGCATTGCGCACTGTGACTCAGTGTTGCTTTAAGCGTATCATTCTGTGCACAGGATGCGCATAAGCACTTTGTGCCACTCTGTATTGGAGCCTTTCATAATATAATACTTTTGCACAATGAAAGATTATTAATAGCCTTTCTTGTTCTGTCCCATCTACCATATGTTGCTGCCTCATTAAAAAGCTGCACTATACATTTAAAAGAAGAGTCTTAGTTTGAGTGTATATTTACATATATATTTACTTGTTTTTCATGAATGTATTTTATAACAATACAAAGAGCCATGTGCAATATTTTACCAGATTTAGTGCTATACTTATTCACATTTATTTGTTCCCCACAAAATGTTTTCACTAAATGTTTAGATTTTATACAATTATTGTGCACTCATGAATTTTCGAGAGTAACATTTGCTGCTGAATTATCCACTAACCTAGTTTGTAATAGTATTTTTATCACAGATCATGATTATATATTTTTTCACTTGTCTTTATAATGAAGTTGTATTTAGTAGATTGTGTTTAACACAAAAGAGTGATTATCAGTTCAATACACAAGAGCAGGGATCTAAATTAACTTTTTTACTTGGTAGCACTGGTGCTCCTAACTTCATAAAGTTAGGAGCACCAGCAACAATTTAGGAGCACCACAACTAAAAAGCCTTGTCATTCGCTTGTCCGAATAAAAAAAAAAGTTGCTTGTCTGGAAAAAAATAGGATTTTTGGTGTTGTAAATATAATTTACTGAAGCAATATTCTCATCAGTGTTCACTCAGCTTTGACATTTAAATCTGCATATGTGGCATTTACCCCTAGGGCATTTTTTTTTTTAACCTTTATAAAGGGCCTTTTCCCTTTATAAATGCTTCATATTTCATTTTAAATTCTTAAATTTGATCAATAAATGCAATTAGAATAATAAGATACTATAGGGCTGTTACCAGTAAAATTAAATAATTTACACTGAAAAATTACAACTGCATTAAATAATGTTATGAGATTGTTTAATTAATTTATTTATTTTTTTGAATATACAAATAAGAATTTTTGGAAAGAATGATTACTTTTAAACATGAAACTAAACCGCCAGTAGGTGACCGTGTTAATGAGTGAGTAATTGAGTCATTCATTGAAGCGATTCGTTCGAATGGATGATTCATTCAATAATGACGAAGTTGTTTATGAATAGGTCATTGATTCTTTGACTCAACCGATTCGTTCAAAATGCTGAATCATTCAGTAATGAAAGAAAACACGATTTTGTTGTCATGAAATGTGCGATGGTTCTGCTGTGATCTTTGTTTGGAACCATTTTCGCTGCTGAAACAAAAACAGTCACTCTTGCATCTAAAATGTAAGTTATTTAATTTTAACTACTTTTTACAGTTCATCGTTATGCTTTATTCAGGATATTCAGGAAAACTGTACTCTTGGTCCTGTAATGTTGCTTAACTGTATCATATGTTTTAAATATAAAAACGTAAGTGTTAATGTCGAGTCGTGTGTAACGGTTCTTTTCATCTTCTCTCTTCAGCTCTTTATATTTTGCGCGCTAGCTCCCTGTCATGTGACAACGAAGCGCAGTGAAAGGGAGTGATTGATGGCTAATATTAACCAACCTAAAATCTGCTCCAAACTTAAGAACATATAGATGAAGCTTAATTGGTTGTGTGATAGAACGATGGACCAGTCACTGTATCAGCAGCTCACAGCAGGCACATACTGTGCTGTAATTAGCGAACGTTTTGTAGAGAAATAAACAGGTCGCACCTCAACGATTATATGCACTCGCACAAATGCTCCCAAATATATTTTAAGGTCGCACACGTTAAATTTAGGGAGCATGTATTTATTTGTGCTACTGCTCGTAATTTGATTATTTGTTCTTTTTCTTTCATTACTGACTGTTTACTTGTCTTTAACAATATTTAAAATTTATGAGTTAGGCTAGAAATTTTTGGTGTCATAAGCTCATTTATTATGGTTACATGAGTAACAAGGTCTATATTATTCATTTATTTTTGTGGTGGGGGCCAATGAACTTTTTTTTTTTTTTTTTAGTAGAACAAATCCTTAGCAATGAGCCCTGCTATAGTATGGTAAAATTTCAAAGTAAATTGGTTCAGAAAACAAAGCCTTATGCTTCACAATATTTTCTGAATGACCTTTTTTTTTTTTTTTCAGCAAAGAAAACTACAACACTCACTCACCCTTTGCATATTCCTCCTCGATAAGTGATGATTTTCACTTCTTTCACAGACCCGTACTTGGCAAAGAATTCTCTGATCTCGTTCTCGTCCACCTGATGAAAGCAGTGGTGGACGAAGACACAAATCAAGTACTTGAATACAAGTAGATACCCTAAAAAGAAATTACTCCAGTAAAAGTATAAGTACTCATTTTCATTTTGAGTAAATGTACAATGTCAATGTACTTGAGTATTAAAAGTAAAAAGAAGTGATTGATGAACCATGTTTATTATTTAGCCAGCACTAGTCAGACTATAATAATAGTACCATATATGAAATAATGTACAATATAGCATTTCAAAAATGAGGAAAAACAAAATTTCTGTAAATGTGTGATACAAACATACTAGTTTTATATCATTTGTAACTGCCACAACAGTGGGGAAGATGCACGAACTGGCAATTTTAGGCAATATAAAGCCTACCCCATACAGACGTCATACAAATGCCCGCCATCAGTCACGCACACATTTACTCTCTGTCGATATCCCAGTTCTTGGCTCGTTTTGACTGGATCATTGAATCAGTGAGTTATTGATTTGAGAACAGATGCATTCGGATCAGTCCAACTTGCGAATGAATCGTTCAGTGCGATATGTGAACCAATTCAATAGGGCTGTGTTCGAAGTGGCATACTATCATACTACTCTTACTATTTCTGCAGTCTCCAGTATGTATAGTACGTAGCATGCAAATTTTCTGTATGCATTGAATACACTGATGACCTACTATATTTGCCAACACCTGCTAAGTACAATTCGAGAACACTAAAATCGGTGTTCAGAATGGCATACTATCATACAACTACTATATTGCATTGTGCAATGTACTGTGAAAAAGTATGTGAATTTTCTGTATTGATGGTATTTTCCCGGATTGCCTACTACATTTGCTTAAATCTGATGTATATAGATCTGAGGACACTGCATGGGATACGGTTTTCCACAACGTAACGTGCTCCATGTTTCATCTTCGTGAAGAGTGCAGCATGAGTGAACTGGATACTGTTTAGTAGTAGGACCAATTTAACCCTTTGTAAATTAAAGGTGCAATATGTAATATTTTCTGTCCGCTAGAGGCCTATTCAAAACAAAGGCGTAGCTTGATGACGCCAAGTTTGAGTTTATTATAGGGGTGTAACGATTCACTCGTTTTCTCGATGCATCGATTACAAATCCTGACGATACATATGCATCGATCTTGAAACATGTTTTTTGAATCGTGAATCGTTAATTTCAGTCGATAATCGATGTAAAATGCTAAGAATCGGATTAATCGCGATTCTATAGCGATTCAGTGCTTTAAAATATATAAACATTAAATTACTACATGCGCGAATTGATGGGAGACGTTGTGCGCCTTCATTCGTGCTCACAACCCTCCTTCACACAGACGCGCTGCGATCTTTACCGCCTTTCACTGGAATGCGCTCGCGCTCTGTCCATAGCTTTTTTTATTGAGAAGCCCACGTTTGAGCTCTCCTCAGGACGGCCACTACTGCTATTCACATGAGCAGATGACAGCTCTCTATTGAGACAGCAATAGTCCTCCTGAGTCAAACCGATCAAGCTGCCAAGTCATTGCGTGGTCACTACTGTTGAAATAAAATGCTTTCATTGCGTGGAAACGCCACCGTTATTTTCTATAAGATAAAATACTTAAGTTTTACGGAAGTGGGTCATACCATTGACATTACCTGAGCAGCTGAAGTAAAACCCCGCTTATTCAAGGGCGCGCATTTATCGCATGGATGGAGCAAACACATCATGTAAGTGTCTCATATGCACAGTTCCAATGAATGATAAATGAAATTTAACTTAATGTTGTTAAACTGAATGTGCGAAGGAAACTGCTGAAGTAACTACAACATTAACAACACAAATAAAAACGCGCAGTTTATCTATCAATCAGATGTGCATTAAAGTTGTGTTCGTTATTATAGCAACAGTAGAAACCCAGCACGTTTTCTTTCAGAATCATCGTAAGGAAAATTATCAGTATAAACAGAACAAAGAGGGCTTTTATAACTATGTGCATGATATTCTAAGGTAGTCTCTCCATGTAAGCATTAGTATGTTTAATGTACCTGGAACACTTGAAAAAGGTTGTGTAGCCATTAGCACTATAGTTAACATGAACTAACAATGCCTTTTAAGATTTTGGCTTATGTAAATTTCTACAAATGCCAATTTTTAGGCTATTAAAATAAAGTTATGTAGCATCATTATAACTAACATGAACCAACATTAACAATGGGCAAAAGGTTGTTTTTTGCCCTTACTCTCTGACCTCCTGAAGGCCGCTGTGTAATTTGCACCCTGACTAAGACAGATTGGGGAAAGCATTTCAGTAACCCTATGAATGCATATAAAAATGCAGAATCGAATCGTTCTGAATTGAACACCTATGAATCATGAATCGAATCGATTCGCTGTGTACCCAAAGATTCACAGCCCTAGTGTATTATGTCAGAGTCACCGGCGCCACTTCCGCTTTTGTGGTCATGAGTATGAGGTAACGCAGCTCCGTTTATCATATTAGATCCATTTGAGTGTGTTGAAAATGTTATAACGTTACTCTGTGGGTTTGCTCGGTGGCTGCTGTGAGACATTTGTTACACACTGCATTAAGCTAGATCGATTTTAGAATATCATATTAATAAATGCTGGATGGCTTGTGTTGATTAAAGGCATGCAGGTAATTTTAAAACGTATTGTATGATGGAGAAAATGCTGTATTAACTACTTGACAAAATAGTTTTTCTCTGAGGCATGGTAAAGCATGGTACTCGCAGCAAAAAAAAAAAAAAAAAAATCTAGAAAATTAGATTTAAACAATAAGACTAAACGTGTTGAGCTATATAACAATAATTAGTTTTCTGTCTATAAATATATCAAAACAGTTGTTCCCTTGCCTATTAAAACATGTAAATATTAAAGCGTCTTTGGTGTTTCCATGGTTTGACGCGGGTATGACGCAATTGACAGGCGACTCCTCACACGTCCCGGAGCCTTGGTTAAAATTGCAATTTTCTCACGATTTACAAATAGTTGCAAACATTTGGGATATTGTAAGTACTCAAGTGAACAAAATATATAACACTGGCCTAGTGGTTTTTGGATGTTTTACTGCAAAAATCTTACATATTGCACCTTTAATGAGAGCCTTGGACTATTTAGGCTATTTATACCATAACATTCAATATAAACAAATATCATTTTTGCTTCATCATCCATTTATACAATTTCACACACTATTCTTAAAAAAAAAAAAAAAAAAAAAAAAAAGTAGGCAGTATGCACTGTGTACTGCGCAGTAAGCAGCAAGTTAGTGTGCCGTTTCGAACACAGCCTCGGTTCATGAATCCGCCTCTGAGGGGGTGGCGATTTCTTCAGCTTGAAATAGCGAGGAACGAGTTATAAAATGTAACTTAGTGGAGTAAAAAGTGCTATATTATGCTTTAGAATGTAGTAAAGAAAAAGTTTCCCAAAATAAAAATATTCTGCTGAAGTACATATACTTGGACAAATGTACTTCAGTTGAGTAACGAAGTAAAAATACTTAGTTACTGTCTACCACTGTGAAAAGGGATCAGTTAGGGGAGTAGACAGACTATGGAATTGTAGATAGAATTTAGAACTCTAATGTACCAGTTTGAACATGTTAGGCCACAAAAACAGAACAACAGCTTCAGTTTATCATCAACATTATTAACGTTACCTTCATGTCAATGCCGCCAACAAACAGTGTGTTGGGCGTCATCTTGCCCTCGGGTAAAATATAACCGTTAGACAACTTCAGAGAGGACGGGAAGCCCTGACGGTGCTTCTGGATATCCTGTGGATTTTACAACATTTTCAGAACTATATCAACACGTTATTAACATAAGAATGAACAGGTAAAAACTACAAAATGAGTTCTCCAAAACAACCAATAACTGCGTTTTTGAGATTCAAAAGTACGATTACCTGTGAATATAGCCCACATATAAGGCACAGGGGTAGCTTAACGCCCTGATACATCTTAGATTTGAAGGCCTCACGTTTTGTTACTGATTCCCTAAATACAAACCCCAAAGTCACCCGAAATGCTAGATGAAAAAGTATCAAAGTGCTCGACCTCACGCGGCCGAAACCGGGTCGATACCTTCATGTTTCTTCATTAAGCAATCTTGGCATTTAGGCTAAAATGAGTTAATTGGACGAACATTTGTGCTCTCCTGGCAGATGCACATAATTTAATGGACGACACGACAGTCTGATTTCCTTTGATGGCGATTTTGCCGCGCGAACTATTTTACAGCAGTAAACTCGACATTAATAGCAGAGAACTTCATAGATGGTGGCTGAAAGATGAAACGATGAATTATTGTTACTACTTTTGCTACTTACCATATCTAAAACCATTAAAATGACAAAATAAATTAATGAAGTGAGAGGCTCGTTGGGACTGTGCTTCTAGCTGGAGTCGCATTAGAGCGCCACACCCATTCTCAGTCCTAATTGGAAAATGCACATACCAAATAAGGCGAATTAAAGTTATTAATACGGAATAACATTCTTTTTTTTTTTAACATTAATCGGTCAAAGCTCAATTATTACATACTCTAATTATTTCTAAAGTAATGTGATAGATTTTATAGAGTCTAAATTTAATCCATTTTGGAACAGTCTAAAAGTTTGGCCGTGGACACGAGGTAGGCCTACTTCCTGGACCTTAACTTTATAGGCTTTTAAAACTTTGTTTAGCATTTAAACTGCAAAATAAAGCTGCGTTATTTAAATGAGAAAATGTAATAATATAGTCTGAAATTGACGATATTTGATTAAATGCTAGCTAATCCATTATTAATGAGGAGACAATCTTACTATAGCGATAGCTGACCGCTAGATGTCGCGTTTCAAAATCATGAGCTGCCTATCTGGACTGAATTTTGGGTCATAATAATATACCTTAATTTCAATATATATTACTAAGCTAACCTACTGTCTGGTGTTGACTATGATGAGGTAGTTTAAAGGTGATTAAAGGTAAAAAAAAATGGCTAAAAATAAAACTAGCGTGCACAAATCTTTGGATTAGACAAGAGTAATGCTTTTTATTCATCCAGAGTTAATAGGATATCAGTATTAGAAACATCCTTCGTGTCATGTGCAAAACAATACACAGTTACCACGGGAACCAAGACAAAATAAGATTACTGACACCAGAGAAATACTAGAACATAAAAGTTTCACATATCATGGCTTAAAAATAATGACAAATATGAAAGGGAAAAAAAATCCATAATTTAACAAATGACTTCTGTGGTCTATGGACTAAAATCTCTCTTAAAAAAAAAAGAAAATACAGACAAAACTGGAACATGGACAACTACTCAGGCACTGGTTCATGGAAAATCAATAAAGATGGGAGTGAATGAGAGAGACACTCAGACCATATTCATAATAAAGGCGCTCTCTACAACTAGATTGAGCATCTGTCAGTATCTCATCCTTATCACAACAGCCAGTTCCCCAAAAAAGAGACAAAGACAGAGATAGAGGGAAAACTGAAGCAAAATATAGCTTTTATCTGAGGCAGAGAGTGTCTGTTAAATGTATTTCACAGGATATTGATTTAGGAGAAAACAAATATTAGGTTTTCTACATAAACGTCAAGATGAACCTTTAGCTGTTAGGACATTTTCAAAGAAAATTACAAAATGGAAATTTCTCATTTAAGTTGAGGCTGCTTTTTATGGCTTTAGATAGTACATTTAGGTAACAGAGTCTATGATCAGGGACACACATTTGGGGCACAAAGAAAAGAGCTGTTTTGAATTAGGATGTATTAAAAATCCATAGCCAGAGGTCCAGGATTTAAGAAACAGAATGTGTGGTTTAGGGATTGAGTTACAGGGCATGGGGGCACATGAGGCAATCAGCCTGAGTTCCTATGTGCGAATGTCCAGCAGAGTTTCTTAAGTGTTGAAGATGGGTACAGTCATATTTAGGGAGAATCCTGGTTCAAAGGTCAGTTGGGTTTACAATAGTGAAGTCAGAGTCCTTGCTGTGAGTGCTGCCGTCATCTGGACTGGAGGACCCAGATGTGGCCCCCATCAGAGGGTCTTGAAAATCCGCTTTGTTTAGGCCTCGTACATGCTTAAAGAGTGGAGCCGTGGTGGTTATGCTTTGCTCCTCACTCTCAGACGGCTCTCCATCCTGTGAGACCAAGATGTAGTCGTCCCAGTTTCTCCCTTCAGACGCCTAAGACAATAAAAAGTGTGTATGAATCATCATATGGAGGCTTTTCTCAGATATTGATATATGCAATCAATTAATCAGCATGTAGTCAGTATGTAATTACTTTAAATTGATGCTAAAATAAAAAAATATACCAATTAAATTAAACTAATATGTAAAAAAAAAAAAAAAAACTATTTAAATAAAGCTGAAATTAAAATTAATTATTAGATGAAAAACGTAAATTAAAATTATAAAATGTTGCCTTGGCAACTAACTGAAATAAAATAAAGCTTAAGTATTAAAATGAGTAAAACTGAAATAAAAATAAATTAAAGCTAAATATAAATAAAATTATTAAAATGAAATTAATATAATGAAAATGAACTAAAATATAAAAATACAAGCTAATTTAAAATATAAATAAATAAATACTATAATAGTACATTAATAATACTAAAATAACTGCTTCATAATGCTTCTCATTATGTAACACAAATAAAATAAATACAAATAAAATGAAAAGATTGTTAAAGCATTTATACATTATTTGTTGTACTGCCTTTAATTTATTTGATTTTAATGAAACAAAAATTACTTATTTGTCACAAAATGCATCTTGTAGGGTCTTTATACACACAAACACACACACACACTTATGATAATCTTGGTCTACTGAAGTAAAAGTGATCATCATCTCTAACCTGCGGCTCTGGTATTGTGGGGACATTCTCAGTGGTCAAGACCTTCTTCTCCTCCTCCTCCTCCTTTTCTTCTTCTTCTTTTTCTGCTACCATGTCTCCTTCCTGGTGGTCGTAGCGCTCTGGAACTGTTTGTTGTTTGTTTGTAGAACCATCTGCGTCTGCAGACAACTGGTCTGGATCACTCTCATCCTTTAGTGTACTATACTGGCTAGAGCAGTAGTGATCATCTGCTATGGAGATCTCCTCATTCTCCTCCGCCTCCAGCTGGCTCTGGTTGAATCTGAGAGCCCCCTTCAGGATGTCCTTAATCTGGGAAACAATATGGTTAATTATATTTGTACATGAAGGCAGACTGTGTCATAATTGTATTTAGAACACTGTTTTCTCATAAAATGTATAGTCACCTAGTTATTAATTGCAAAATAAACCCTGAGATTTTGTATCACCCTGAAGGTGTTTATATTTGGTACTTATAACATTTATTGGTTATTTACCAATAAATGAATAAAATGAACATAGTAAAAATCTGTGGTAACACTTTACAATACGGCTCCATTTGTTAACATTAGTTAACTACCTTAATTTAACTAAAAAAATAATAATTCTAAAGCATTTTATTTATCTTAGTTAATTTCAACATTTACTAATTCATCATTAAAATCAAAAGTTGTATCTGTTAGTATTATTTAATGGACCTGAGCTAACAAACTAAAAATGAACAGTTTTAATTTAACTAACAATAACTAAGATTAATAAATACTGCAACAAATGTATTGCTCATTGTTAGTTAATGCACTAACATAAACAAATGTAAAGTAAAGTAAAGTGTTACTAAAATTATTTTATTAAGTGACAAGAAAATGGTGACTATTTATCCCCCGGTTTCACAGACAAGGCTTAAGCTAGTCCTAGACTAAAATGCATGTTTGAACTGATTTAACAAAAAGTGGCTTGCACTGACATATCTTAAAATATGTCAGAGCCATTGTTTTGTCTCAAGATGCACACCAGTAATATTTTTTTCTAGTGTACATTTATAAAAGCTTCTTAAATATCCTAATTGAACTAAGGCTTAATCCTGGCTTAGGCTAAACCCTGTCTGTGAAACCGGGCCTTTAAGTTTTAATTATGCACACACACTAAATTTATTAAATTATATATTATATATTTATATATATTTAATTATATATAATATTTAGTGTTTATCTTATTATTACCTTTTTTTTTTTTTGCAAATTGGAGGCCTGAGTCATACCTGTTTTAGTCCAGCAAGTGACACCAGAACCTCATCTTCCTTCTCCAGATGCTCCTGCAGTATCACTTCTTGAATTTTTCCTGTCCATTAATCAAAGCACAATTATTACGATTCCATCACCAGTGTTTGTGAGTGCAGAGACAACTGACAAGCTCAGTGACTCACCTATGTGCATGTTCATCATCTTGGCACAATATTTACTCATAGCCTCTAGGTCATTAATCTGACCCTGTAAGAACGACACCTGGGCTTCCAGCTCCTCCTGTGTAAGAATACATACGCATAAATTAGCATACATACATCACCTATAAAATACAACACAAACAGGAGCACATAATAGTACCTAATAGCAAATAATAGTAATTTGCATGCAATATGAAGAAAGAATTGCCACAAAACGAGAGTCCGAGACTGCAAATGGTAAAGTTGTAAAAAAGAAAACAAGAGTTGCAGGAACTAAATTAGCTGCTTACTGCATCCTTCTTGTTTATAGTTTTACTGTGGGACCGTGAGCGACTGATATTAAAGAAAGAGTCTTTCTTCGTGGCAGAGGAAGGCGGAGATGATGTGCTGGAGTCTCGCCCCCTGGACACAGGGAGAGGAGGGGAAGACATTGCATGGTCCCGCCCACCAGACAAGCTCTCAGTGCTAGGGGAGGAGCTAATGGTCCTGGGGGTGTGGCCTGCAAGGTAGACATCATAACAACAGCAACAAAAATTATTCTCAGACAGCCTATGAGGACAGACAACAAAGAGCAAGATCAAAAGGTAACAGAACAATTAAAAAAAATATAAGCTTCATAAATAGCATGAAGAGTCTGAGACACAATAATACAGCATGCAGTAAATCAGAGATAAAACAGAAGTAAAACAAAACATGAGCTTAAAACAGGAGGATATCATTTGGACTATGAAGATAACTAACAAAACATGGACATAGAAAGTTCAGAAAATAATAACACTAAAAATTAATATCAGTTTATCAGTATCAGGAAGATTTTGGTTGTTTTTGAAAGAAATTAATGCTTATATTCAGCAAGGATGGATTACATTGATCAAAGGTTACAGTAAAAACATTTATAAAGTTACAAAAGTTCTTTTGAATGTTCTATTCATCAAATAATTCTGAATAAAAATCTATCATGGATTCCACAAAACAAAACAAAAATATGAAGCACAAATGTTTTCAACATTGATAATACCTAAGAAAAAATGGTTCTTGAACACCAAATCAGCATATTAGAATGATTTCTGAAAGATCATGTGACACTGGAGTATAAACATATATATATATATATATATATATATATACACACACACACACACATATACAAAGGAATATATTACATTTTAAAATATATTAAAATAGAAAATAGTTATTTTAAAATTTTACTGTTTTTACTGTATTTATGATCAAATAAATGCAGCCTTGGTGAGCATAAGTGACTTTTTTTCAAAAATATTATAAAAAAACCTTATAGACCTCAAACTTTTGAACAGTAGTGTAAATTATAATTTTTAAAATTGGATTAATTATTTAATACAAATACATGTTTTTTTTGTTGTTTTTTTTTACTCTTTAAAAACTGAAAAAGCCTGGTGGCAAAAAGCAGTATGACTCATTACAAAATACATCATTAGACCAAGTTTATTTAAACACAGACACATATGCATGGATTACAAAGCGGACGTCACAGTAAAAGCACACAAAGAAACATACAAAAACAATAAAATAAAATAAAATAAAATGCATTTATAAAGCATGCATGCATACTCCGGTGCTGTTGTTGTTGTCATAGCAGCAGTTACCTGGGGTATCAGATTGGATCTGGGCAGGGAGAGAAATCTGAGAGGCTCCACAAGGACCTACGTCTAAAAGACAGCAAAGTAAGGCAACAGCACACACCTACTCTGTACCTATTCTTAAGCACACATAATACACATTCACATAATAATCCATGTACACTGAACTATTAATAACTTCTGGAGCTATATGGGTAAAATCAACACAATCTGTAGGCATACAGGGTTGTATAGGTATAGAGGTGTGTGTATACGAGTGCTCACCTTTGCTGAGGTGCACTGGCATACTTTCAGACTTCAGCAGTCGGTGCTGATGCTGCGTTTGTGTGTGTGGCTGTGATTTCATCTGCGCGTTTGCCGGAGCGGTGCATGATGGAGGTTCGACCAATGGTCGTGGCACTGGAGTTTGAAGGGGAGGAGCTGATATCACCTCACTGTTTATTGGTGAGATACCACTGGAGCCGCCTCCCATCGGCGCAATGAGCTTCCGGCCGAAATTAAGAAGAGAACTGGATACTTTATTAATGTTGAGAGGTGCTGCTTTAGTACTGGCCCTGTAGAAAAAAAAAGACAACATTTTCCAAATTGTAAATAAATAATTTTATGTAATATATAGTATATATGTGCACAAAGTTATAATATGGACAAAAACACAAGATACCGAGTCTTGTTGACCAAGTCGGCTCCACGGGTTTTGTAGTAGTCAAGGTTTTGCTGGAACTGGTAGTTTACTGGTCGGGGATTATTCTAAATTTATATAAAAAGACATTTGACAAAAATAAGTTATACTGAGTACATACTGAACTTTCAGAAGTATATAGTGTTTCTGCTTTTTTAGTGTCAAGCTAGCTTAAAGGATTAGCTCACTTCAGAATTAAAATTTTCTGATAATTTACTCAACCCATGCCATCCAAGATGTTTTTGTCTTTCTTTCTTCACTTTCTCCAACTACAAAATCATTCGACATCGTTGTTTTACCTTTTTTTTTTTTTTTGTAATGGCTGTTTGACTCAGTCTTTTCACGTTCTCTTTGTAAAAACTTGCTCGGTACTTCCGCCAACATCATGCGTGATCTTTCCAACACGAGGGTCACATCGCATAGCTAGTGCAAGACGAGCGTTTGTGGTTAAAAAGTGTATAAATTTTTATTTTTTTTTAGAAAATGACCGATCGGTTTGCTAGATAAGACCCTTATTCCTCGGCTGGGATCATGTGAAGCCCTTTGAAGCTGCATTTAAATGGCAATTTGGACCTTCAACCCGTTGGTAGCCGTTGAAGTCCACTATATGGAGAAAAATCCTGGAATGTTTTCCTCAATAACCTTAAATTCTTTTCGACTGAAGAAAGACAGACAAACATCTTGGATGACATGGGGGTGAGTAAATTATTATTATATTATATAATATTATATTATAAATCAGTATTATATATAACATGTATTTGTAATCTAATATTTATTTTTAATGATATTAAAAGTAAAAATGAAAGAGTCTGTATGCCTGACAGTACCTTAGGGTCTCTGAGGAATAGTGCTTTTAGGAGCAGTGAGTGGATGTCTCCGATAGGAGGATAGTGCATCAGGAGGCCGAGACACGTCTGAAAGTTACTTGCGATCACTATGACATGAAGAACACAGGAACGATACAGTTAATGGACTTTCAAATAAACTGATAAAGATCTTCTAGAGCTCTTTATAAAGATACATGTTCAATGCCAACAGGCACAAGCCAACTCATCTGCATGTCATTAGCTCCTGTGTTTGGATTGGTTATGTAGGTGGCAGTGATGCGCTATCACTGATGACTCTGTTTGTGGGTTTCGTATTGCTTGATATCCACAGAGCTCCAGAGTGAACACCCACAGTTGATTTACGCCTTAGGAAGTCTATATATTGTTTTCCTTTGGTTTATGTTATGAACAAAGCACAGATGAGAGAGAATTTAACTTACATGCATCTCTGATGTACAGAAGCATAGCGACAAACACGTAATCCACCAAGTCCAAAGTGATGCTGTCCGCAAAAAGAGCATCCCAGACCACCAACAGATCCTGCAGGGGAAACTCCCGACCAAACAGCAGTCGAACCCAGCGACTGCCCACAAACACACAGAAACAGAATTTATAACTGAAGGAAAATTTGACTAAATTCATTAAAAACAACACTAATGGTTTAACATAACTGTTTATATGCACCATGGAGAAATGACAAGAAATTATTAAATATAAATAAATAGTAGTAATAAACCAACAGATACAATAGCAGCTAAAGCACCTTTGTTCCTTAGCTCCTTATAATAAGAAAACTAACAGATACAACAGGAGCTACAGCACCCTTGTTGCTTGGCCCCTAATTATAATAAAACCAACATGTACAATAGTAGTTAAAGCACCTTTGTTGCTTGGCCCCAAATAATAAGAAAACCAACAAATACAATAGGGGCTATAAGACCATTGGAACTTTTCCCATAATAATAATAATAACAACAACAAGAGGTTGAAAGATTAGTGCAATGCTGAGTCAAAACACCACAACATGATCTGTTATAATGACGCGCCACACAAGAATCAAACCCACAACTTTCGGGTCAGGTACATAAGATATTATTAAGCAACATTATGAACATAGCAAAATTTAAATGGTGTAAGTTTGCACCACACATAGGATTTGATTAAACGATTTTCCAACATGCAGTCCATTGCTCTACACAGTGCGCCACTCTTAGGCTGTGGTTGTGCAATATCAAATAGACTTGAGTCAAAGGCACAAATACAATTAATGGCCCTAAAATAAAATGGTCTCTAATGTTATGACATTTGGTCCTAAAAGTCTTTAAAAATTCCTCATTGTAAGAAATGGCCATAAATATAACAACTTTGAAGTTGTGAGATGTTCTATTTGTTTTCATTAAGTATGGTACGTTGTACTTCAAAACGTTTTAGATTTTTTTTTAAAGTCATAACTGATATCCTAAGTTGATATCTATAAATATGTTTTAACAGAACATAAAATGGTTCAGATGTTGTCCAACAGAGGATTTAAACACCCAAACCAACAGTTACAATACAGATTCAAATAAACTCTTGAACGTACTTGGCATATCAGTAACATTTTGGACATCACACCAAACAGGATTCGAACCTCCAACATTCAGGTCAAGTGCTCATCGCTCATCACAGTGCGCCATGTACATGACACAATTTATTTACTGCTGAAGAGATCCTTCAATATGAGGTGGAACACATAAAAGCTTTAGTTAGCATGCTAAACGATTAGCATACTACGATAACTTGGCCAATGACATAGCTTAAGTTTAATCTGATAGCAAAAGAGCCACATCAGAAAGAACAGCCTCTAATTAATGTTAACCAATTAGCATGCTAAGCTAACATAGCATAAGTCAACAAACACAGGCAGTGTCCAATTCGGAAAGGTGTTTCTCAGAAACGGTAGCGAGTATCAAAAACATATTAAGCCATTTCTGTGCAGCTCGGTCCAAAGATCACCTGAGCCGATTTTGGACAAAATTGGACAAGATTTGTAGGAAGGGTAGCAAAAAAAACTGTTTTTCATACTTAAAAATGGTGGTCGAGCATAACGTTGGAAAATGACATGAGAAATCGGCATAAACAATGGAAAGTCAGACAAAGTTTTCAGAGTTATAAGCGTTTTTGTAAAGCGTTATATCTTCTGAACGCTAGGCGATGCTATCTTCAAACTTGACATGTACCTTAAAGACATGTTGCTGATGTTGTCTATCAATTATTTTGCTGATATGTCAAAGTGTTTTAAAATTTCACAGTTTATGACAAATTTCAAAATACCGGACAAGCATTTCTGCCAAACATTTCAAAGTTATTAGCAAAAACAGCCATTTTTTGTATCTCATGACCCGTAGGTGGCACTGCTACCAACTTTCGCATGTACCCTCAGATCATGGTGCTGATGAAGTGTACCAAATTTCATTTCGATAGATCAAAGTTTTGCAAAGATATAGCCTCTAATCTACTTATGTCGATATCATTAACTTCACAGCATCAGAACTTTTGAACAAAAAATTAAACAAAACTCTTCAGGCACTTCTGTGCATCTCAGTCTAAACTAAACTAAATACAGTACATTTCAAAATGGCGACTACTGTAATGGGTGGAATCTATGTAAGATATTGAATGTGATCAGCATGAGGAGAGTAATCAAGTGTACTAAACATTTTCTTTCTAGAACAAAGTGTTCAAAAGTTAAAAAGTGAATATTTGAACTGGTGGTGGAGGTATAGAGTTGGTTCTAAAAGGTTCCAAAAGTTGGTCAGATTACTATTCAGGACCACCACTACAAGTGTGCCAAATTTCATTTTCCTACTTAAAGTTCATTGGGCTGCTGTAGACTCTCATTAGGGAGGAAGAATAATAATAAGAATACTATCAGATGCTATAGCAGCTACAGCACCCTAAAAAGAAAAAGAAAAAAAAAAGGTTCATTCATACTCACATGCCATATATCTGGGGCGCTATCTCTAGTCTGTTGAGGTGCATGTACAGTTCAATGTCATGTTTTTTTACTAGCTGATCCTGAATTCGGTTGACTTTGGTCACTATTGCAACAGAAGGGCCGGCGTCCTGTGGTCTCGCAAATGGGATGCTGGTTAACATCTCTTCTTTGCCCTGAAATGTTTAAACACCATCAAAAGTTGTTAACAAGATTGAAGTAGGAAGCTGACAAAATATCAATGCAATTAGTTTTACGTGAAATCATCTATAGTACCTTTCTGACCTCCCGCTCAAAACTGCTGAACCAGGGTTCTGCTGTCTCCATGAGCAGAGAAAACATGACACTATGGGATATTTGATGAAGAACAAAAAGACAGATGCAACAGGTTGAGCAAAGTGTGTTTAGCAACTATATGCGGTTAATCGGGCATGACAATTTTGTTGAAGATCATCCAGTGTGATAATGTGACATTTACTCACTAGGCATCATGCTCATGGAATTTTGGATCCAGAAGGACTTTCATTTCTTCACTGCAAGTGAGGTACGAAAGGGAAGATATAGTTTAAATAAATATACTAAGAAACATTAAAAAATTCAATTAATAATGATTCAAAAATCGAAACACTTCACAGAACAAATTTAAAGTTAAGTTTGAGCAAGTCTTCAGAAGTTTGTGTGACAGTAAACAGTCTCGCCTGTGTGGTAAATAGGTCAGACCTGGGATTGGCTGTCTCACTGGCATGCTGAAACGCCTGGTGATCACAGTGGAGAACAAACACTATAGGGGCCAGTAACTCATGCATGCCCTGTAGAGAGACGGAGAGGGAGGGATGAAGACGAAAAAAACAAGAGGATATTGTAGAGAGGTAAATGCTTATTTTGGCAAAATTACACTACAAGATACGACTGAGCCAGTTTGACAGGTTATGTTGTGGTGTGGCAGTATTTGTCACAATCATTATGTGTGTATAAACCTGCTTATACAGTAGCTGCTCATTCTCTCGTGCATAGCAGAAGAGAATATCAGTCAGCTTCGTCCTGACATCCTCTTCCTGGAAGTACAGCATCTCTGGAAATCTGCAGACAATCAAGGAGCAACAGACAAATTATATATTATATTATATTATATTATATTATACACTATTTTCTGTGAATAAGTAAAAAAAAAAGCAAACTAAAACCAATCGTTTTAAATGCTACAAGTGAATTTAGGTATTACAACTTCATAAATGTATTTTAGAAATTATATGAAAATTTTATGTGTTTTATAATTTCGATATTTGACTGAATTAACACGACTGAATTTCTCATGATCTTAAAAACCTTTTGATCTACAGACTGAATGAATGCTTAAAATGAGATTAGTAGACAAATATAAATTGTGTCTATGTACAGACAGGTTTACAATAATATAATTTTAAGTATATGCTTATTTAATGAGTAAGTAAATTTGCAAATAAAAAGGTATAAATGTTTATAAAAAAACATTCAATATTCACCATTCACACAAACATTAATGTCAGTTTTTTTTGTTAAAGAAATTAACTCTTTTATTCAGGAAAGAAATATTAAATTAATCAAAAGTGACAGTAAAGACATTTACATTGTTGGAAAACTATTTTAAATAAATGCTGTTCTTTTGAACTTTATATTAATTAAAGAATCCTGAAAAAACTATCATGGTTTCCACAAAAATTAAGCAGCAGGGTTTTCAGCATTGATAATAAGAAATGTTTCTTGAGCACCAAATCAGCATATTAGAATGCAGGGCTTAACTCATATTGTGACACAGGCAAAAGAAAATTTTGGCACCCCCAAACCCTGTCCCGTTGTCGGTCAGAAACCTTGTATGACCAAAACTGCTACTTTTCAAGAAATGAAAAAACACTGTATTTTTTAAATAATTACATATAAATAATAACACTTGTTGAAGTTGATATTGTGGCTTTATGATCATATACATTGTGTCAATATATTAACATTGTACCAAAATTAAGTTTTTGACCACATCTGAGACAGTAAGTAAGTGCATCACATTATGTTTTCATCAAATTACAGATTATAAAGTGGATTGTAGCTATGTGGGCACTTCGTTTTTTTGTCATTTGGCCAAAATCTCATGTTTTAATGAAGTGCTATGCACAGTCTATTTAAAACAGTATTGGCTTAACGGGAAAGGCTAGACTAAGTCACTCTTTGCTCATCAAACACATAAAACATTACCCTATTTATATATATATATATATATATATATATATATATATATAGAGAGAGAGAGAGAGAGAGAGAGAGATTATTTCTTGAGTGGGGTGGAGTTATGAGGTTTGACTGACAGTTGGAGTTAGACGAGGTTTAGTCACAAGCTCTTTTTAATACTTTTCATTGGTTAAATTTTTGCAAAAACCACAGACAGACGTAAATGGTGACCAATAGTAATGATTTTTGAAAAAGAAAGAAAAATGGAGATACGAGGTTTCTGCCACAGCAACAGTATTTAAAATTGTATTAAAACAGTATTTGTAAATTGTAATTTATAAAGTAATTAACTGTCTTACAGAGTGAAATTGTAATTGGGCCCCCCTGGACGTGCGAGAATAGGCACATGCCTAGAATGCCTATGCATAAATCTGGCCTTGTTAAAATGATTTCTGAAGGATAATTTGACACTGAAAACTGGAGTAATAATGCTGAAAATTCAGCTTTGCCATTACAGGAAAAAAAATTACAATTTAATATATATTAAAATAGAAAACAGTTATTTTAAATGGTAATAATATTTCATAATATAATACTCTTTTTATTGTACTTTTATCAAGTAAATACAGCCTTGGTGAGACTTCTTTCAAAAAGATAAAAATAAATAAATAAATAAATAAAAATTTACCGACCCCAAACTGTTAAATGGTAGTGCATGTGTAGGCCTATAGGTAGTTCACACTTACGTTCGTAAAACATCTTGTTTGATCATGCTCCTGAGCTCCTTATCCTGAAAGAACTTATTCCAGAGACTCTGAAAGAGAGAGACACAAAGAAACAGAAAGAGGTGAAGATATCAATCAGTAATGGACAGATCCATCCATTTTTATGGTTTTACTGAATTGAATGTTCTCTCACCCCCTCATCCTGTGAGAGTGGGTTGTTCACCACCAGGTCCTGTTGGCCGGCAGCTTTGCGAGGGTTTGTAATGTGCTGCAGTTCAAGATAAACAATCATGATTTAGCCTCAAAACCTACTGAAGACACATAAATCACTATCACATACATGTGTGAACAGTCACACATACCGTCTCTTTGATCTTTTCGTACTGTGCTCTGAGCTCCTTGGTTTGACTGATCCATTGAGTTTTATCCTCTGGCAGGACGTCCAGATAAAGCTGGAATGAACGAAACCAAAGCTCATCATCCACTTCGTTTGGCACAGAAATTGCACACTTCACCTTTCAACCCCAGTAACAACAAAAAGACAATTTTCATGCATTAGGTCTGTCATCTGCACGCTGTCAGGTAACCATTACCTTCCAGCATACGCTGCGGAATCGGCTGCTCCGTAATCGTCCGTTAATGCCAGCCTGCCTGATCCGTGGCAGGTAGTTACTGTTCTGGAACAAATCATCCCACTCCTTTCTGTAAAGAGCACGTCAAACAAAAAGTTATAGGATAGAGATACTCCATCACACAGCAGTGAGTTTTAGATGTGAATCTCTGATGCTTTGTGGCATTAGGGAAACATGAATGAACTGAGAGACCTGTATGACGGAAACGTGGACTCAACAGCACTATCCAATGATCCTCCTGAAATTAAAGAAACAAATTTACACAGAGATAATGGTTAAGACATCATGGTTGATGACCTAAACACTCAACTGTAATCCACTGGACTCGGAATAATTAACTTTTATATTATAATTTCATTTTTTCATAGTGCAGAATAGCACTAGGTAATATACTGCATATTAATAATTAGGGGTGTAACAGTACATGTTCAGTGCATACAGTCAGACGACGAATACAGTCAATAGTATCCAGCTGCAGCCCTCCAATCCAGAAGGGGGCGTGCGCGGTAATGCAACGCTGTTTGCTAAGTGCCAACAACAGGAAGAAAAGCAGAAGAAGAAGAGACGATCTATGCACCAACCCAAAACAAGGGCTGTGTCCGAAATCGCCCCCTATACCCTTAAATAGGGCACTATTTGAGGGGACAGCCATTTGTAGTGATGTCCGAAACCATAGTGGACGATGTTGAGTGCACTCATTCAATCCCACAATGCACCGCAATAACGAGTGTACAACCAATGCATGCTCAACGGCTAGAAAATACCCATAATGCACTGTGAGAGTCGTGCGCTAAATGAATTTCCGCGTCTTGCCAGGAGATGGCGCCCGCAGCTGAATCAATCATCCATTAATTTCCAAACCGGTCCAGCATAATATCATACAAGTATAAATTCCTTTTTAATTGATCATTAAATCGTTTAAAAGGTTTGAACATGCTAGTTTCCATGGCAGAGTTCAACGTAAATATTCATTGCTAATAGAGCTGCCAGTTTGCTACATTTCAAATGATTATTAAACAGCAAGCACAAACTATGCGAAATCGGCAGCCCTTCCGGCGCACTCAGTGTCCGAATTCGAATATGCATTTTAAGTGGGTAAATAAAAAAGAACTGTCAAAGTCGTATGAATGACGCCACATTTACTGCAGCCAGCTGGTGCCACTATGACCGTGAACCACAACAGCCACATCCATGAGATCATTTAAATTCAGACAAATTTAATGTATTAGGATGTCATAGGTCAATTTCAAATGAGCATGAAGCTATCAATTTCAGTTCAAACTTTTGTAAGTCCACAAGTACTTAAGGTCTTTTTATATTTTTTTATCCTAATTATTAAACTAATTATATAAAACTATATTGTCAGTGCACAACACGTAAACTGGTTCTATGCCTTTAATTTGTTATTCAAATTGATAGAAAAAAAAAAAAGATATGGCCTAAAAGATTTCGTATCCTGTAATGCAGGCAAAAGCACACAGAAATGTTAATCTCTAAACCTTAAAAAGTGTAAAATAGACTCACTCTCTCACACACACACAAGGACAGAGTGAGAGGATCAGTTGGAGACTGTTTACCAGTACAACTGTTTTCACCATTGATGATAAGAAATGTTTCTTGAACAGCATATTAGAATGATTTCTGAAGGATCATGTGACACTGAAGACTGGAGTAATGGTGCTGAAAATTCAGCTTTGCCATTACGGATTTAAATTACATTTTAAAATATATTAAAATAGAAAACATTTACAATTTTAATTGTAATAATACTGTATTTTTTATCAAATAAATGCAGCCTTGGTGAGCATGAGAGATATCTTTTTAAAAACATTTAAAATCTTACAGACCTCAAACTTCTAAATGGTAATGTATACAGGTAAAATATTGCTGTTAATTACTATGTATTTTTATATTGGTTCATAAATTAAAATCATTAATTAAATATTTTAATCTTTATTTAGAGAACACATGCCTTGATCATTTTTAAATAGATGGTAATCTATTTTAGTTCTTACATTAACTATGAAAGCCACGTGAAAGAGAAGAAATTACAACATAAATCTATTATTGCTGTATAATAACATTTAATATAATTTCACTTTCAAGTACAGGTAAAACGTAAGTGCAAAGAGAACTGTTCTCTTTTTCACTCTGACATTTAGGTCTGATTTTGCTTCTGTGGGAACAACATTCCAGATTTTCTACTGGCAGAACAGCTTTTAGAAAAATATTTGGGTAAATGAGGAGACAAAAGAAATTTTAAAGAAGTTTTGCACACCATTTTGAACATGATTCAATGTGATTTGATGCCTTTTTTGTTCTTAGAATACCAGTTATAGCCAATATTTATCAAAATAATTACAATGCGAAATATGCAGTCCTATTCTTCATACTGTTAGATCTCGAATTTGAATGTTAATGCATTAGGTGTCTTACGGTCTCTGTTCCTGTTGTAGTTCTGCAGAGGGTCATAACCAGTCTCCTGCTCTTCCTGCTGCAGTGGGTGTCGTGTTTCAAAATTTGGGTGCTGCATGTCCTGAAAAACCACAGAGAGAGATGAAGCCACAATCGACACTACAGTACAAAACAAGAACTACATCTACGCAGGTATTGTGTGGATACTCACTCTTCATAGGCCTGATCACAATGGAGACCACAGTTCACTAACCATTAATCTGACAACAAACAACAGAGCAAAACAAATGAATAAACAGACAGAGCCTAAACTAACAATATTAATGGCTTACATATTAAACTATTGAATAGCATGAAGCAGTGCGATGGAAACAAAAACAAAATTAACAACAACTGACAAAATGTCTTCTCCATCGACTTTTCAGAGCTGGATAGAAGAGTAACTCATCAGATCAACATACTGTAGCTTTTATTATGTCTGGTTAGTACACAGCAAACAGATTTTGCAGAATTAAGAGTGCCAGCAATACTTCTTTAAATAACGTTTAACTGGACTCTGTGTGCGAGTGTACCATCACCTCAGAATCATTATACCAGTAACACTTGTATTCATTTACCAGAATAACAAACCATGCTAACATTTGTTGTGCAGTGAATTAAAACATACAGTCTTGACTCAAACAAAGAAACAAAAACAGTGATCATTTGATCTGTTGTATATGTGGTATCATTGTTCTGCAGTACTGAGGGTGCGCGAGCAAACACTGGCGGTGCCAAGCGCTGTCTGGAAGTGACTCCCAGCCATTTTTAAACCAAAAATATCCCAGCTCAGACAATTCAGAGCCAGACAGCGCTGATGTGACAGCATTAGCCACTAGAAAGTGGAAAAAACCAATCTGTCTGCATTTTTCCCCCCTATTTTTAAACCTAAATACATTCCGTTGTTTTTAATTAAGTTGTATTTGATTCTGAGTCTGACACACAAACTCCAGCAAATGTCCTTCATCAATTATGCAGATAAACTAATACTGATCTAAAATTTCAGTGCAAAAACATATAGCCTGTGCAATGCATTCATTATGTATAACTGTGGTTTATTAGCTGATATATAAAGAAATGAAGGTAGGATGGTACAACAAACAACAAATAACAAAAAAATAACATATCAAATTAATCAATAAAAAGTAATATTTCTATAAATATGAATAATTAAATAACAAAACAATAATAATTGTTCTATTATTATTATTATTATTAAATAATAACTGCATCATATCTTAACTAAAAGCATACTCTTCATTGACAGTCATTCAAAAGTTTAGTTTTTCTGACAAAATAACAAAATGTTAATAAATCGTAAGTATTTCATTAGCAAAGATGGCAGAACATCCTGTACCAGCTGAGCAACTGCTTTAGAGATTAATGGGAATGCTAATGGATAGCTTTCTCCAGCTATTATGGACCACCTTGGCCCAGCTCAATTAGATTTATGCATTAGCTCTGGTATAGTGGGAAATCCCAGAATCCTCTGCAGTGAAGTACAGTGCAGGAAATTAGCATAAAGCCTCAGGGACAACTACAGGAATGATTAAGTCAAGACAGACAGACACATGAATAATAATTAAAATATGCTAAACACTACAATAATAATGAATTGGACGGCAAGATGCCTCACACAAATGTATTCAACTAAGAGATTCACAAAAAAAGATTAGGTAAAACAAATAAAAATAGAAAAATAAATAGCTCTTTATAATTTGCTAAATGATATTCGGTTGCTGTAGCATGAAACTATTGCCTTAATGATCAATCTGTTTCTAACACTGCAACTACTGCATTTACTGTCACAGCTGCAGGCTAAAGGCAGCACTGATGCAATCACTCCCCAAATGAATCCCTGCATATTTCATTAGCTATACACATATTCGCAGTGAGCGCAAACACACACACAGACACACACGCACACAACATAAATATTTATCACTGCACCAAATAACTGTGGTGAGAGAATTTACTTGATTCAGATGCAGGGGAAAATTTCCTGTGCTTGTATATGTGTATGTGCTTATACATGCATAATCAATGAGAAAAGCTCGATTATGGCAGTATACATATAAATGTACATTAGGGTGGCCATTTCTATAACACCAAAAAAGGTTATATATATATAAAAAAACGTTTAAAATTTTTCTTAACAGTTATTCCATAATAATACTTCAGCCCACCCCTTAAAGGGGCTATATGTAGAATTATTAGCGACACCGGTGGCCATTAAGTGAACTGCAGCCAGCAACTTATTGCTCATGCTCGCACTCCTGCGCAGGTAATGTACAAGAGCCTGAATGTGATTCAATGCCCCAACATACTCACAGCGAAGTTCTTTTCCGCTCTTCGCTTATAAGTAAAATGTCGGAAATACCTTTGCAGCGAACATCCTGATGCCATCCACACTGCTGAGAGCAACATTTAGATAAATATGTAAATATGTGCTGTGCGGTAGGGCTGTCGAGGTAAAGGAATTTCCCTTGCTGTGATTTTGAGTGGCTCAATATTGTGTTTTTTTTTTTTTTTTTTTACATTACATTTTTATTTAACTAAGTGTTAAAATGTGGTCAACAGGCATGAACATGAAGGAGACTCAACAAAACAGGCTTCATTAGTAATCCACACAATGTATAAAAGAGAACTGACCAAAACCAACTGAAACACAGGATTATATAAACAGGGGTAGAACAAAGGAAATAAACTAGGCATATGTGAAACTAATACATAACTATAGCAACAAATGAAGACATAATCAGTAACCAATGAAACTGAAACTAAACAGAGCAGAGAAACAGGAACTAAAGGAAACACCAGAATGTCAAATTAAGGGTCCAGATAACAGAACACTAGGGGTGTAAGAAAATATCGATACACGTGGATATCGCGATATTATGTTTGGCAATACCATATCGATTCTCAAAAAACTGTATCGATATTTATTTATTTGTTTACATCCAAGATTTGTGGATTTGGGTTTAAACCCAACTGCTAGATGGTAGTGTTATCTCAGAACGTAAACTGATGCGGAGAAGAGCAAGGTCCGTTTGTGCATCTCTAGCATTTAACAAATTCAGCTCACAAGACGACAGAATTATTCCGGCTCCCGCCGCGGTCTACAAAGCTGAAGTGTGGACGCAGCACTAAGGAGATCGACAAGAATCATGTTGTTTGCCAAATAGACCATGTTAAAATCAAAACTCTGGAAACGCATTGAATCTGAGAGCCCACTTAACATCCCGACGCCATTCGCGCTGCTGAGATGCGTTTCGATAGAGTATGTAATATGTAATGCACGCTTTGTAACACTATACACTACCGTTCAAAATTTTGGGGTCAGTAATTTTTTCTTTTCTTTTTTTTTTTTGGAAAGAAATTAATACTTTTATTCAGCAAGGATGTGTGAAATTGATAAAAAGTGATATTAAAGTGATATTGTTAGAAAAGATTTCTATTTTGAATAAATGCTGTTCTTTTTAACTTTTTATTCATCAATGAATCCTGAAAAAAGTATTACAGGTTCCAAAAAAATATTAAGCAGCACAACTGTTTCCAACATTGATAATAACGGAGTATCTAATCAGCATATTAGAATGATTTCTGAAGGATCATGTGACACTGAAATAAATAACACATAATTGCTGCAATAAAAATATTTATTTTACATATTTACTAAATTAGAATTAATTGAATGCGAAAAAGAAATTTCATGTTATGACCAAACAAAATGTTTATATTCATGTTTGTATATGATACATTTTATATAAATATTATACATTTATATAAAATTTCCCAAAATTTCCAATTAATTCTCATAAATTCCCATAAATTCCCATAAATTCCTGTTAAGTTTCCAAATTGGAATATTTCCAAAATTCCCCAGGTTAAGTTCCCATGGAAAGTTTCCGGAAATATACCGGAAACTTTCCGCCTCTTTGCAACCCTAGTATTTAGTGTGTATTAGTGTTACCTGTAGATCTCAATTTCTGTACAGTCTATTCTTCACAAACGTCAATTTGTCATTTCATACAGTCCGCCATCAAAATGATAAGTTTAATTATTGCAGCTGCTGTGAGAATAGGCTATAAATGATCCGCCTCACATGCAATATAGCCTACTAGCTGGGATTCGTTCTTTATGTATACAGACGTGACGCAATGACGCAAAGACAAACGGCGACATGCTCGAATTTCCCACGAAAACCCAGCAGTACCACCTGAATTATAAAACATTATTACAAGCTTACAGTTGTGAATCGGGCTAAAGTAAGGAGATAGTTTTAAACACTGGCTGGTTATGTACATGCTCAAAAATTGATTATGGATAATTTTTAACCAAAAAAAGTTAGGGACGGCAGCTTTAAAGGCCCACTGCAGTGTCTTGGAACGCGCAGCATTATTCAATGTGTTGATGTAATTTCAACTGAAACAGGAAGACAGGGCGATATATCGAACAGCCCGCCCCTTTTTTTAAATAGCCGATAGTGTTTCGTTTACGTTACAGCTCGCCAGAGCCGTTAGACTCAGTAAAACTTCTGTTTCCTTCTAATCTCTAAACATTTCTCCTCATAATGTCCTTTATATCACTTATATACAGCATTCTGCGCAGAATTCAAATGGGTCCGATACCTTTTGTGGTCTATGCTGACTCGCGCATATGATCCGCTCTGTGCTCTCGTGTCTCTGGGCCAGAGCAGACTGTGCTGCTCGCGTTGTGGCGGTTCATGTGACACTAACGAGAAAACGGACTTCATTCGCGTCAAAGGAAAGCATATTTACACTGTCTGAATCGTTCCCTATTCTCTATATAGTGCACTATGCGCCATTCACCATGTAGAAACTAGTAAATGTGTGAGCAAATGACCGATTTCAGCCGAGGCTTCAGCGTCTTTAAGCGTGTAGGAGGAGGCGGGACTTCAGATTCTAGAGAGCATTTGATTGGACCGAAGATTTGAAGAGAAACTGACGTGTGATGTGATGTCATGAAAATCCATGATCCATTTTAGCAGAAGTGAGAGACTAAGATTTGAATGCTTATATCTCCTAAATGTGAATTTTGTCATTGTTTTGGAACACACCAGCTTATTCATAACCTTAATGGGGCGTTCACACCAGACGCAACTTGCGCGAATAAATCATGCTATTCGCGCGTAGTTGGACGCTTGAACATTTTGAGTTTACTCGCTTCATTTGCGCGTGAAATTCACTTCACAACAGACGCAAATTCGCGTCATGAGAGGGGCTTCTGCCAGGCGGCTCCAGTCTCATTTCTGCACACTTCCTCTGAATAAACACATAAACTCGTCAGCGGGAAAGTAGTTGTAAAATACGGTGAATAAGCTCAGTTTGCCGGCTTTAGCTAGCTTGTAGTCTCAATATGTATATATATATATATATATATATATGTATATATATATATATATATATATATATATATATATATATATATATATATATATATATATATATATATATATATATATATATATATATATAACTCAAATTGAGTAAAGAGCATTTTTTACAACTTACCAGATTGTCCGACCTCCTTACTCACTTCCTTCCAAGCAAGATCCTTTTTATTCCTGTTTCTATAAAAGTACAAAGATGTATCGTACAGCGGCGATGATTTTGTCCTCCATTGTTGTTTCGGATTTCTGCCTTCGCTCGCTACGTCGTAATCACATCACTACTAGAGCAAGCTCCTGATTGGTTAACGCGGCACAAATATCCACCAAAGTTCAGATATTTCAACTCGCGCGATTCGCCCGAAACGCTCAATTCGCGCCGCAGGATGTCTATTTGCGTCTTTGCATTGACATGTAAATCACTCACGCTTAACGCTTCATTCGCGTCTGGTGTGAATGCACCATAAGGCTAACATATTCATACTAAAGGCTAAAAAAACTTAAATTTTGATTTCAGGGGGACTTTAAATACGCATTAGCCTATTTATTTTCAAATATTTGTTTACACAAACATTTTTACATTTAAATCTGCACTAAAACATACCCTAGATACTGACTTGAAATGTTCTGACTTTTTCTTTAAATTGTTGTTCTTTACAGTTCTTTGCACTTAAATCAGTCTTATTTTTTGTTTTGTTTTATTGTATATAAATGTTCAGAGTTCAGAGATAAAACCGTATACCATGATAAAAGCTTCAGCAATTATCATATGAAAATTTACCATCATGTCTATCAACACCAGAGGCTGATATCCATGCAACCCTATGCAAATGAACATAAGCGATTCAACTGTGCGTGTGCGCGTGCGTGTGTTTTAGGTAAAGAAATGAGGAACCAAAAAACTGCTGTGAGAATGCTGAAATAGAAACCAGTGCAAAACCAAAATTAAGCTACAGAGCAAATATGGCTCACAAAAGTTAATGTAATAAGGTGAAAAAGTCATATTTATGAACAGGAATGCTAAAAGAAAGTTATTTTAGACTAGTAAAAACTTGAAACCTGAACAGTATTTTGAGAATTAAGATCACAAAATACTCCAAAAATGTAAGGAGTTTCATAAGACAAAACCCAGTTCACTACATCAAAACACCTGTGGGTGCAGCACACGGTAGCAGAGGCCCAATAATGAGGGTTACAAAAGCAGACCAGACCTAAACCTGTTTAAACACACTCACATGCCTTCACTTCATCAGCCAATTACAGAGCAGACCTCCTTCACCAATCACATGACTCCTAAGAATTCAACAAGCTACTGGATGAACTCCAACGTTATGAAAGTGCAATACATTAGTGCAGAAATATGCTTGGTCATAATATTAGAGCAGTACATACATGTGCATGTGCACATATTCAAAAATACTACAGTTATGTTCTGTAATACATGCATTCGCAAACATTGAAAATCTCAAACATGCTTTTGGCTAAAAAAGCTCACTATAAACTAAAGACATTCACAACTGCAAAGTGGAGAAACTGAAAGGTGCTTTCCAATATTAGAGAACTTTCAAGTTCATCTTTCTTCCAACATGAATTAACCAAAGGCCATTAGGTAATTGTAATCTGACATGGTTTGTATGGGTTTTATACTGCAACATGACAGGCATTTAACTCAGAAGTGTGTGTGTGAGCGCACGAGTGTGAAAACAGGCGGCAAGCTGGTCTTGTGATGCCACTGCAAGTCTTTTACTGTTGTTCAGACTATGTGTCCTCAGGTCCAAAGCCATTCATATAGACCTTCAAAGATCAGTCTGTCCTACTTCACAAATAGATTATAATGTTACATACAAAACTAAATCAAAAATATTCAAAGAGAAAGAGGAATCATGATCAAATCCTGAATGAATTCTCAGCAGGGGCGTCACTAAAATTCAGGTGGCGCAGGACAAAATTACTGACAAAGAAAAAATTAAGTTTAATAAATTAAGTTACTCTATATAAATGATATGCTTAATTTTTATTTAAAAGTTGTATTTATTTTATATCTAATATTATCACCATCGGAATTATACAATATTGAAAACAGATAATATCATGGCTTAAAGAAAAACTAAAAATGGACAATTCTTGTTTTTGTTACTAAATATTGCAGTATTTATTATAAATAATTTGTTTGAGCACAATTTTTTCTTAAATGCATGTGCTCTTGTAATGTTTAATCAAAAATATCTCTTCTTTTCTCTGATGATATGTTCACTGGTACGAGGGTGGGTCAACCTGTCAAGCACATGAGATCACAGCGATAGCAAACCAAACACCACCCCCAAAAATTGACATAAAATCCTCATGTCCAACATTTTTTTCTTGTTTGAGAAGCCATGTCACGCGGATATATCACAGTAGTTAAGAAAAGACAACTTCTGTTTTATGCCGACTTTAATATCAGTGCTTTAAAAAGACTTTTCTTCTCTGCTAACATTAAACATATATAATATTATATAATATTAAACGATTCTCTATTATACGTTATGCATAAGACTTGTTTAAACAGACATTACAATACAGATTTAAAATATCGGCCATCATATTGGGAATAAGTCACAGCATAAAAATAATTATTGGCTATCAGCAAAACTGTGACCACCTATTTAGAGCTGGGGAAGACCCAACATAAAAATGTAAGAATCAACCATTAAAAACCCATAAGTTATTCTGAAATTTAGGGGGAATATGTCTCACTCAACACCTATGGTGGGACATCCTTCAGACATGAGAATTAAGATTTCACGAAGCATCCCTAACCAGAAGTAAAAATAGGACACGAGCCTTCAATCCGTTACTAAACAAAACATAACATCTTCCCCAATGTCAGGATAAACGAATGGAGAGAAAAATTAAAGGACATGTATATTTCATAAGACAGATAGGCAGATGTATATTGCATCATTACCAATGAAATACAGTTTGAAACTTCCAGGGACCCATACAGCTTAAATATAAATAATAAAAGACAAAATTAGACAAAAGTGGTAGTTATAATCACTCATATGCATGTCCCTGACACTTAGTAATTAGGCTTCACGTCAGAAAACATGTTAAAAGCAGTGAATAAAGTTGGATTTATTGATGGAGCTCTTGAGTCTAAAGGCCTTACGGGGCTGGCAGCTCCACACTTCCGATATGAATCATTGCACATTTCACACTTTTGTTGTCGTTGCATTCAGGTTTGACAAGCACCCCGACAATCGTAAACAGCAGTTTCAATACAGTAAAGGGAATTCAGTTCACATATTTACCTGCAATGCTTCACGCGGGTCTGCCCATTCTGCCCCGTGCAGTCTGAATGTAAACACTCTAGCGCGAGTCAGGCGGATGTGCCGCAGAACAGCTGATCAAGCACGTGACTCCTGACGGAAAGCCTGTGCGCGACTTCAGATATCACAGGTTAGAAATGTGCGCGATATTTTATCGTTATGTTTATGGAAAGTCAGAGCTGTAGGTGGATTATGGAGAGATTTTTCTTTATATCACCAAAAAGCCACCATATAATAACACCATATAACGTTGCCAAAAATAAATAAGTTATTTTCTAGACATAGGAGAGCACGTCCCACTTTACTTACCCTTAGTTTCTTGAAGTCATTAAAATTAATCTTTTAACTTATTTTAAATTTTCGTAACACAAATGTACCATCTTATTTGATTGTCACCCCTAAAATCACCAGTCTTACTCCTCAGAGTTAGACCATAACTCAATTCTTCATATAGAATAACTTAAACTTAAGAAAACAGACATGTAAAAATCATTACTCATATGTACTCTGGCAGAAGTTTAACACACACTCATATATGTATATATATATATATATATATATATAAAACTATATTGCCAAAAGTATTGGGACACCCCTCCAAATCATTGAATTCCGGTATTCCAATCACTTCCATGGCCACAGGTGTATAAAATCAAGCACCTAGGCATGCAGACTGCTTCTACAAACATTTGTGAAAGAATGGGTCGCTCTCAGGAGCTCAGTGAATTCAAGCTTGGTACCGTGATAGGTTGCCACCAATGCAATAAGTCCATTTGTGAAATTTCCTCACTACTAAATATTCCACGGTCAACTGTTAGTGGTATCATAACAAAGTGGAAGCAATTGGGAACAACAGCAACTCAGCCACGAAGAGGCAGGCCACGTAAAATCACAGAGCGAGGTCAGCGCGTGCTGAGGTGCACAGTGTGCAGAAGTCGCCAACTTTCTGCAGAGTCAATAGCTACAGACCTCCAAACTTGTGTGGCCTTCAGATTAGCTCAAGAACAGTGCGTAGAGATCTTCATGGAATGGGTTCGATGGCCAAGCAGCTGCATCCAAGCCTTACATCACCAAGTGCAATGCAAAGCGTTGGATGCAGTGGTGTAAAGCACGCCGCCACTGGACTCTAGAGCAGTGGAGACGTGTTCTCTGGAGTGACGAATCACGCTTCTCTGACTGGCAATCCGATGGACGAGTCTGGGTTTGGCAGTTGCCAGGAGAACGATACTTGCCTGACTGCATTGTGCCAAGTGTAAAGTTTGGTGGAGGGGGGATTATGGTGTGGGGTTGTTTTTCAGTGGTTGGGCTTGGTCCCTTAGTTCCAGTGAAAGGAACTCTTAATGCTTCAGCATACCAAGACATTTTGGACAATTTCATGCTCCCAACTTTGTGGGAACAGTTTGGGGATGGCCCCTTCCTGTTCCAACATGACTGTACACCAGTGCACAAAGCAAGGTCCATAAAGACATGGATGAGAGAGTTTGGTGTTGAGGAACTTGACTGGCCTGCACAGAGTCCTGACCTCAACCCGATAGAACACCTTTGGGATGAATTTAAGGGGATATAATATACATATATTGAGCCAGGCCTTCTCGTCCAACATCACTGCCTGACCTCACAAATGCGTTTCTAGAAGAATGGTCAAAAATTTCCATAAACACACTCCTAAACCTTGTGGAAATCCTTCCCAGAAGAATTGAAGCTGTTACAGCTGCAAAGGGTGGGCCAACTCCATATTAAACCCTACAGATTAAGAATGGGATGTCATTAAAGTCCATGTGCACGTAAAGGCAGGCGTCCCAAAACGTTTAGCAATATAGTGTCTATATATATATATATATATATATATATATATATATATATATATATATATATATATATATATATATATTCTTTTTAGAATATTCCTTTAATTTTTAAACAATGTTCCACTCTACTCTTTGTCAACAATGTCAGATATTTATGAAAACATTTGTGAAATTGGACTATATCAAAGTTAGTGGGATTTTTAGATATTTTCCTTCATTTTAAGTAGATCATGTTAGTATGAAGTAATAAAATCTATCTTGTATTAAATACAAGTTTGAAATAATAATAATAAAAGGTTATTTTGTCAATACAGCAAGATTTTTTGACTGCTGACAATTCAATACATGTAGTTTAAATTCAGTTAGAAACTATCCTGTATTCTCAATTCATTCCTGGTCAATGCTAGATTTGTCAATATTAAATATTTGACACATTTCTTTTTGTAGCAGATTGTGTTGACCCCATATAGAGTGATTTATGTGAGAAAATGGAAGCAGCAGGTGGTGAGAGAGTCTGAATAATTAAAAAGTAAAACTCAATTTAAGATGGTAAGAAAATGCTTAGGGCAACAGCATTGTCAGTTCTAACGCTAATTAGTATAAAAATGAAGTTATAATGGAGAACACCATCACTGTAAACATCCATAAGAAGGCTATTTTCATTCTGGTTCTTGAATAAAATGGCTTTAAACATAATGAACAAAAACAAACACTACAGATTTATTGTAATTCATTAGAGAGAGAATTATTCACTGTAATTCAAAGTGCTGTTTCTATTGTGTTTTGTTCTATTGACAATAATACAGTAATGTGCTGTTTGCTTCTAAACATATAATACATCGCGGTTTCTAGGTCTCTGGCAACAATCTTGTAAAAGACAACACTGCCTGGCTGAATATGCCACCATTAATACTGATTGACATTGCCTGTCTGCAGAGATACAGTTGAGGATTTGGGCAGAAAATGAGCCAGCCAATAAATAATGCTACTATAAAACTGCAAATCATTTTCATTTAGGGGTATAAATATTTTTCTAACAACAATTCAATTGCAATTCTTTCCTAAATTATGTAATACATTATGATGTCAGACATCAGCGTTTTTACACCCCTAATATTAATAGAACATTTATTTATAAATAAGAACAGTGATGTTTAATTTATGCTTTCTGTGGCATGTCCGTTGAGAAATCCTCAAAATTCCATCTCTATAGTCCATCCAAAGTATGAGGTTTTAGCAAAACACCTTGTGCATAAAGGCACAACCATAAATAGGCTACATTTAAATTGTTAAATTACCCGGAATTCATTGTGGTTTATTTATTTAAATGGGATTTAATACACTACCGTTCAAAGGTTTGGGGTCGGTTTTTTAAACTTTTTTTACTCACCCAGGCTGCATTTATTTGATTAAAAATACAGTAAAGACAGCAATATTGTGAAATATTATTAGAACTTAGTCTTCAGTGTAATATGATCCTTCAGAAATCATTCTAATATGCTCATTTGAAAAAATCTTATTATTATTATCAATGCTGAAAACAGTTGTGCTGCTTAATACTGTTGTGGAAACTGTGATACGTTTTTATTTCAGGATTCCAGATGAATAGAAAGTTTAAAAGAGAAAGTTTTTTTTTTTTCTTAATGGAAACATTCTGTCACATTATACATTTCTTTAGTGTCACTTTTGAGCTATTTAATGTGTCCATGCTGAATAAATGTATTATTTTTACTCAAACAGAATGACCCCAAACTTTTAAACTGTAGTGTATGTATTTTTAGGAGTTTATGAATTGGCAATAGGCGGGGCTATCATCGTGCTCCTCCTTACATGGAAGCTCCTCCTCTTCTTTAATAGTAATGATAAAACGAGTTTGTGTAGCTGCATTCTGCTCCACCACACCAATGTCTTGTTTCCCTGTCATCATGTTTTCATTTGCCTTCTCATCTTTTTCCATTGTATCCCTGCATTCTTCTTCCGCTTCCATGTAATCATCTTCACTTTCCTCAATCACTCTTTCTCGGCAGTTGTCCTGTTCTTCCTGTCTAAGCCAGTTGTGACCATTGAAAAAGCTGAGAACAGCCTCTTTGGCTACACCCAGTTGAGCAGATAGTGTGTGAATGGCCTCTTGATCTGGATGTAGTCCCACTTCCTGAATGAAACTCTGCAGGATTGCATGGGCTTCTGGTGGTAACGACCTGCCGCCAAGATTTGGGCCAATGTGAGAGTCTCTGAGACCTCCAGTGATGAGATGGTGCTGGAGGAAGGGTTGATGGTGCTGAGGTGGAATTTTATGTAGTTGTTGTTGCTGCTTTAGAGGCACCACATGTTGTGGTATCACCTTTAGAAAATAAATACAGATATAAGGTAAATAATTATGAAAGCGAACACTTCACAAACCAACAATTTTTACAAAGTGTGGCTAATTTGATATATTATGGACTATATAAGTGAAATTAAACTATAAATGTACAGTCATCAGTTGGATATTCATAATGTACAGTAATTGTTTGTGTGTGAGCCCTCACTTGCAGTTGTTCAGTCATGGGTCTTGTGTGTTTTTCTGAGTAGTATGTCTGCCCAGTATTGCTCTCTTGGTCATATATAACATCTCGCTCTGATTGGCTGAGATTTAGAAACTGGCGAATCAAAGACAGATTTTCCCACAGTGTACGATTCTGAGGAGAAGGCTCCTCCTTCCAGCGCAGGAGCTCACACAGCCAGCCCTAACACACAGACACAAAAATAATGGGGTTTAAACATCTCAGACAATGTTGAAAATCTGATTCAAAGTCTAATTGAAACCTGGCGATTAATGTAATGTTTTAGGATTATGAACAATTTAAAATGAGAAAATATTTTGATATAAAATGAATAAGAAATATTTAATTTATGCTTTCCGTGGCATAAATATTTAAATATATAATAAATATTTATATGTAGGAGATAAATATTTAATTTTCAAGAAATATTTAAAGTTCTGCAGTATTTCTAGGTCACTAGTCAAATAAGCACATTTGTGACATTAACCATGTGAATGCCTTTGTTCAAAATGTAAGATTTTCAGATTCTCTCTCAAATTGTCATGCTGAAAAAAAAAAAGCAAAAGGAAAGCATTTCCACAAGTATTATAGACTTTTGGACCCTACTGTACATATTTTCTCATAACTTGGGAGGGATACTAATTATTTTTATTGTATTCAAGGTATGCACGGTTATGGTAGTGGCCAAATGTGATGTTTGGCCTTGGAAAATTGACATCTTCACCCTTTATTCAAATATTATTAAAAATTTGTTAAAGATTTTGTAAGCATATTGCGTAGTTGTGCTTGGAGTCTGTTGTTTTATTTGTATTAAAGCAATGAAGCATGACAAATTTTGCAGACAAGGCTGTCATACAAATAAAATATGAACATCTGCAAAAACAATAGAGAACCAATGAAATATTAATAGCTGATTATGTTCAATTGTCAATGTATGCTTTTTCCTGTTAGCTTTTTGTTTTTCTATGCACTTTTTGTATAGGTAAATAAAACCTGTAGCTTTGTCTTTTTCGCCAAATAATTTTGTCAGATAAATACCTTGACAAAGTGTTTTATTCTTCCTTTCATATTTAAAATATTTAAAATATATATATACAAAATATTTTCCTCATATTTTGATAGTTTATTCGGTCATTAAAACAAATATCCCCTCCAGACATCACTTTTGGCCACTGCTCTATTAGTCCTTGCATTCCTTGAATTCATATAAATATTTATTATACATTTAAATATGTTTGAAATGTATATACCTTGAATGCAATGTAAGTGACTTTGGATAAAAGCATCTGCCAAATGCATAAATGTACTGTCTTATAATGTGTAATGTTTTTTTTTGTTTTTTTTCCTGTTTATTAGAGATTTCTTGAGCAATCTGCACCAGTTTTAAGTCTAAGTGATTTAGATTTCTTCAGTACACATGCACAAGCATGTACCTGACTTTTGGCTGCAGAGACTTTTGCAAATAAGGCCTGTGACACTTTTGCTCGTCTCATTTCCTGCTGTATTTCATCATAGATTCCGTAGTTGATTCCAGAATCATCACATTCCACTTTCACTACAATCTCCTTGGAAACAGGTGAAAGTTTTGCCTGTAGTGAGAGATTTTTTTTTTATGACAAACAAACATAGATATAGACATTAATAAACTGTACTTATTATTATTATTAATGTATCTGCACTGTCTATTGAGATTATAGCACATGCTAATTTGCATCTTAGTTCTATAATTAAATTTGAGTGACAGTGAACCTGAATGGGCAGAGGTGAGCTGGTGTTGGTGCTGTAGGTAGTGTTGAGGTTACGCTCTCTTTCCTCCAGATAGATGGAGTCCCTCTGGCTCTGTGGCAGTTGCAGGAAGGCCTGCATGGCTCTAAGGTTAACTAAAAGAGACTGAGACGCGCACCGTGGGTCTTCTTCCTTGCGCAAGATCTCCGACAGCAGGCCCTGTTGCAAAACATAATTTACATTTAATCATTTAGCAGATGCTTTCATCCAAAGCGAAATACAAATGAGAAGTCCCAGTTAGTCTAGCATAGTACAAGTTTTTTGTTTGTTTTTGCACACTTTAATATGTGCACAGATATACAAGATTTAAGAGGTATGTACACACAACTAAAAATATATGATAAAAAACAAATAAAAGAAATTATATATATTAGAAAAAAAAAGAGTTAAGACCCTTTACAACAAGAACAATAACAATAAAGATAAAAATATTGTTTTAAAAATCATTTTAAATGTAAAAGAATCGTAGAGTTAGCACACCAACTATAACGATAACAGCATAGAAAAACTATATTGTTGGAATCACTTTCACAACAATTTGTTCCAGATGATTAACAGCCAATCAGAATCCATCTGCTTTAAAGAGCTCAAGCATTTAAAGTGGCAGTTGACATAACTGCAGTGCAGCATGCTTATAAAAAACTGAACGATACTGTCATTGGTGTGGATACCAAAAAGTGGACGTGTTGGGGAAAGTTACTTTTAAAAGTAATGCATTAAAAAATGTCGTTACTTTTTATTGAAAGTAATGCGTTACATTACTTTTGTGTTACTTTTTCTCACCTTGCTATATTTTTGGAAAATGTAAAGACCCTTTCACACCAAAAGTGAAATGAATAAGCCTCAGGCTAAAAGAAATGCAAATTCACGCTTGTACAGTAGATGGCACAGTTTAAAACACCTTTCTGCTGTTCTGCTATTCTGGATTGAAGAAGAATAGAACGCAACATGTTTACTTCAGCAATAAAAAAATTAAACACAAATGTGATGTTTATCTAAAGTAATTTTTGCTTAATAAGTATGGTTGAAGTGGATCATCAAAGGTCAGCAGCAAAGATATTGGTTAATAAAGTGAGATTAAATACATAAAGTATATTTGTGTAATTTATTATATTTAATTATTGCATGTTTCTGTAATATTCTGAGATTGCATTTCACTGTTTTTTTATTTTTATTTTGAATAATACTGAATCTGTTTTTTGTTTTGTTTTGTTTTTTGCAAGTGAGATGAGTAAATGCCTGCTCACATTTAAATCTACAATAACCATCATGTTCACACACAGCGCACATGACATTTTTTTTTTTTTACATTGCATTCATGTATGGCATGGTGTATGGCTTATACATTTCATACATATTTTAATGCAATAGATATTTATATGAATTGATGGAATGCAAAAAACTAATATAAATGCATATGCCTTAAATCCATATAATATAGTGATTTAGCAGTAATTCTGCTGCATGAAATTCTACCATGTTACCTGAGTCCTGTTAATGGCCACTCGTGCAAACACCGCTTGGGAAACCCCCGCCCTCTTCAACTCCTCACGCACCCAGTGATAAATTTCAGGTGACACGTCGGTGACAGGTGAGGGACACTGATTTACTGTGGGTGGGGACACATTGCATTTTGGAGGAGTCCGTAGTGGTGCAGGATGAGGACCGTGTGAGTGTGTGTGAGCGTGCGTGAGAAATTGAGACATGGCATGCTGCTGTGAAAGGAGCTGAGCCATGACTAGACCAGGCATTCCAGCCTGCATCTGGACAACACCACGTGACTCCGCCCCACTGCCTTCCATTGGTTGTTGGTACATTGTGGGCTGGCTGGAAGATGAGGGTTGGTTGCATTGCCTGTTCATGTCACCTGAGGGGAAGTAAAAATCTTTAGTGACTCAATATTCATATTAAATCACTGGGGTCTGTTTAAAATTTACAGCCAAAAAAAATCATCTTATTTACAGTAGAAGTTTAGTTGCTGTCTCAGCTTATCATATATGAAGTTATTTTAATTTACTAAACTACCGTTGCAAAGTTTGGGGTCAGTATTTTTGTTTTTTGTGTGTGAAAGAAATTAATACTTTTGTTCAGCAAGGACGCATTTCATTGATCAAAAGTGACAGTAAAGACACATTTACATTACATACAAGATTTCTATTTCAAATTAATGCTGTTTTTGAACTTTCATTAAAGGGTTAGTTCACCCAAAAATGAAAATTCTGTCATTAATTACTCACCCTCATGTCGTTCCACACCTGTAAGATCTTCGTTCATCTTCAGAACACAAATTAAGATATTTTTGATAAAATCCTCAGTGAGGCCTGCATTGCCAGCAAGACAATTAACACTTTCAATGCCCAGAAAGCTACTAAAGATGTATTTAAAATAGTTCATGTGACTACAGTGGTTCAACCTTAATTTTATGAAGCGACGAGAATACTTTTCGTGCACCAAAAAAACAAATAACGACTTTATTCAACAATATCTAGTGATGGGCGATTTCAAAACACTTCTAAGTTTTATGAATCTTTTGTTTCGTATCAGTGGTTCGGAGCGTGTATCAAACTGCCAAAGTCATGCCCCTCAGTGGTGAACCATTGAAATTTCTAAACACTTATGATGTGACGAAGCCTTGTTTACTGAAATCACGTGACTTTGGCAGTTTGATACACGCTCTGAACCACTGATTCGAAACATAAGATTCTTAAAGCTTCAAAGCTTCATGAAGCAGTGTTTTGAAATTGTCCATCATTAGATATTGTTGAATAAAGTCGTTATTTGTTTTTTTGGTGCACAAAAAGTATTCTCGTCGCTTCATAACATTAAGGTTGAACCACTGTAGTCACATGAACTGTTTTAAATAATTGAAAGTGTTAAGTGTGGCATTGAAAGTGTTAATTGTCTTGCTGTCAATGGAGGCCTCACTGAGCCATCGGATTTTATCAAAAATATCTTAATTTCTGTTTCGAAGATGAACAAAGGTCTTACAGGTGTGGAACGTCGTGAGGGTGAGTAATTAATGACAGAATTTTCATTTTTGGGTGAACTAACCCTTTAAAGAATCCTTTCAAAAATGTAGCACAGTTTCCACAAAAATATGAAGAAATATGAACTGTTTTCAAAAATGATAATTTTAAGGACACTGAAGACTGGAGTAATAAAGCTGAAAATTCAACTTTACCATCACATTAATAAATTACATTTTAAAATATATTCAAATAGAAAACAGTTCTTTTAAATTGTAATAATATTTCACAAAATTACTGTTTTTTAATCAAATAAATGCAAAATCAGTGAGAAAAAGAGACTTAAAAAAAAAAGCACTGACCCCAAAGTTTGGAACAGTAGTGAGTTTATAAACAACAATTTGTAATACCTTTGTAACACCTACTATATTAACTATATTACTATATCGTTAATGAATTAAACCTTACTGTAAATTGTTACCCAAACACAAAACAAAACTACTACAAGAACAAAGAGCTGTAAATATGTGCATATATGAGCTACATTTAGAAAACATATAGTAAGTTGCTACTCACCCATCATAGATTTTGCCCTCTTGTAGTGTTTGTACCACTGGCCAAACTCCTGACATCTCGCAGCAGAGATGCTGGCGTAGTATGTGCCATTTACCACTGATGAAATCATGCTCTTTCAAAGAAAAAGACAAAACAAGTCAATATGTGTTCATGTGCATGCAAAAAGTGACAGTAACAGGAATTTAGTAATTAGATATACTGAATTAGACCTTGAAGTGTGGCTTGGAACTGACTAAATGTGTCCAGAAAGGATGTGCTAAAGGTTTTGTCTCCTTGCTAAATAGATTTAATAGCTGGTTCTCAAACTAGGGATGGATCTTAATGGTAGGGTGTATTCTTCAATGGAGAACGCTTCTTTGATCATCGTTCTGCTCTTTAACCATGAGATATGAGGCAATTAACCCTATTTTATTCTATAGCTACATGCAATTAAGCTATGTGTGTTCATGTTAGTATACATGTTACAGTATATGGAAAGTGTACTGCAAAAAAAAAAAGTGTATAGTATCTAACTGTACAAATTTTGTTGTGAACGTGTACCTGAGATAATGGACACTCTTTAGCCAGTGTGCTCTGATTCATCTCTTTCAGCAGCTCCTTTAGGGCATTTCTGACAGTAGAATGAGTCCACTGCTCAGCAGGTAAATCCTCTAATTTAGAAACACTGAGAGAGAGAGAGAGAGAGAGAGAACATGCGTGAGTCAGTGAGAAAAAAACAGTGTACTGCAATAATTAATTACACTGTGGGACATTAATCACAAATAATTATTATTTCACAAATAGCTATATTATTATGTGTTTATCCTCAAAACTTTAATAACTATAATAACTTTTAATAATTTTGAAATTAGCTTTAATACTAAATTACCTGTGAAATATTAATCATCATAAATCAGAACAGCTTTAATTCTCAGAGAGTAGTTCATCATTCTGATAAACCTGTTTGCTAAAGACAAACATGACACTCAAAGTAAATGTGTGTGAATGTTGTACCTGTGTAGCTTTATTCTTAAGGTGATGATATGGTAAAGGTCTTCTAGCATGTCTCCTACTGTTGCGTCAGAGGTGTCTGTCACAGTGGACAGAGCCACAGGGTTCCAATGGCCAACTTGAACCTGACCTAAAGCAGACATTAATATTATTTTAAAATATAACTACTATAAATGATTGTAATATAGTTCCTGACCCCCTAGTTCCTTTTTTTTATCTGGATTCTGGAGTTGTTTTTTTTTGTGATTGTTGCCACTTATTTTTATTTTCTGACAACTTTCTGAGCTTTTTGATCTTGACCAAGTCTCATTTACCATCAGCTTTCTGCACTTCCTTCTCTGTTCTTCCTTTAACATCTTGTACCTCCTAACATTACATATTTTTCATTACTTAATTGTTGTATCAAATAAGCAAATTATGTATCAGAGTTAAAGGCATAAGTAGACATGTGCCGATATTCGGTAATGCGATATATCACGATAATGAATATGCACGATATTGTTATCGTGGGCACTTCAAATTACCGTAAATAATAATTTATTACCAATTATTAAAACTTTTATAATGCATTTAAGAATACTTTCCCCGTCAACCGTATAAAATGCACAACACCGCTGTATTCTGCGTCAAAGGGACACGCGCTCAGATGTAAACAAGCCCAACGTGCATGAGAAGCACATGGCGGAACGAGTGAAGGAGACGCGCTGAATGAAAGTGCACGTTCACTCTCTGACAGCAGAGGGCGCTGATGGAACAGCAGAATGCAGCGGTTACCCCGGAAACCCCGCAAACAAAGCAACTGGCTAGTGAAGTTTTTAAAATGCTTCAAACAGCCATTCATTTTTTGTAATCTCAATGTTGTTCATCACAGCACCAAATACTTAATGCTTAAAGACTTAATAGGCTATTTATTTTCAAACTTAAACATTTTTATATTTTAATCTGGACTACAACATGCCCTAATGATTAGAAATGTTCTGATTATTTGTTATTGTTCAGTAAAACTTTGAGACATACGGCTTTATTAGTTAACATGTTAATTCATTATTACCAAACTGACAATGAAAAATACTTATAAAGCATTAATTATTATATAATTTCTTAGTTACTGTTTAATAACATTACTAAAATCAAAAGAACTTATTTAATGGACCTGAGATAAAACTAACAATGATCAGTTGTATTTCTTAATTAACATTAACAAAAAATAATACTTTCTGTTACAAATGTAGCTATTGCTCAATCTTAGTTAATAAATAATTAAATAATGAGACCTTATTGTAAAGTGTTACCTGTTGTTCTTTAAAGCCTAATTCTTTTGCACTTTAATCTGTTTGAAAATTTTACTTTATATATTTTTTGTGTATTGTATTATTGTATTTAAACATTCAGAGTTCTTTTTGTTATTACAAAAACTATGACAACACTTTTTTTTGCAACTTATTTCAATATCGTGATAATACCGTATACCGTAATAAAAGCTTCAGCAATTAATCGCAACATGAAAATTTGATACCGTCACATGCCTAGGCATAAGCATTGAAAAATAACATTCTTACGCTGCTGTTCAGAGGTGGGGGGGAGGCAGTAAGATTTTTTTTTTTATATATATATTTTTAATCAGCAAGGATGCATTAAATTAATGAAAATTGATAGTAAAGATATATAATGTTACAAAAGATTTGTATTTTTACAAAATGCTGTTCTTTTTAACTTTATATTCATCACAGAATCCTGGACAAATGTATCACATTGTCCACAAAAATAGCAGCACAACTGTTTTCAGCATTGATAATACTAAGAAATGTTCTTGAGCACCAAATCAGCATATTAAAGTGATAGTTCACTCAAAAATGAAAATTCTGTCATCATTTACTCACCCTCAAGTAGTTCTAAACCTGTATGAGTTTCTTTGTTCTGTTGAACACAAAGGAAGATATTTGAAAGAATGTCAGTAACCAAACAGATCTCGCCCCCCATTTACTACCATAGTAGGAAAAATAAATACTATGGTAGTCAATGGGGGGCGAGATCTGTTTGGTTACTGACATTCTTACAAATATCTCATACAGGTTTGGAACTACTTGAGGGTGAGTAAATAATGACAGAACTTCCATTTTTGGGTGAACTATCCCTTTAAAATACAGCTTTGCCATCACAGGGGTAAATTATACTTTAAAATATATTAAAACAGTTATTTTAAATTGTAAAAATAATTCACAAGTAATGTTTTTACTGTGTTTTTTAATTCAGTGTGCGTTGGAGAGCATAAAAGACTTATTTCCAAAATATTAAAAAAAATAATAATTTTTGAATGGTAGTTTATGTGTAATGATAAAGGCATTTTTTTTTTAGTCCCAGTCCACTCTATCCCTTTCCTTCAGGCTTACATATTCAACTTGAATTGAGCATAAATTATTCATTAGTGTGTGTGTACCTGTAGCCAGAGCTGCTGCGGTGTGTGTGTATCCCAGCTCTTGGAGTGCAGCCTCTGTAATCTGGCTGAACAGCAGGTCTCTCTTCAACAGAACAAATTCTGCATGCTCCGTCCTCTTCCTCTCTGAGGGTGGGACATCACTCTGCTCCACCAGACAGAACACAGGAAGCAGACTGCCTGTGTGGACAGAAAGAAGAATATGATCACTCAGACATCTTATGAGCAGACATGGCCCTGTATCTGTATGTCTGTGAATGGATACCTTTCCTCCTGTTAGTGTGTGATGGTGTTGTTTGTTTGGAGGCCAGGCTCACAGGTGTGACTCCAGGTACAGGTAGATCTCTTGAATTCTCCATACGGGCCATTTTACAGGGAGGATAAGAGGGTTCACACAGGACTGGCCCCTGGGTGCTACTAGTGGTAGCCAAATGGTCCATCATTATATTTATACTCGGCTCTCACAACTACAGAAAATAATAGTAAGAGAGATGCTTTGGAGCTACTCTATCTTTATAAACATACATGTATATCCCAGTCCACTCCATTCTTTCCTTCAGGCTTACATATTCAAATTGCACTGAGCGTAAATTATTCATTAATGTGCGTGTGTGTGTGTGTATATATATATACTGCAGAACCAACCCTGATGAACAAAACCATTTTAAACAAGTGCTTATTAAACCACCCTGACCAGGCTCGGATACCTGCTAAACCCAGTAAACCAGCAGGTTTAAGATGGACAGGCTGGTCCTTCTAGACAAGGGTTGGGTACTTTTTTGGCTGGTCAGGCTGGGAGACTTTCCTCACAGCCAAACCAGCTTGGCCCGGCAGGTAGACCATATTAAATAACCAACTACGACTAGCAAACCATCTTAGGTTGGTTTTAGATGTTTTTGTTCAGCCGTGAAGCGCTGCTACAGGTGCTGCATATATGCCCAAACTGTGACACATCATGGTCTCGTATTTCTTCTTCCTCTGCCATATTATTTCAGTCACTTACTTTGCTTACTGCAGTACCGTTTTCCGGTGGTTTATAATCCTCCAGACGAGTATCCGAACATGCCGACAGATCGAGCGCGCGTCCCAGGATCGCTCACTAACAAAAACACTGGCTCCAGAATCAACGCGATGGTCCGGGGACAAGAGATAAGAGAGCGGGGTTATTTCATGAAGAAATGTTTTTGTTCTTAGTAAACGGGAAAAACAGACCCATTAAAATCAATAAAATGAGGGTTACAGCGAGGAAGAACGGTTCGTATAATTTAATGTGCAAACACAGATCCGTAATTAAATCTCTAGGCGGCCCCACAAAGCATTATCAATGTGATGTCACCAGATGCGGACCAATCAGCTTCTAGCGGAAGTGGCTTTTCATAGAATACGTGATTATAAAAGTATGGCAAGCCATTTCAACATTTAATATTTGATGTCCTAAGCTTTATTTGTCAAAACTCTTATTTTCAGATAAATGATCTACAACTTTAACTAGTCATACATTTCCATTTGCTTACATCGGAAAGAGGAGTGCTGTGAAAAAGTAAGTGCAGCCATTAAATGTTTTGTCCTTTTTCAACATATGTAGCCTTACAGATATTAGAACGTATGTATTTTTGGACAGTATCGATGGGTGAAAGGTGATATAATGTAATAAATAGCAATTGAGGTTTAAATAAGTATAGGCTACTTTCTTTTTAATGATGTTCTATTAATTTGCGCTTGATTGTAATTGTAGTCACTTAATGATGAATGTAGGGATGTACTAACTTTTACAGAAGAAATTGGAATTTATGTTTTAACTTTAGATTCCAATTGTTAATTGTTAAATTATATTGCATTAAACTACCATTCAAAAGTTTGGGGTTTGTAACATTTGTTTTTATTACACTATTTTAAGATGTCCTTTACTTACTATAGGGTAGTTGCATGTAACTGTACATAATTTTTACTGTTATTACTTTAGTAATTACATGTAAAGTGTCATAAAAACCCTGTAAAATAAAATAAAGTGTTGTTTTTAATGAAAGTAATCCCTTTTTTATTTCGTTTATTTAACAGGGACCATGAACAACAGTTGTTGTGGCAAAGTTAGCTATAAAAGTTCATTTGCATCTTCAGTCCCTGCAGGGAAGCATTCATTTGATCAAAAGTGACATTAAAGACATTTATAATGTTAAAAGCATTTTAAAAGAGATTTTAAATATTAAAATATATTACATTAAATATATTATATACAAAAAATGTAGTTCTTTTGAACTTTTAGCACAGAATGCCGAAACAAATGTATCACGATTTCCACAAAAATAATAAGCACCACAACTGTTTTCAACACTGATAATAATAAGAAATGTTTCTTAAACACCAAATCAGCATATTAGAATGATTTCTGAAGGATCATACACTGAAGACTGGAGTAATGATTCTGAAAATTTAGCTTTGCAATCACAGGACAATAATTAACACTTCAATACTGATCCAAATAATTAGTAGTTACTTTAGAATGATGTAGTAACACTTGAGTAATTACTATCCAAAACCTTATAAAAACCTCAAAAGTTTACAATGTCTTTAGTAGGTACTAGAGAGTTATCATGTTTCTCACTTTAGAATACTGATCCAAATAATTAGTAATTCCTTCTGAAGGTTTTGGTTATACTTCAGTCATTACTAGTGGGTTACCATGACCTTCACTTTAGAATTAATTATACATTATGCATTATTCATGTGAATTATGAACCTGCATATAGTAGTTCTCTGGGAGAAAATAGTAGTTACTGATTAGCTAATAGTGAACTACCACAGAGTTTCATGTTAGTTAATAGTAGTTACTAGAGTGTTAATAATGCGTTACTCATTTGTTCCTGTGTAGTTATTCATTAATGATGGAACAGTATTCTAAAGTGTTACCCAATTATTTTAAAGTCAACTTATTTTCAGCAGTCATCATGTACACACTAGTCACAGACACAAAGATGTAACGCCATCATCTTCAGTCAGGCCGATGAGAATGCGCACGAAAACAAGTCACTTGAACAAATCATATCCAATCAAAGCGCGATGGAGGCGCTGCCTCCTCTCACGTGACTTTCCCCCATTCATTCTCAATTACCCCCTACTAAACCCACCGTACACTGTTTTAACTCAACAGGAGACAATCTTCCCACTGCAACTTCAGCTGTGGGTGTATCTGTTGGACACTGTTACTTTATAAAAACGAGTGACTTTTACAGCTTTTAATCTTTTTAATCTCCCCCAAGGAGGCAGTGTCTCCTCAAAAAAACTGGATGAAAATATAATCGATATTACAAAAAATAAAACAACGCAAATATTACAAAATGTGACATTAAAAATTGTAAAAGTCACTCGTTTTTATAAAGTAACAGTGTCCAACATGAGTTACATGAGGAGGCTTGCCTCCTGCTGTGTCCTCTTTGAGTTAAAACAGAAAGCGTGCACTCCACTGATATAAGCTGTGAGTAATGGGTGAGAGGCAATACAATGATTGTTTCAGTTGACAAAAACTGTTAATCAGCCTCATCAAGTGATCTCTGTGATTAATGCTTGTTTGCACCTGTACACATGACAGTCACTGTATGTGGCAATCATTCTTTTCCGTAAGCTTAATCATAATGAACGACTGGAGCTTCATTTGTCTCTTTATTTGCATGAGCCTACATATTTACAACCAAATGAAACACATTCAATACATATGATTATAATATAGGCCTATCACAATAAAAACTTTATTTTCATCATATTTGTAAAAGCATGATTTACAAGGACTTTTTCACTACTGTGTTAGGCATGCATCAATACACAAGAAACGGTGGCAGATATATGACTGGATTTTAATATTTATGTTAATCTGTCAAGTCAGCTCTCCGGTGGCTATTCGTATATCAAATATTACACCACAGCAGTCATCTGTCCTCTGTCATGTGACTTTACTGTAAATTGCTATTTATTTGAAGGGTGTTTTCAGCACTGCCTCTACACTTGTAGCAACTGTAAAAGGCACAAATGTGATATTACGACAGTATGAACAGTAGAGGGCGGCATAGTCTGCTGTGTCTAATAGGTTACTTTTAAAAAGGAATCGTCGTCTTCAGTCCTTTTGACCCATACAAAGTACGGTAACCTCTCATTTTTTTGGTCAGCTTTTCGTTCAGCTGTTTTGACTACTTTTATATTTACAACAATCCACTGTTTAATACAGTAGGCCTACTATACAAGTGTATAAATGAAATGGGCTGCGCCAATGTAAATTGGCAAATGAAATCAATCATTTTTCCACTCCTCAAACTGGCGCCTGCATTGACAGTGTTGCGTGTGTGTGTGTGTGTGTGTTTTATAGGCGAATCATGTCGTACACCAAATGTAATAATACAGTAGCCTATCTCTCAAACCAGTAACCCAACTGTTGTATCAGTCGTACTACACCAGCAATGCTGCCATTATCTTTTAATTCTTATTAACAACAACGTACTGGATAGCCTACTCATTTGATGTAGTCATTTTTTCCCTTTAATATATTGTAGGTAAGTACCTATGCATATTTGGACGTTGGTGGTGAGTCAGATATGCAACTTTGGGGGGCTTCCAGGACTTGCTTAGACCCTAAATGCTGTATGCAGCCCACTGAGGCCAGCTGTGTGGTGAAACACACACTCAAACACCGTGCTCAACGCTGACTGAACTAGGCCATACTGAGAGAATGATTAATTACTTTTATGTTAGGCCTAACAATGCACACAATTGGGTAAGGTATGTACTAACATTTAATACTTTTTCTTCTGAATTTTGAACATTTTATGTAGCATAATTTTGTTTGTTTTACTTTTATTGATGGTTAAATCCCTTACAAAAAATATCTGTCATGATGGAATCAGATAGACTATATTCCTGAAGAGCATAAAATAGTTGTCTTGTATGTTTACACCCTAAGTGGACTGATTTACCTAACGATATTGCGCCCAACAACTGCTTCAATCTTCAATACCGCGCGCCATTTACCTGACGCGCACCTGCGGGCGTCACTCCCCGTAACACGGGCGCGCGCATCCCCATCAGTCCTGCACGCGCGTTTGTGAGGGAGCGGGATCCTTCGTGTCTCAGTCCGCTGAAAGCTCAGTTTCACCAGAGTGCTTCAAACTGTCTCTACCTTTGTCTCTGACAACGCCGCGTCACTTTGATGGGGAATTCGATATCAGGGCGGGAAAATGCCTGTTATGAAGGGATTGCTCGCGCCGCAGAACACATTTTTGGATACTATAGCGACGCGTTTTGACGGCACACGTGAGTTATTGCGATGGCATTTTACCTTGTTTGTGGTCAAAAACTATTTTGGGGTTCTAATGGGACGTTTTTTTTCTTGAGCAGGACAGAAAGTCTTTTGTTTGATCGTTAAAGTAAACAAATGTTTGTCAGAACAAGTGCACTGTAAAAATGGTACAGTATATTTACTCAATAAAATTACGACAGCAGTATGATTGATTAAATACAAATAGGTTTAAAAATGAGCATGTAGGTATAAAATGAGCTTCTTCAAACCGAATCAAACAAAATGAATAAATACAAATGGATTATATATATAAAAAAATCAAGCATAACTATTTTGGGATATAAAAACACAATGCTTATAGCCTAATAGTACTAAATAACAACTTTTGATTTGTAACTCAACTTTAAAAGAGCTATGTTTGTTCTTTCTGTTTAAATGGTTTTAAATGTTATGTAGCCTACCTCATTTCTTTAGCTATATATGCGAAAGATGCTTGAAGATACTGTCAACATCACATGTGAAGGCCTACTAAAGAAACATCAAGAGTAGGTGTTTGAACTCATCCCGACATCATAATATATTAGTGCTGTTAATCGATTAAAAAAATTAACCAATTGCACATTTTTTTGTAAGTAATTGCTAATTTAGCACACCTAACATTTTACCTGCCCTGCTAAAATGCACAAAAAAGTTATTGTTTTTGACCCATGTAACCTTGTAAACAGTGCTTTAAGATTTTCAGGTAGGTCTAACAGGTAAATATACAGAAACTGAATAATCAAACACTGCACAGTCTTTACTTAGTATAAATTAAATATAGATTAATCCCTATTTAAGCTGCAAAAGTTATTCAGTCAAGAGCAGTGAATGATTGTCTCTTTGTCATTTGTTCTTTGATTAACATTAATGACACAGGGTACGTTTACACGACAACGATGTACTAAAAATGGAAAACTCTTTTCTTTGTACAGATGACAACGTTATCAAAACTATCCCCGTTAACACGGATCCGCACAAACGACTAGAAAGGCTGTATTACGCATGCCAGACAAGTAGTTGGCGATGTCACTTTGTAAAGAAAGGCTATACGCACCTGTGCATAGCCTACGCATTCTTTTACAGAGCACTTGCCTTGCGCATGCCACCTTATTTTTACAGTTTACTGCACTTTGATATTGTTCTCGTTATTTCCCTATTGCGGCTAATAAATTGGAAATCTCGCACAGAAAACACCTTATTTCCGCGTTAAAAAATAAGGTGGATAGACTAAACACGTAATACGCATGTGCATGATGTCACCGTTTTCACAGATTCACATTTTTGCAGTTTACACGCGATGATAACGGTATCGTTTTCAAAAACATACACTTTGAAACCCGTTTTGAAAAGTTTACATTTTAAGGCCACCAAAACTCGATTGTCATGTAAATGAGCGGCCAAAACGCATAAAAAGTTTTCTGATTTTAGTTGAAAACGGTGTTGTGTAAACAGCCCCACAGACAGCAGTATTTATTACATCATTAATATTTATTAGGCTGCTGTCACTTTAAGACCCGGATCTGACACGCATCCTATTTTATTACAACTCTTTACGTTCATTTAAAACTTTTTAAGTTGTTTAAAACTGTGCTCACGAGGATACTCGACAAAACGGGATTTTTGACTGTCAAAAAAGTGCGTATATACATATATATGTGTGTGTGTGTGTATATAGTTATTATATATGTGCACTTTTTTGACAATTTGAAAAGTCTGGTTGTTATAGTTGGCATATATATATATATATATATATACAAGTGCACACACACACTCCAGAAGTGTTTTTTGTTGAAAGGTTTTGCATTGAAAGCACAGTACTGCTCTCAAACTGAGCATCTGCTCGCTCAGCACCATGGACAGCGTATAAGGGCAACCCCGCTCGGCTAGATCAGTCAGAGCACTTGGGCTGCTTTGATGCTTAGATCAGTGGTTCTCAGTCCAATTAGACCCCTGAGATGGCACATTTTGGATCTCTCCCTTATTTGACACACCCATTTCAGGTCTTGGAGGTGGCCTACTAATGATCGGATGAGTTGAATCAGGTTTGTTAGATTAGGGAGACCTCCAAAATGTGCAGAACCACTGGCTTAGATGGCAGTGCATCACTTGGCTGTCCTAATGTTGTTTTTTCATATAGAGCTCAAGTAGGGTTGGTAGAGATAACAGTCGGAGGGCTGTTTAATTAAAGTTCAGACCAGATCATGCACGAAAAAAGATGCGCTTAACGTCCTGATGAAATCCCTTGCGTGGCCCCAGGTAACGACCAACATCGATCAAATATAATTGGTCGACCACAGAACAGTCAGACGGTATTTCATCTCAAAGTGTATTGTGCATTGTAAAAATGAGTCTTGCTTGCTTCAGATCTGGCTTTCTTTTGTGTGATAACAGTACTGATTTCACAGAGCAAAGCCTGTCAGCTTTTATCATTTTGTTTTGGTGTTCTAACAGAAACAACTTGTACTATCCTGCCTTACATTTAGGTTACTTGCCCCCCCCCAATCTAGGTCTAAGGTTTGAGAAATGAGGACCGAGACTGATTTATTTTAGCACTAGGAAAGAGAGCTCCCACCACAGGAATCCTTCTCAAGGGACACAGTGTCCTCTGGGCTGCTGGGTCCATATATTACCACACCATGATGGCATACACCCATGTGACTATGGTTTGTCCTTCAGGGGAGACTACCTGTACAGCTGTCACACCTTGGGCTGCTGCAGGTAACATGGCTGAGAATAGCACAAGAATGGCTGGAAATAGTGCTTGTCATATTGGAAGGAAAGTGACAACAATGACACAGAGGGAGATAATAGAGAACATCCCATTAGGCGTCATCCACGGTGGCTCTCCAAAATTGACACATGTGGAAAGCATTAACAGGAGGTTGTATATATATATATATATTTTTTTTTCTTCTGTATAATGGATGTTGTTCATTACATCACAGACACAAAGAGCATACACTCACTCAAGCCAAAGCAGAACTGTTGCCAGTTTTGATATTGTATGTGCTGTGCAAAGCCAAATTATTTGTGAGGATAATGTGATGCTTGCCCATACAAAATTTGCCACCATTATGCTGAGGTGAGCTAGGTTGCTGCCAGGGTGTGGTTGATATCCAGTCTGACTCAAGCATCGCTGTTTGTTTCTGGGTCCAAACGTTATATCATATGCCAAAAGCAAATAGAAGTGTGCTGTAATACTACCAAAAAATTATGATCCTTTATCTCAATACCGAAATCTCAGATGGCCGGAAAGTGATTGATCTTTTATGAATTGTTAAAATATTGGTGTCCAGTCAGATCCAATGGCCTTGTGGTCAGCACTCAAACGTAGTGAGGTTGTGATCAGGAACCTTCTCCGATCCTGTGCCCCTCTCTCTTCCACTTTGTTTCCTGTCAGTTCAGTCACCAAAAATAAATCCTATATATCTTAGCGGTGTAACTGTACATGAATTCATCCCGAACCGTATGGTACAGACGTCACAGTTTGGTTCATGCAGTTAGACGATGAATACGGTCAGTCACAGGCGATCCACACTCCAGAAGGGGGCAGGCGCGGTAATGCAATACTGTTTGCTAACCACCACAACAGGAAATAGCGCAGAAGAACAGACGACCTAGGCTGCATTCCACTCCAAATTTTTATGCCCTTCAATCGCTAACTTCCCTCCATCTCGTGGACTCGGATGTGCGTCATTGCTTACGTTGCACAAATGCCCACTACTGGCGGAACTCGTGCATAAGGTTTAAATGAAACGCACTAAGCCCTTGATCACTTGGAATTCACTATGGATATGATTTATTATTTAACCCCTTTTGTACTTATGGATTTGTTTTATGCACCATTCTGTATGCTTATAAGTTGTTGGAGAATATATATAAAACCCTAGAGGTATATGAGCTGTTGGAGAAAAATAAAATTACACAAATGAAACAAAATATCAATAGTATAGACTGTGAATATAAGGTAGCTACAAGTATTATGAGATTAAATCTCAACATTAATATTTTAGACACTATTATGTGATTAATTCTCAAAATAATTAATACATCATACACTTCACTTAAGCGCAATCTGCTGTGATGTCACAATCACTTAAAAATGGCGGCAGGGATTCCACCGTGGGTAAGTGCTTAGAAAAGTTTGCGAGTTATCTCTCAACCAGTGTTTCAACCACGGAAATACAATAATAAACCAGCTTGAGAATTAAATGTCACGTAGCATTACATTTACTTCAGGCAAGTCATTTACTGTCCACAGCATGTTAGTTCACTAAAGAAATTAACTCTAGTGGGGAGAATTTCACTAAATATATGCACTATATTAGCTTATATATTCGTTATATTTACTTTACCTGTTATAAATGTCTTAATTATATAATGTTTAAATAAATTTGTCATTAAAACAAGTTATGACAACTCAAATGATTGTATTTTAAAAATGAATTGGAATAATAATTTTATAATTAGATTTAGAGGTTAATTTTTAAGTTAACTTTTTAATTTGAGTGTTGATTATTATATCTAAAAATAAATAGCAACTGAATTTAATAGTTTGGGCTCTGTTGTTAATTGTGACCTTTAATATTACAGTAATGTGCAAGAAAATGTTTAATGTATATAGTTTACAGCATTTGCTGAAAGAAAGAAAATGAAAATGGTAATTATAATTGAATTTACTTAAAGAGAGAGACACAATTTGTTCAATAAACCACTGTTTAATAAAAAAATTATTAAATTTCCCTCCGCTGTATCAAACCCGTACCGACCCGTGACTTCAATACCGAGGTATGTACCAAACCATCATGTTTGTGTACCGTTGAAGTCACGCTTCGGTACATGTTCTGTAGTGTACACTTTAAAAACTCAAGGTGAACACTACAGTATCTGGCACCCTGGACACCAATACATATAACATAGTTTTCTCAATTGAAACAAGTAGAGGCTTGGACCCCAGTATGTAAGGAACAGTATTCCTTACATCACAATTTAACAAGCAGATAGGATTCCACTCTTTAGACTCTAGTCATTGCCATGGTGTTCTATGTGGTTGCTAGGTGCTTACTTTGGTTTTCAATTTGGTTGCTAGGCAGTCTCTTTTAGTATAAGCCTAAAGAATGTTTTTGGCATGTTGAAAATTGAAAGTTATGCCTTTCTTAAAGCTGCAGTCCGTAACTTTTTTTGTTTAGAAATTATCCAAAATCAATTTTTGAGCAAGTACATATCCAGCCAGTGTTCAAAACTATCTCCTTATCTTAGCTCGATTCACAACGGTAAGCTTGTAATAATGTTTTATAATAAGAGCGACCTGGTGGATTTCCGTGGGAAATTCGAGCATGCAGCAGTTCGTCTTTGCGTCATTACGTCATGTCTGTAAACAGAAAGGAAGGAGTCTAGGCTAGTCGGCTTTATCATGTGAGGATGCTGCTTGTAGCGGATCATTTATAGCCTTTTCTCACAGCAGCTGAAATAATTAAACTCATCATTTTGATGGCGGATTATAATCTAGAAAGGTCCAAATGACAATCATCAGTGACAACTGGAGATTTACCCGTATTCAAAAGCAAAAGGCTTCGGACTGTGGAGTGAATACAGAAATTGAAATCTACAGGTAACGCTAATACACACTGAATGCACATAGTCACGCAATGCTGATGTTGTTAACATTAACAATTTGAGAACAAAGTATAACAGTAATAATAATTTGCACGGTTTGGCATGATCCGAGCTAAACGATCGTTAGATTTAATCACCTTTGGCAGCACAATTTATTGTAGGCTAATGCTTTTTTCCTAAGTTGGTCAGAACAAAAGTAGCAGAAATGTTACTTACTTGTTCAGCTGATATTTTCCAGTGAAAATTCTTGTATTGGTCATATTTTCAAGACTCTGTGATTCTGAAGTACAGTATCCACACCGGTGTAGTGATTGACAGCAAACATTAGATTCATCCGCTGAGGAGTTGTGCCGAAGCACAACGCACGTAATGATAACAATTCCGCATATGACTGCAATCGCAGGTTTCAAACAGAAAATGCCGGACTGCAGCTTTAAACAAACTTCAAGATTTGTAGTATTTTGCTGATATTTTAAAGAACGTTTTTGCCCATTCAATCACAGTCAGTAGGTCCAAAGCAACATGTGACCCCATTAAAAAAAAAAAAAAAAAAACTTTTATTCCACAGTAGAAAGTCAGGCTTGAACAGCACAAGGGTGAATAAATTATGACAGAATTTGAACTATCCCTTTAATAATTGGGTTTAGGATTTTGAAAAATGGCTACAAGAAATAGAAAAAGTGATGCTTTCCTTAGCGAATGCCACTAATTACACCCTTTACCTCATAATTTTGTGCAACATCTGAGTTACATAAGAAAGCATGCTGACTTGTTATTGTCAAGAGAAGCTATACATGTTAGCTTATAACTCCCCTCTGCAGCATCGTAATGTGTGTGCTCACTGCTATGTGTTAATATTCCATCAAGACGAAATACTCTTTTCACGCAGGTACCTGTCAGGACAGCATATGGTGGGTAATTACAGTAAAGCAGTGTGTGTGTGTACCAGTTTGCGTGCGTTTGCGATTGTGTGTTACCCAAGGAAAAAGAGAATGTGGTTAACTGTGAAAGAGTAATTTAGAGTAATTTTGGATGAGTCCTTTTAAAAGAACACTTCAAGTAGATGCTTCCGTTGGTAAAATTACGAAGCGGAGGGTTAGACGCCCAAGTCAGGTAATGGAGATATTTCAGGCGCTGCACTCTTGCATGTAATGCATAATCACACTGCCAGTGAACTCACCATGTATCAGACACAAAATGAGGAAATTGGCATGTCTGCTGCATCTCTTCTGGTTGGGAACAGATCTGTAGGTTTGAAAGATGGTGAAATTGCGGCTATAGACTGGGAGAACAATGCGTGTCTGTTGTTTGAACTTGGGATAAAGATGTCAGTGTGCTGTTCTTCTGTTGTTCACTGAACTTCACACAGAGCTGAAACTGAGCTCATCAGTCATCATTAGGGAAGAGAGAGAGGGACTGGAACCCTAAGAGGGAAAACAAAAGAGATGGAAGAGCAAAAGAAAGCATGCAGAGAAATGAAGAGATGGAACATGGAGTGTGGTCTTTTACCTTTGCGTAATATGACAACATTATTGGATGGTTGAAACAGGACACGTGAAGAAGGACTCTGCAGTTTCAGCAGAGTTATCCACACGTGTCAGACCAGAATACAGATGGTACTCACTCACTGTTCCAGAGTCTCAGAGAATGGAATTCCAGAATCGTGCCAGTCTAGACTTTCAGACCTTGCTGTCTTCCCTTGTCTTATTAACATTCTGAGAATACTTTATTGTGCTTTGGCACGAAGCATGAATTGAAACTTAATTTGAAGGACCCTGCTGAGACTGTGACAAAAGATTATGTAACCACAACAGATTAGCCAAATAAAAAGACTGAACCGATTAGATGCGATGTAGCGATTTTAAACTCTTCCAGTGCAATTGCTGCTTCGTTTATTGCTGAAACGATTTTAGCACCATGTACAGATGGTTTTAAATTAGTGCATTCAGTTTCTTGTCAGCTCTATCATGCCAGTAGAGCTCATTAGCCTTGAGTATGTAAAATGGTTGTTTTTACTGAGATTCGAGAGGCTGTTATACATAAAAACACATTTATTTCATGTCAGTAAAGGAGAAGTCAAATATTTTTTCCTCTCTCTGTGCTCAAACCTGTTCTCAGATGTCAGCACAAGATATTATACAAGATACATTATACATTGGACTCTTTCAAGGAAATAGGATTCGGAACAAGAAGACAGTCAAGCTCTCAAAGCTTGCAAAATCAGGGCCACACCAAAAACATACTTAATCATAAGCCTTCTATACCTCAGAGTCTGAATACGTATGGCTTAGTGTATACTGTGCACTATATACTGTGTACACTGCCTGTTGTTGTTTTTGTTTTTTTACAAATAGTATGATAAGCAGTATGCAATATGCAATGAAACATTTGTCATCACATTTAATTCAGAGAGATATATCCAGTTATGACCATGGAAAAAAATTTTCATATAATTACCTCTTTTTTGTTGAAGCCTTTAAAGGATTAGTTCACTTTTAAATGAAAATTAGCCCAAGCTTTACTCACCCTCAAGCCATCCTAGGTGTATATGACTTTCTTCTTTCTGATCAACACAATTGGAGAAATATTAATAAATATCTTGATGCATCCAAGCTTTATAGTGGCAGTGAACAGGGTTCATGAGTATGAGCTGAAGAAAGTGCTTCTATCCACATCCATCCATCATAAACGTGTACTCCACACGGCTCCAGGGTAATAAAGGCCTTCTGAAGTGAATTGTTTGTGAAGCGTTTGTGTAAAAAAAAAAATCCATATTTAACAAGTTATGAAGTAAAATATCTAGCTTCCGCCAGACCCCCTTCCGTATTCATCGTACGAAGAAAGTGTACAACTCTTGCAGTTCAAAATGCTTACGCTACATCCTACGCCTTCCCTATTCAACCTACGGAAAAGTGTAACTGACAGTTTACACTTTCTTCGTAACTTGAATACGGAAGGCGGTCTGGTGGAAGCTAGATATTTTACTTCATTACTTCATAACTTGTTAAATATGGCAGTCTATCGGATGCTAGATAGCTCACGGATTTCATCAAAATATCTTAAAAAGATGAACTAAGGTCCTACGGTTTTGGAGTGACATGAGGGTGAGTATTTCATGACAGGATTTCAAATACTTCCTCTCTTTAAGGGAGCCATTTGTAATAAATAGCAATAAATAGCATGAACACTGTTAAGCAGCCTGACATAGCAACACATTATGTGGGTTTGAGGCGGAGCTTCCTGTTGGTCCGACCAATGGAGGGTAGAGGGAGTGTTTGGGAAGTCATTAAAAGCGATACTTCACAAAAAAAAAAATGAAATGTTTTTCCTTTCTGTGTATCACTGTGTATCTGTGTTTTCAAAATGTGTCCATTTTTGTGGACATTTTTCTGTCCAATAAAAGTCAGTGCTGGGGTCTAATATTGTTTTGGACCCTACTGACTTTCATTGTAATGACAAAAATCACTGAAATCCTCTTGAAAGTGTCTTTGTGTTCTGAAGAAGAAAGAAAGTCATTTGGAACAACATGAGGCTGAGTAAATGATGTTGGATATTTCATTTTTGGGTTAACTGTCCCTTTCTGACAAAGAGGCCTCAAACGCAAGACAGCATATACTGCAGTAGAAGGTTCCAGCATCTGTCCTGCCATTCCCTCCCCCAAACATCTCTCTCTTTCTCTCTTTACCAGTTCTCTCCATTCCTCTTTTTCCTTGCATTCTTCCTTCCCTTCACTAATCATACTGCCTCTTTAAATAGCTCTCAGGTGTTCCTGTTTGGGACATAGGCTCACAAGAGGGGGACAGAGGGAGGAAGAGTGTGTGTGTGTTTTATACAGCAATCTGGGGCAGACGAGAAATGTGGACATTCCCCCCTCTCTCTCCTGCCTCACCCCCTTTTCCCTCCATCAGTGTTGAAATGCATTTTTTCGCACACGCCCTGTTTTTACAGCCTGGATTCAATCTGTCCAATTAAACATAAATTGACAGAGTAAACCACATGAGGTCTGGTATGAAAATATATTTTTTTTTTTGCTTGTACACGCTGTCTGTGACTGCTAAGGATAGGATAAGGACACATATTGCACATCAAACATATACATTGTGCACATATATTTATATAAAACATGAATATGCTTAGATAAACTCACACAAACACAGATATACTACAACTTGGATTGAACAAGTGGGTCTTTTCCGGCTGTTGTCGTACTGCTGGCCCAGAGGTTATGACCTTGGAGTGAGAAGATGGACAGTAAGATAGAGAGATTTCTCTTCTGGGATGTGCTGTCTGTATACTGTGGAACCCATATGGCTAGTAGGGCCACTTTGGCATGCATCAGTGTCAGCCATTCTATTTTCAATCATTATTTTTGTATGTTTTTTCTCTATTGATTCTGTCACAGTGCTTAATCTATGTCACATTAGATGGCGTACACATAAGCAAAACAATAAAAAAATGGAAATAAAATGAAAGTTAATTGAAATAAAATAAAATATAAACAAGTTAATCTTATTTTATTTAATCTAGTTGCCAAGGTAATATTTTTCATCTGCTTATAATATATTTGCTAAAACTAAAATGGGGATTTTTTTTTACATTGTTGGCGTGTTCAATTAAAAATCCTCAATTTATTTATTTATTTATTTTTAATTTGGTTATTGAAATATAAGCCGTTAATTATTTTTATGCTATGTAGCCGATTATCAATTAATCAATATTATACACTTGGACTACTACTAATTTAGAACACAAAAAATGTTAATTTAGGTATAATAATGTACAGTACAAATCCCCTATGAAATCTGCGACAGAAAAAGTAGACTGTTTGAATGAGGAAAAAAATAAATCTAATAGTAAAGGGGAAATTTCTGGGATGTTGCTTAGAGCTCAGAGAGTTATATCCAATGGATTTGAATGATTGGTAGGGTTTTATACCAGAGAGTTTGTGTGTCTTTGCTATTGTTACATGTGCACAATTTCCTGACATGCATTTTTAATGAGGACCTATTATGTTTTTTTTTTTTATTATTATGTTGCTGTTTGAGCATGAAAAAAAGGTCTGCAGAGTTACAAAACACAGATTCAACTCCAAAGGGAGTTATTCTCTATATCAGTAAGGACTGTTTCTGAACTCACTGAAACGCCTTGATTGTAGCCTTGAGTTTTCATCCAGGAACGTACATGTCACAAAATAATTCCCATCCAGGGCTTATGCGAAAAAGGCACAAGACCTGGACGAGTTGCGTACTGTTGAAACTTGCGGTTATGGTAGGGTTCGTAAGGTCATGAAAAACCTGAAAAGTCATGGTATTTTAAAACAGCGATTTCCAGGCCTGGAAAAGTTTTGGAAAAATAAATAAACCAGAAAGTTTTGGAAAAGTCATGGAAATTTGTTCCAAAATATTTATGTAATAGAATATATGTTTAAGTAATAATATTGTATAATATATACAATATTATTGTATAATATTGCATATATTATATTTTCAATATTGTATAATATTGATTAAACAAACTTTGAAACTTCGTAAACTTACTTTGTTTATTCGACTGCCGCATATAACCAATCGCACGCGTTTCTGTCGAGCGTGATGGCCAATCAGAAGTGTTCAGATTAGTCATTGCTGAAACGAAGAGTTTCGTTCAGTGAGCGCACTCTGTCTGAATTCTGACTGAAACTCGCAAATTTTTCCATAATAAACAACAAAGTGCAGATTGGATGTAAGAGATTTATGTCACAGTGTCATCAGCTTCCGTGATTTTAACAGGAGTGTTTGTGAGAGCGCTTAAACTCGCGCTACATCCAAGTTATGGACAGCTTCACAATCGGTCCCGTTCTCTGCTCCCTCTGTATACAGTTTATTCCAGGTTATATAATTTATTCATCATGCTGGTAAGATCAAATGAAGTCTTCATTTTCTAATGTGTAAAAAGCATTAAAATAATTGATAAATGGTTCTAAGATTGTTTTATCTTTGTAGCCAGAATATGACGTTCAGTTTCCCCAAACACAAAAACATTTTATGTATCTATTAATCAACATTAATATTCAATATTACAATATCAAGAGCATTAATTGACAAAAATGACTCCTGTTAATTTTATAGGATAACATTAAACGGTGTGTAAATAAACATTTATGCTATTTCAGGTGCAGCTTCTGTTCCACCTTTGCAGTGTAAAGATGGCTTTTGTTAATGCTAAAATTTAATTGGTAACGGTCTATATAGTGCTCTAATTGACCCTTCGCCGGGAGTTTGATTGACAAGCGATCTAACCAATCATAACGCCGAATCCGCCATTTTGTCCGACAAAGCAGTCAGGAGTTAGAAGATTAACCTCGGTGGACTTGAACTTGAAAAATGATGTGTACTGACGTATTTCCACATTTGGAACAACTTTCCTTCTCATGTTCATTCATGTTTATTTGATGCTATAAATTAAATAGTAAGAAGAGATGATCAGTTCACGAGCCTCTTGAGCTGAGGCACTATAGCAATCTGTCACGACACATTAAAAAGCCACAAAATGGTTTTTATTGTTCGAATTTCTTAAAAAATTGTACAGTTAGAAAGCTGGTACTTTGTTTAATATCATAAGTAACCTGCTCTGTCTTGTCTGTCGACGTGTTGTCACTTTTTTTAACATCATTTGCCTCCCACTGATGTATGTTAATCTGTTGCTATGGTCAGACACAGTATTTTATCTAACCGTCTTACTGGTGTGTCAGTGTTTATTTTGTATTAAACTACATAGCTTGTTGTTGATTAGTTAATTAGTTTGACATTTGAACATGGATTTTTATTCTTATTTTACATGTATACACAGACATTTCATGGAACGTTAGGTCATGAATATTTGCCTAAAAGTCATGGAAATTTATTGGTAGAAATGTGTGTGAACCCTGTAAGGGGTGTGACATTTCTGAAATGCTCTTGAGGCATATGACCAATTACAACACTCCAGCCGACCAATCAGAGCACATTAGGTTTTTCGGAAGGAGAGGCTTCATAGAGACAGGAACTAAACAGAGCGTTACTGACCGACTGAAGAGAGGTGCTGCAATAATGTAAAACATGAAAAATTTGTTTTTTGAACATTTAAGCACGAAAACCTATTCTAGTAGACCCCAAAAACTAAATGAAGACTTTGTGAAGGGGCATAATAGCTCTTCCTTAAAGGTAATGCGCCCTTCAAGAAATCATGGTTTAAAGGGTTAAATCTTTGCCATAATCTATTTTGATCCCTTTAATTTAGTGCTTGATTATTACTGATATTGGCCGATTACTGATTTGGTGCCGATATGTTGTGCTTTGATAAAGAACTTTCCTCAACTTGTTTAACTTGTGCCAGTCAACCAACCAGCACTTATAAATTGTTACTCTCTTTTTTAATTTACTCTTCCCTCTCTGTATGTTTTCACCTTTTTCTTTGCTCTCCCTTTCTGTCTCTCTCAGCACCGTTCTTTTCCCTGCGATGTAAATCTTTCTTTTTTCTTTTTTTTTTTGCTGTTAATTCTCTCTCATCATCTTTTTTTCTCATCTTTCTGGGTCTGACCCCCCCCAACACGTACAATGTTATAAATGAGAGCCTAACTTTACTTTTGCTTATGTGAGCAGAACAAGGCTCAGTAAAGTCGTTCAGCACCAAATGTCTGTCGTCTCGCCACGTGAACGCTCCTCATAAATGCCAGCATTTTATAATGCTCATGTGCGTTAGTCTGGGGATTCAGGGACGAGGCTCACGAGCTGTCCTTCGAGAACTGTTTACAAGGCAGTGTTGCAGTATTCATTTATGATGCGTGGATGCTATTAATCTGTTTTGACACAATGACAGGGTAAAACAATAAAACAAGTCAGAATACAAAAAAATTATCCAGGCAGGAAATTGGTTATGCAATGAAATAACAAAACAAAGCCTTTCACATGTTGAGCTGTTGAAGCTTTCTGTCTAAGACATGGCATGCAAGGTCATGTGACTTTATATATTTATTTAAAATAAAATGTGCCATTTTTATTCAGCAAGGTTGCATTAAATCGATCAAAAGTGACAGTAAAGATTCAAATAAATTATGTTTTATTAACTTTTTATTTATCAAAGAATCCTGAAAAAAATGTATAATGGTTTCCACAAAAAAAAAGCAGCACAACTGTTTCCTACATTGATCATAATAAGAAATGTTTATTGAGCCCCAAAACCAGCATATTAGAATGATTTATGAAGGATAATGTGACACTTTGCTATTACATTTTAAAATATATTAAAATAAAAACAGTTATTTTAAATTCAGAATATTACTGTTTTTTTCTGTATTTTGATCAAATAAATGCAGCCTTGGTGAGCATTAGAGACTTCTTTCAAAATTCAGCAAACAATTTTTTTTGTTTTTGAAAGAGGTCTCATGCTCACCAAAGCTGCATTTATTTAATCAAAAATACAGTAAAAACAGTAATATTGTGAAATATTATTACAATTTAAAATAACTGTTTTCTGTTTGAATATATTTATAAAGTAATTTATTCCTGTGATGGCAAAGCTGAATTTTCAGCATCATTACTCCAGTCTTCAGTGTCACATGATCCTTCAGAAATCATTCTAATATGCTGATTTGCTGCTCAAGAAACATTTATTATTATTATTATTATTATTATTATCAATGTTGAAAACAGTTTTTGCTGCTTAACATTTAATATTACTGTTTTTACTGTATTTTTGATTAAATAAATGCAGCCTTAGAGAGCATGAGTCTTCTTTTTTAAAAAATATAAAAAAAAATGTAATGTTTACAAACTTTTGACAGGTACTGTATATCTACAATGACCATTTTGGGGGGCAGAAATTACAGCTTTCTTGTATAATCAGAATCATTTTTTTTTTTTGTATAATCAAATCAATTTGAAGCTTTCAAGTTGTTTTGCTCAGATGTTTTGACCAAGCTGCATCAGCTTCTGTTATACTTTAGGGGTGCCCAATCCTGTTCCCGGAGATCTCCCTACCTGCAGAGTTAAGATCCAACCCTGATCCAACACTGTCTATAATTATCAAGTGCTCCTGAAGATCGTAATTAGCTGGTTCAGTTGTGTTTGATCAGGGTTGGAGCTAAACTTTGCAGGAAGGTTTTGTTACAGGATCTGTTTCAAGAGATTAAAAGTTCAAATAGAAAGAAACAAGGTGAAATCTGTCTCAGTGAACATAGCAGGGCATCTTGGAACCTGATTTGTCCTCTTGCTGATGAGAAATTTGTGCCAACATGGCCTCTGGTAAAAACATTAAAATCTTATGGGAGCATCTAGTTAAAATTCATTAATGGAATAACTGGTCACGATAAACATTAGTAGACTAATATTTTTGCTTGATGTTTGTGTTTGGAACAGACAGCAACTTCATCCTGGCCAATGCACAAGTGTCCAAAGGCTTCCCGATCGTGTACTGTTCGGATGGATTCTGTGAGCTCACTGGATTTGCCCGAACCGAGGTCATGCAGCAGAGCTGCGCATGCAAGTTTCTGTATGGGCCAGAGACCAACGAGCACATCATTATTCACGTGGACTCTGCGCTTGAAGAAAGGAGCGAGCTCAAGGAGGAGATAATGTTCTACAAAAAGAGTGGTGAGAAAAATAGAATGGTAGATGATGCATTTTGCTGTTGGTGATGTTGCTGCAAAGCTTGGGGCGGCCTACATGTAAAAACACCCAATGTAGTGCATTTGGACAAGTTTTGGTTTCTAGACATTTATTTTCGGACCTGGGCAGGTTGAGTTTTATTTGCAGTGTTTCTTCATCATTGTAAAACTTATTAGAAGTAGTTCCACTGTGAAAGTAGACCAGTAATAATACATGGATGGTTGATCTCATCCATCACTAGTAATAGCACATGGAGGTATTACATCACACCTTTACAAAGTGAAATCTCTAGCCATTGTTAGAAGCAGATGGTTTTATTAGAGTTGGTTGGCCAAAAGCACCAGAGAGACTCTAAAGTCGGATTACATACTAAAGTCCAGCAGGTGTGCAAGTTTATTTGTGGAATTTACGATGACATGAAAAGAATGTCATACTACACAATGTTGTCAACTTTACAAATGCAAATTTTAGGATTAATTTTCCTTAATATGATATCCATGTAGGCATACATTCCACACATGGAGTCTTCCATTCAAGGGGCTCTAATGGTAAATTTAGTGCTTGGAGAATGGATGTATTTCTCCTTTCGCTGGATTTTTACTAAAAAAAGTACCACCATAGATACTGTATTTTTGAGCAGTACCTGTACATGCAATGTTTTATGATTATGGTAATCAATCATTCAGTAATACCATGGTATATATCAAAGTGCCATATGATCTGTGACATTACTGTACCATGACACCACCGCATACATTTCTGTAAGTGTAATGTACACAAAGGGTTTGTAATAGTAGTAATAATAATATTTTTATATTATATGTATATAATATTAAGCATTTTAAATATTTTTAAATATATACATTTTTTTTTATATTTGTTATATTCCTCCTGCTCCGTATATTATATTGTATTGTATCATATCATATATCAAATATCATATCAAATATCATTTAGTTTGCTAAGGTTTTAGATCAAATGCTGCTGCCAGGTTTTAACACCTCGCTGTACCTTTTTCCTTGTGCTCATTCTCCTCTCCCCCTTTGTTCTATATTGAATGGAACATCTCCAGTGCACTTGTTCTAGAGAGCGTTATTATTTCATCCCCCTTTTCTTCTCCATAATGGTGAGGCTTTTTCGTGAGGAAATGAGAGATTTGACAAAGACTTCTCCAGCTGTGAGCAATCAGACGGAATTCCCCTAGAGGCTTCCAGTAACGGCTACTGGTGAAGAGAGAAACACACACAGACAGACGCACACACTCACACACACAACTAAGCACACATATAAATGCCCTGTCTCACACCCACACCGCTCAATACAGACTGACAAACAAGCATTCACGCACACACCTACATAGGAATTGGATACTATAATGGTGCTGCTCTTTTTGGATGTGCTGGTCTTTTTTTGTTTCAGGTTTTTTAGCACTTTAAATAGATTGGAAGTAATGTTTTGCCAAGTAAGCTAAAAATGTGCTTCCTGTGGTAGCATTTAAATTAACTAGTTTTATTCAATTCAGAAATGCTATTTAATTGGGGTGTGGATTCGATTTTAAATCGATTCTTGAGGTCACAATTAGATTAAAAAATCGATTCTCGATTTTGAATCTAATTTCGATTTGATATATGCATAGATTTGATTCTAGTTTACTGTTTTATGTTACTGTGTTACTAAATTTGACTACGGTAGACAGTTAAATGAAGAAAAAAATGCACACAAAAAACACACATGACTGACAGTCTTCTGTGATATAGCAAGGCAGGCAATTTTATTTTATTTTTAAAAATTAGGGCTGCAACTAACAATTATTTTGATCATAACATTCAAAATGTTATCAATTATATTAATTATTTTGATAATCGATTTGGCCGGTTATTTCTTCGATTAATCGATTAATCCAATAAAAAGATTTTCTTTTTTTATTTATTTCATTGACAAAATCTATCGATAATGACATTCATTGTCGACAATTTTCATTAGAGATTTTATTGATTAGTTGTTGCAGCCCTATTAAAAATAGAAACAAAGAAGCAAATTACAGACAATAGGACTGTCACAGTTGAGCTGCATATGAAGGCACAAAGACGAAGATGAACAGTTCAAATAGTATTTTATAATATCCACAGGTTAAAGGGTTAGTTTACCCAAAAATGAAATTTCTGTCATTAATTACTCGCCCTCATGTCGTTCCACACCCGTAAGACCTTCGTTAATCTTCGGAACACAAGCGACGAGAATACTTTTTGTGTGCAAAAACAAAGCAAAAATAATGACTTTATTCAACAATTTGAACCGTTGTCATGCGTAGTAAACTCAGTGCAGGCTTCCTTGTTTACGTCCGAACGCCAACTCAGTATTTGCCGAAGCTGAACGTGAGCAGCACGATGCATGCATGTGATGCTGACAAAGGATCCGGCCAATAATGAGCCGGCATTCGGATGTAAACAAGGAAGCCTGCACTGAGTTTACTACGTATGACAATGGTTCAAATTGTTGAATAAAGTTGTTATTTTTGTTTTGTTTTTGCACACAAAAAGTATTCTCGTCGCTTCATAACATTAAGGTTTTCACTACCTTTCTGGACGTCAAAAGGTGCAATGACGTTGCTGCCTGTGTGTGGATCAGATACCCTCGGATTTCATCAAAAATATCTTAATTTGTGTTCCGAAGATGAACAAAGGTCTTATGGGTGTGTAACGACATGAGGGTGAGTAATTAATGACAGAAATTTCATTTTTGGGTGAACTAACTCTTTAAATCCACATGAAGAACCTCAAGAAAAACACCACTATACATAGACAACACCAGACAGCTAGACTGAAAACAGAACTGAACATATTGGTGATAATAATGGTGATTGATGAGTGAACAGCTGAACATAATTAGTGTCCGTGACAACAAATGAATAACTAAGGCAGACGATTACGAAACACAAAGAGTCCAAAAACATGATTGTGAAAAGGACAAATACAATACAAAAAAATGTATGCAAATTAAATAAACTTTGTTTTTCATTAACCTAGGTTTATTTAACGTATTAAGACATACTACAGAAATTGAATAATCAAATGTAAAATTAAAACACTGTATAGTCTTCACTGTATGAATTAAAAATTTGTGTGCTTCAGTCAAAAGCAGTGAGTGATTTTCTTTTTCTAATTAACATTAATAAAACAGATGGCAACAGTTTATGAGGCTGCTGTCCCCAATGAATGCAAGGATCTAATATACTGTTACACATCCGATTTTTTCCTAATTGTTTACATTCGCGTAGGACATAACAGACTGTGTGTGTACAAACATACTCCACACTATGGGCATTTTGTCATATTTAATCATGCAAGTGCAATAAGCTGTGAACAAGCTGTGAATTCGTGATCGCATACATCTTAGAGGCGGCTTCTGTGCTCGCATTTTGGCTGTGTCCATCAGCGTGAGCACCGCATTGAGTCTTTTTTCCATGGCTTATTCTGATTAATAACACTCTACCGTGTCAATAACTTTAAATAGTACTGCAATGTTAAAGAAGTGTAACACTTTAGAAAATCAATTTTTGATGAAAATGTGTAGAAGATTCATATGTGAGTTGATTTTTTCCCTCCACCCCTACTATTTAAAAACACTATGAATTGCAACTTAGTTTACTTCTATAATCTGACATATTCCCACGTGAAACAGTATATCTAATTAAAAAAGGCAGGGAATTAGAATTAGATGCAGAATTAGATGCAAGTTTGCTAAAACAGTGCTTAAGTAGTTAATGGTTGACATTATCCAATAGCCAGAGTGGCATTAGAGACTTTATTAGAAAAGGAAAGTTTTGATTTTGATTACGAAGACAAATGTATTTTTCTTTGGAATAATGTGCACTGGTGAGCCATTGAAATAACTCCAGGAATGTGCATTAAGAAAGTAAATACAGTTGGTGATGTTTGATGTTGACATGACTAAATTTACATGTGGCTAATAGTTTACATATTTATGCCCCCACAAACTTTTCTTACATCTTTAAGACTGTGTATGTTTATGTATTTTGCCTCTCTCAATTCTACTGCAGGTAGTGTGTTCTGGTGTCTGCTGGATATTGTGCCTATCAAGAACGAGAAAGGAGATGTTGTCCTTTTCCTCGCCTCTTTTAAAGACGTCACAGACACCAAAGCCAAATCTATACTTGAGGAGAAGAAAGACGGTTAGTACATGATGGATGGTGTCTGTGTGTGTGCATGCATGGATTTTTATTAAATCATTTTAACTTTTTTCTATCATCATTTATGTTTACTTATTTTAGTTTTTTTTTTTAGGTGTTAAATGCCTTTTTATTAGTGCTGTCAAATTGATTAATTGCGATTAATCGCATTTAACATAAAACAGTTTGTGTTTACATAATATATGTGTGTACATACATATTGCATTTATATATATTATATACAGTGCACAGCATAAATGAGTACACCCCCTCTGAAACTTCTGAAAGTCAGCAATTACTCACTTACTTAGAAGACATGTCAGGGTTCTTTAGAGATATAATGTTCCAGCAAGTCTGCTTAATCAATTACCAAAGAAGCATGTCAAAATTATTCAGGAAAAATACGATTTTCTTATCAAGGTGATAAAATGTTGTGTAGCAAAAATGAGTACACCCTCCTAAAAGTTACTAAATAAAACGAAATATAAATTTTCTGGTGCAAGTTTAAGGCAATGTTTGATCAACAGGTAAGTATGTTGAACCAAAACATTTAAAGAGAAGTAATTTCTTGACAATTAAAAGTGTTATATTGCTCACTGAATCATTTTCAGACTTAATGCTGACAACAATGGAACCACTTGGGAGAGAACTGTCAGGAGACTTATTTCTTAGCACAAAAGAGGACAGTGGTACAAGAGGATTACTAAATCATTGTTTTAATTGTGAAAATATAGCAAAAGTAACACAGAAATTCAAACACAACGGACGTGTGACAAGGCCCCTGAAATAATCAGGCCTTCATTTTAAGCTTTCATTTAGTGATGAGGGATTTTTTTGCTAGACAAAGAGCAGGAGAAATACCAAGCAAGTGTCTCAGAGCCAGCAAAAGCTATTAAAAGAGTGACTGTTTATCTCACAGAGTAAGATGCAGCCTGCAGAAATGACATGCATGGTTGTTGTTCTCACTGGAGCTACCTACTGTAGCCAAAGCACAATAAAGTCAGTTAGCCATTTCCAAAGCCCATACTTACAAAATATATATTCTAGGAATCAGTACTCTGGTCTCATGAGACCAAATCAATCATTTTGGATCTAACAGCATCCAAAATGTTATGGTGTTGCTAGAGGAGGAGTACAGTAAGAAGTGCCTGGTTCCCACAGTAAAGTTCAGTGGTAGTAAAGCTCTTATATAGGGATGTATGAGTGCTGAAGGTATGAGGGAGTTGTGCTTTATCAATGCTGTCATGAATTCCCACACCACTGTGTAATTTAATACACAAACTTGAAACAGAAGATGTTACCCTTTCCTCATTCCCTGCATTGATGGGCATTTTATATATTCAAAATTATGGTGGGCATACTAAGTGCTAGAATATTATACATTTGTTGAATTAAATCTAGGGTGTACTCATTTCTGCAATCCTTAATTTAAACAAAATTGGCTAATTTACTTATTTTATGGCTATCGATGAAATATATTTCTCAGTTTTTATTATGTATATGTTTAATACATTTTAGTTTTGCCATCTTTCCATGAATTGTATTAGTGATCATAAAGAAAATACATCTTTTGTATTTGTTCAGAGGGGGTGTACTCATTTATGCTGTGCACTGTAAATCATATTATTACAGGGCTCGACAATAAGGACTGCCCGATGGCCCGGGGCCAGTGTGAACGACGCTCGGGACAGTAGACGGAACGGTCACTTGCCCGATCGGGCCAGTGCTGTAGGGTGTGCGTTATATATCGTCTATGATATCGTAATTGTTGATTTAATGATCTGATATTATCGAGTATGTCCCTCACTTTACAAAAAACAAACAAAAACACACCCATTGAGTGCACGCATGCACTACGTGACATAGTCTAGTAGGTTAGACTAGTGCGCGTGTATATTTAGAGTGTACGCATTCACTGCGTGATTAAGTCTATTAAAATGCCTTTAGAATGCCCCCATAATTCAAGATAAGGGGCAAAAATGCCCTGTATATATTTCATATTTATATAATTTAATATAGTTAACCAATATTACACAAAGAGCGCCGTTTTTCTCCAAATATTAGCATGATTACAAATAATTTCAAATAACAGTATTTAACGTTTTATATTTTCAACATTAAAAACATTTTTATGCATCTGTAACTGCTCTTGACTGATTAACTTTAATAAAGTTTAATCTATTCTATAGTTATATAGTTATACATTAGATTACAATTTCTGTACCTGAAAATCTCCTGTTTAAACCTACATGAAAAACTTGAAAATCAGCATTTATTTCATTTATGTTTGTTCTGTTGTATTTATTTGTGCTATTACTCGTAATTTGATTATTTGTTACTATTTTATTACTTACTGTTTATTTGTCTAACAATATTTAAAATATAAGTGAGTTAATCTAGTAGCTTTTGGTGTCATAACCCTATTTATTGAGGTTAAATGTAACAAAGACAACGAAAACAATAACTATGCTTATTTTATAGGCCCATTTTCTTGTCTTTTACTTTTATTAATTTTTTGTTGTGGGGCCAGTGAAAATTTTGGCGGGGCAAGTAAAAATTAGCGTTGAGCCATGTATTATATATTATGGATGTTACAAACCCTTTTAGGTCTAGGGGAAATTGAGATGCAACATTTAAAATAAATAAATAAATAAAACACTGTGGATGTACTGGGAAGCAATCACACAAACAAGTTTAAATAAGGTAAAGTATCAGCATTCATTATAAACATAATGGGAGAAAACACAATACGCATTTACATAAATTTACAACTATAATTTACAATTATAATTAAAAAAAAGAAAGGGGAAAAGAGAAAAGAGCTTGGACCGTGCCAAATAAAAACTTACTAAAGAAAAAACCTAAACTAACATAAGATTCACAAGAAACCCAATTAAAAAAAAAAATCTTTAGTGTACTATATGCCCTAAAGAAACTACTCTCACTAGAAACCAAAAATGCAAGGGGTAGCACGTGTCACTAACCTAGTGTTCTAACATAATTGAAACCTCAGTGTGGCACATGTATATCACGTGATATCTTACCGTCCTTTTTCTTTTCCCTGTTTAGAAACATCTGTTTTATGGTTATAGCAAAAAAAATATATAAAAAAGGGGGTGGGGGGGATTAACTACAGCAAAAAAAGGAACAAATGAGCCATCATACACTAAGGTATCAAAGAACACAGAGTTTACCATAAACACTATCAATATTCAAGATAATACAGGACAAGCATTAACAACAGGTGCACAAGCATGAATCAAACAAAGAAAACAAAAAATAGCTTCCCACGCAGGCGCCCTCTTTTATACTCACATAGTCCGCCCTCATTGGTGGAAACGTGCTGTCATCACTATGTGTCTCCAAGTTTGACAGATGAACGAGCCAATTAAATACCCACGTCAACCTGCTGAAAGTGAAAGCAAAGAGAGAGAAAAAACACCACCTCAAAACACAAGTAACATTTATCACATGAGACGTAACAATGGAAAAAATATAAAGCAAATTTGCACAAATTATGACCCTGATGTGGTGTCATTTTCATCACAATCAACATTGTTTTACTAAAAGTTTTATCAAGCGTTAGTGTACTTAGTTGTGAACATGAGGTATATATGTGTAGAAAACAAAAATTAAGGTAAATATTTTTAATAATTTTTATTTTATTTTTTTTAATCAAATTATGCAAAAACATTGTAAACATTTGTAAACCAATACAGAATGCTGTTAAATACAACCCACAATTTAAGTTGTGGTGGAAATGACTTTAAGAAATGACAGAATCTTCTATGTGTGTATATATATTATATTAAACATTGTTACTAGACAAATTAAACTAGTGAGAGTAAAAACAAAATGTTTAAGGAGGTTTATTTTCTAATTCCACATGGTGAAACATTTCTATAGTGTAAGAAAAAACCTCACATGATACTTTTTTGTGCTTGTCTCGTTAAGGTAAGGCGTGATGAAAAATATACAGTATGTTTATTGTGTGACTGAGAACCTAGATCAGATATTGGCCTCAAGCAGCAAAGGAAACCGCACAGAGCAGGGAATCCCAGTGCAACTGTGTCTGTCCTCATCTTTTTTTTTCTTTTCACACTTTTGCCTTTTGTTCCTTTCCCTCTCTCTCTCCTTCTCTGTGTTTCTCGTGACCTGTGCTGCTAGTAAATTGGGAGTTCATTTATTAGGATCTATAATAAGTGTTATGCCCGCTGGACTCCCTGCTGACTGCAGCCTTTTATGGATGAGTTTCTGTCGCCCCTCTCCTCCTCCAGCCCTGCAGGCTGAAGTGATCTCTATCTCTCTCTAATAACCAGCTTCCCAGCTTTCTCTCTCTTTCTCAACCCATGTTTCTCTCTCTGTCTGTCTATCGCTCCATCCCTTCAGTCTTTTTCCTACTCCTGCTTTGGTTTCCCTTGGTACCTTGTTCGCCAGGGTTGCAATGAGTGACATTTTTCCCCTGTTGCCCTCGGCGATTGAGACTGGCAGCCTAGCTGTCTGCTTGTTTCCTCAGCTAGCTGATTTAAAAATGCAACACGCTACGCACACATACATTCATGGTCAGTATCCACAGAGACTCTGCACATTTCATATGTTTTTGTCTCTGTCTCTACCACTGTAACCATTGCACTACAACTCCTTTGGGCACTTTTTGCCTGTTTCATTTTTATTTTTACACAGTCAAAGCACATTCTTTATGTTGATTGGGAAAGAAAATGAATGCAAAATGTAAATGTAAACATGGAATCATTCTTATTCCCTCAAGTCATTTCAGAAGAGAATTATTTGTCCATTGACCTCAGCTACTTTTAACAGCTTTCATTTGGTGTTGGTTTCAGAATGTCAAGTTATAGTATTTTAGAGTCTTTTATTTTGTTAAATTTATTTTTTTTTAAGCAGCTTAGCTGCAAAATTTTGGGTTTTTGGATTAAGGGTCTAGTTGTTCAGGTTATAGACCTTATGCGCCAGAGAAACAAGTGCGCTGCCATCTTTAAAATATTGTCTTAGAACTTCCGTTTTTGCGGTAGCTCTGTATATTTCTATGGCATCCCTGTCAAAGAATAACTACCTGGTGAAGTGGATTTGCTTGTCTTAGAGTTAATGAAAGTTATCATGAGCATTGTAATGTTTAAAGCAAATGTCAGTAGACTGGAAAGATTTTAAAACGAGCAATTCATTCATAAATACTTAAGATCACTGTGGAAATACAAACCGGAAGTCAAAAGACAATGAGCGCAGTGCTTAAAAGGGGCGGGGCTACATAGGGTCTATAGTATTGCATATTTTTATTCTATTTTTTTCACCAGCTTGTCAGCAAAGTTTGGGGATTTTACATTAATTGTCAAGTTGTTCAAGTTATAGTAATCCATAGAATTCATTTATTTATTTATTTACTATCAGCATCTTAGCAGTAATGTTTTGGGTTTTCAGATAGGAGGTTTGGCTTTACATCTACACAGAAAGTGTTTCAGTTGAAAATACATCACCACAGGAAAGCCATTTGTCAAACCATTTAATGTAAACTTTCAGCTCCAGTCTAGGACAGTGTTTCTCAACTCCAGTCCTTGGGACCCACTGCTCTGCACATTTTGTATGTATCTTTATTTAACACACTTGATTCAGATCATCAATGAACTGAACTGAGTGTGTCAGAATTGAGAGACATACAAAATATGCAGAGCAGTGGGTCCTGAGGACTGGAGTCTAGGATGTCCCCTTGACAGACTGTTTTACTTCAAGACCTCAAAGACTAAATCAAACGAACCTACTCGATCAATTGAAACCAATGTTTTCAATATGGTAATGAAAACATTCTGGCAGCAGAGCCCCTACTAGTGGAAACCACTGGTGTAAAGCAGGTCACCAGCATAAAGGAAGTTATTCTTGTTTCACACCAGCTTTTGTGTAACAGCAGTATGGAGGGCAATAGAAGGAAAACAGGCCTTTTTGAGTAAAACTGCACTCAATAATAGTGGCAAGCACTATTTGCATGGAAGTATTGATAGAAAATCTCTGCTTTTCACAAAACTGCAAAAAACTCTCAGAATTATAAGCTACATTTATTTTCACCAATTTTTGCTGGTACATAACAATTTTGGAGCAAGAATGCAAGTTGTTAGGGGATGATGGTTTAGATTTTTCTTTGTTACTTGACCATATATTAGAGGAACATTGCCCCATTTTTTAGAGTCTTACTTCAAGTATTATATAATACAAGCTCAAGTCAATGCAATGCTACAAAGGTAGAGTTATTCAGATATTAATACGTTTTATTATTTAATTTTAAAAAGTAAAAAGAAATGAAAAACATAATTATAACAACCTCAGTACCACAGGAAGATGTGTCGTGTCCTTTGTTTTTATGTATTAATGGAATTTATTTTGTGCAGTATGTTTTTATTACTTGATGGATTGTATTTCACATTGCCCTTGACTATCATAACAACCGCCCAACCTTTCCTCAGAGTGCCGCCGCGGGAAGGTCAAGGGTGGGTCTCCATTTGGCTCCACTCGGCTGCGTTCTAGCACAGTTCTGTACCACATTTCAGGACACCTGCACAGCCGTCAAAAACAGAGTAAAATCAAACTTAACAAGGTGAGACCATTCAAATACTGAAGATATAGAAAAATACAAAAAAACAAAAACAAAACAAAAGATAAAGAACCAGTTTCTCTACCATAATTGTTCACTATCTTTTTAGAATGTGTTTGGTGATCCGCCGGCTCTCCCTGAATATAAGGTCGCTGATGCCAAGAAGTCCAAGTTCATTCTTCTCCACTTCAGCACCTTCAAAGCCGGCTGGGATTGGCTAATCCTACTGGCTACATTCTATGTCGCGGTGACTGTGCCGTACAATGTTTGTTTTATTGGTGATCAAGACTTGACACGTAGCACCACCGTCACGGACATTGCCGTCGAGATTCTCTTCATCATTGGTAAGAGAATCCAATTTTGATCTTTGACTTATATTTTTAGTTGGTCAATTACATAGTATGTTTTTCATTGTGAGCATGATTATGATTTATGAGATTATTTTTTCTTTATCACATCTATATCTTTACACGTGATTTTAATCAAGTCTTTAAATCAGGCTCTTTGACATCTTCCATTAACCCTCTGTGGTACAGTGTTGCCACAAGGCAGCATATCATTCTCCTTCAGTTTCCTGCTATTTAGAAAAAAATATTGGAATTAAAAGGGCAGAAACAAATGAAATAATATGCTACTTTTTAAGTCATCTGCCATTTGAATTTCTCTCCATGATTGATCTCTTGTAGTTTTACCTGAACTCACCCTTACAAGGAACACACTTATTGCTTTATTGCTGTTTTTCTCAATTTTTGTCTTTTTTCCTTCATCTTTGTTAGGTAAATAGATGTTTTTGTTTGCAATTTTAGAACAACATGAGATGTAAAGGATGTTAATTCCATAAGGTTGAAAAGTAAAATACATGTATGTTATTGATTTGAGTTTAATACAATAGCAGGATGAACTGTAATGCATGCATTTTTTGTCTTGTCCTTATAACACCGTTTCTTGTGATTCTGATAAGGCCTCTATTTAATACACCTTGTGTTCAGATTTGGTGACAGCGTATGAATTTTTCGTTTTCCTGTTGTTAGTCTGTGATAACACTCAACTTGATATATAGCAGGCAGAAAAGCATTTTTGCTGTTGTAAATGCTTCAATGGACACTGACGTTCATTGATATTATGCTGATGGTATTTTTTGAAGACGCTGACTCTGTCTGTCGCTTTAGACATCGTGTTCAGTTTCCGCACCACATACGTGAGTAAGTCGGGGCAGGTGATCTTCGATGCACGGCAGATCTGCATCCATTACATGACCACCTGGTTTATCATCGACCTGGTTGCTGCTCTGCCCTTTGATCTCCTTTACGCTTTCAAAGTCAGCGTGGTGAGTAATGCATATATTAAAAAAATTATAATGAATGTATCAGGGGAAAAATCTGTGGGAAGATTTTTTCACAACTTTCAGATGCAATTTGAATTTACAACATTTACATGATTTTGCAAAAAAGCAGGCACACAGAATCTGTGCCAGCAGAAAACTCTGCAGAATTGTCACTTGCGTGATTTTATTTATTTTTTCCCACATATATATTTTGGCTAATTTGATAATGTTTTCAGCTACCTGTGACACAGCTAGCACAACTACGTTGTGGACATTTTTATATAATGAAAACATTTTCATGAATATAAATAAGCACCATATACCGGCATTCTAGAGTTGTCACGGTGATGGTTGCAGAAAGAGAGTAGTTTAGGCAGGATCTATTTGCAGTAGACCCTTTTATTAACTCTTCAAACAAAATAACAAACATGCAGAAGAACAGGATGATGCAGGAGACCGTAAAATAACTACACACTGAAGCAACACTAGACATAAAAGAACGGACAAAGAACATCTCAAACTGAGGGCTATACATACAGAGTAACTAAGAAAGAAAAAAAGGCGCAGGTGGGGACTAATCAATCAACTAATGAGTAACCATGACAAAAATGAGAAGCGGGAACAAAGGGAACGAAGGCACACAGAAAACAAGAAAATGTTAACATTAACCTAAGAAAAGTAGATAAAATTTAAAAATAAATCCACCTTATCTGTAGGCAGTGTTAATTTTGACAGTAGTCTTTTGACTATGACTGCAATTTAGTTTTAGTCTAGTTAGTCTAACATGGTCTTCTTTTCAATTAATGATATACTTTCTTTATAACAAACTTGCATACACCATTCTTCATTGTTTCAAGCAGACATATTTATTTGTATAAATGAATAGCCTTAATAAGGATTAATCTATATTTAAAGTTATTCATTCAAGAACATTGAGTAATTTTCATTAGGCTACTGTCACTTTAAGGCTGAATGCACGGATCCAATACACTGATACACATCCAATATTCTCCCAAATGTTTATGTTCACTTAAGACATAACCGACTGTGTTTACATGAATACTCGCCAAGACATTTTGACACAATTTTGTGTATATATGTCCATTCAAGGGTGGAAAGATGTGAAAGAGAGCTCAATGCAGTACTTGAGTGCTGATGTCTGAGAAGCGGCTAACTGTGTGCACACAGAAAACCAGACTGAACTGAGCTCTCTTTCGCGTCGTCATGCTTTTTCAGATTCATGAAGATACCACAAAAGACCATTTTGCAAAAATAAATAAATAAACCAAACAAATATCATGAGAGAGCATTCCCTGGGACCCTGCTAAAACAATTCACACTTCAACCTAGGGCTGCTCGATTATGGCAAAAATCATAATCACAATTATTTTGGTCAATATTGAAATCACGATTATTTAACACGATTAGGCTGTTGGTGTGTAATATGATCAAAGTCTTATTTCATGATATGAGTAATTTTAAATGTCAGTGAAATTTCACAATTATCAATACTTCAGCAAAAACTAATACTAGGTTAATTAATGTAAGTAAAAAGTCCTCAAAACAGCTACAGAAGACAACAATTAAACAGTCAACAATTAAATAATAACAAAGAAATTAATTACAAACAAAGCAGACAAAAAATACAACAGAACAAAAATACAAATGAAATAAACAGTGCTTTAGGTTTTTCAGATAGTACTAACAGTGGTATTCAGATAAGTAATACCCAACAGAAATTGAATAAAGTAATCAAATGTAAAATAACTACTGTATACATTAAATATAGACTAATTCTTATTTGAAACTAAAAAAGTTATTCATTCAAGAGCAGTGAGTGATTTTATCTTTGTCTTTTCTTGTTAGATTAACAATGACTTTAGCAATCATTAATGTTGGCTGCTGTCCCTTTAAGAGCTGCACAGACCCAGTATAAGCCTACTGTTATGCTGCCTTCACGAAGTCACTTATTCGGCTGATTTGGATGTTAAGTTTGGGTTAGGGAGGAATGAAAGCGCACTGCTGTGAAGGAAAGGAAGGTGTGCTGAACGGAATGCAGCAGCGGTACAGTAATCGTTTTACCTCGATTATCTTGTTTTCATAATCGTTGGAAGCCAAAATCGAAATTGAAATCGAAAATACGATTAATTGCACAGCCCTACTTCAACCCCCCCTTAATGTTCAAACCAAAACTACGCCTGCAGGTGTATCTGAGCTTATGTCCCACTGGGTAGATCAGCACGTTACAATTCAAATGTGTCCATCTACCATGCAGGACAGAGATCATTCTGACTGGATCTCTTCCCAAATCGTCCCTCCCTAACATTTTCGTTTCCTGTTTTATTCATTGATGAAAATGTCAAGATCTTCGTCATAGTCTTTGTCATAACTGGCTTTTATTTAGTTATTGTCTCGTTTTCATCTGAGAAAAAAATGTCATTGATGAAAATAAATTATGACACAAATTATTAGTTAACGAAATTAACACTGCCTGCAGGCAACTTACACCTTAATGTTATGTTCGTAACTTATAACATGATTTCTTGTTCTAAAAGTGTCTTACCCTGCATTCCATGTTTTAAAAAAGATAAACATAGTTCTGTGGCTTGGTTGTATTTTGGTGATACACCCAAGCTATGCTCTTACATCCAAAATCCCGTCTTGTGGGGGCTGGTCTTGGGCATTAAAATCTCAGGCTGAAAATGAACCCCACTCTGGCCCTGACTTCTACCAAAATGCAATGCTGCGAAAAGCATTTCTGTAGCTCAAACAGTAGGTCACGATTTCCAGGAAAGCATGAACTGATAAAATTTATGCCCTGAATGCAATGTAAGCTCGCTGCCATATGTAAGTGTCTGCCATATATGTAAACGTATAATATTGTAGTACTCTCAGCACATTTCACCCTGTTTAAATCAATTTTCTGTAGAATAGCTTCCTCCAATTAACAGTAAAAGATTCTGGTCTTGCTTGAACAGTCATGACCACTTTTGGACTTCCAGATATTTCTTTTTTAGCCCCTCTGGCACTGTATTTAGCTCAGTGATTTGTTTTGCTCTTCCTTAAGTGTAAAACAAAATATTGAGCAGCGGCACTCTGCTGGCTGATCCTGAGTGGTGACCGTGAAGTCCTTTTCATGACAACATGGATGTAGAACTTTTAATGAGTGATCCTGGGTTCAGGTACAAATAAAGATGTATAATAGGCTCTAAGATTGGCTAACACTGCCTCTGATGACTCCTATACAAAACCAAGGGTCACAGGCTCCTGGTTTTAATTCACAGAAAAAGACAGTCAGCTTTTCTGGCCAATTCAGACTGGCGGAATCGATCAGTGCCACTTGGACACACACACTTACAGTGATGACACATGCAGTAATGAAACCCTGCATCCCTCTGTACAGCGAAACACAACAGAAGAGCGCTTGAAATCCACTGAGGCTTATTAAGAGGAGGAGAGTGAAATGCAGTGGACTCTATTTGAGTGCCACTGTAATACAGACCTTGTTGTCTCTGAGATGTTCTCTTAAATCTGCTCCAATTACAGATTGCACCTCTGCTCCTCTCGTATCCCTTCACATCTGCCCTTCAGCTCCACTATATAGACACACACATACACACACACACACACACAGATACAGCACACATGCACACAGACATGAGCCCACAAAAAGATATCAGAAGTGATGACATTTCTTTTATTCCACTCTCCTCTGTTTTCCTCTCTGATTTCCTTTCTTGTTCTTTTCCTTTTCCTTTTCTGTTTGATTTCCTTTTCCTGTCCTGGCTATTTTGTGTTCTTTTGGTTTCCTTTCCTTTCCTTTCCTTTTTCTTTTTTTCATTTCTTTCCTGTTTCCTCTTCTTTCCATTTCTTTTTCCTATCCTGGCTAATTTTCATGCTTTTCCTTTTCCTTTCCTTTCCACTCCTATCCTCTTCTTCCCTTTTCCTATATCCTGACCAGTTTCTACTCATTTCTATTTTCCTTTCCTTTCCTTTCCTTTCCTTTCCTTTCCTTTCCTTTCCTTTCTTTTTCTTTTTCTTTTTCTTTTCCTATCTTATTTCCATTTCTTTCCTCTGTTTCCTCTTCTTTCCGTTTCCTTTTCCTATCCTGGCCAATTTTCATTCTTTTCCTTTGCCTTTCCACTCCTATCCTCTTCTTCCCTTTTCCAATATCCTGACCAATTTCTACTCGTTTCCATTTCCATTTCCTTTCCTTTCCTTTCCTTTCCTTTTTTCCATTTTCCTATCCTGGCCAATTTCCTTTCTGTTCTTTTAAATTTTCCTTTCATTTCATTTGTTCTTCATTCCTTCTCCTTTCCTATTCTGGCCATTTTCCATTCTGTTTCCTTTTCCTCTCCATCACTTCTTTTTCCTTTTCCTTTCCTGGTCCATTTACGTTACTTTTCCTTTTCCTCTCCATGCCCCTGGCCCATTTCCATTTCCATTCCCTTTCCTTCATTCTTCCTTCCTTTTCCTTTACTCTTCTTTCCCATTCCTTTTATTTTCCTTTTTCTTCTTTTCCTTTTCCTTTAACATTTCCTCTCATTTCCTCTTCCTTTCTTTTCCTAGTCAATTTCCATTTATTTCATTTTCCTTTCCTCTTCTTTCCTATTCATTTTAATTTTCCTTTATTTTTTACTTTAGAAAAATATTTATTTAATTTCCATTTATTTCCTTTATTTTTTTCTCTCCTTTCCTCCTTTTCCCTTTTCCTGTCCATGCCTATTTCCTTTTCTTTTTGTTTTTATTTTCCTTTCCTGTCTTTATCCTATCCTATCCTCTCCCTTTCCCTTTTTTGACCCTTTGATTCCTTTCCTTTTGCTCTCTATCACTACCCTTTCTTTCCCATCACTTCCCTTTCCTCTTCACCCACCGACATATTGTTAGCAGTATGGGTGATTTAGTTAGAAATACACATTGACATATTACCACATAAAGCTCAGTATATGAACCCCTACCGTGGCCTTTCCCTATCCACCTCCATTTTCACCCTCCTTATCTAATTTTAAACCAGCTGTTAAGTTCAGCCTTTTTGTTTCTCTAATGACATGAATGTTCATTGTTTTTGCTTCTGAGACCATGTTCTCTTGATGTTTATTAATATTTGATTGTCAAGTGAAAGATTGTGGCCATTAGAATGCGGATTATTATTTAATGCTGCAGGGATGTGAAAGGCTTGGTTCTCAAAGGGATAGTCTGATTATAATAAGAGAGGCTGTGATGAATATTGCTGGCTATTTACTGCCTGAAGCTCTGGACAAACTGATCTAATAGCGGTGTATACAGTATTGTGCGTGTGTGAAAGTTCATGTTCAGGTTAATACGAAGTGTTATTTTTATGTATGTAGTCATACCGAATATATAGTTGGAAAATATATGGGCTTTTTAAAACTCTCTCTCACTTGCTCATTCACTTTAAACCTCCTTCAATACATAAAACATTACACATAAAACGAATTTATTTAGGCCATTCTGTTGATATATATAGAATAACATGTCTAAAGGGTCTAACAGTAAGTTTTTGCATAAATATTTCGCTAACACTATTCATTTTTACTTTGTAAATTGTAAATTAATGAGAAATACTGATGAACTACATGTACATAAAAGTACTGCTTAAATTGTGTAGAGTTACTTGTACTAACATGTCACAGTTATTGTAGTCATTAATATTAGCAAGTTAATCTGGGACAGGGACACAGAAAAATAAAGCATGTGAAATTTTTTACTGACCATGATGAAAATGGGATGTTTTTTCTAGCATATTTGTGACAAATCATCAGCGGTCAGACTTTGTTTTTAGAATTTGAAACTGACATTTTAAATCAGAGGATTCCTGAAGAATGTTGCTATTTTTCTTAAAGTAGATGACATAAAATGAAATGCATTACCATTCAAAAGTTTGGGGTCAACATTTAAAAAAAAAAAAATCATTTAGAGAGGAACTTGCTACTCAAAGAATCCTGAAAATGCACCACAGTTTTCACAAAAAACATTGATAATAATAAGAAATATTTCTTGAGTACCAAATTAGCATATAAGAATGATTTCTGAAGGATCACGTGACACTGAAGACTGTAATGGCTGCTGGAAATTCAGATTTGCCATGACAGGAATATATTACATTTTAAAATATATTGAAATAGAAAAGTTAATTTAAACTGTAATTGTATTTCATAATAATATTGCTGCTTTTACTGTATTTTTGATCAAATAAATGCAGCCTTGGTGAGCATAAGAGACTTCTTTCAAAAGCATTAAGTGGCTGGTAACTGTTTTTATGTCAGTTTTTACCCTGAATGATACATATGTCTGTTTACTGACAGTATGACAGTGACGGAGAACACAGTCAGACCTTCAGAGAACAGAAGATAATGATTGTTATACTAAAAAACATGTACTTAGGCAGCCTGTTTTGTTCTCCATTTTTTGTATGTTTAGACTCTTCATATCCCACACAACTGCAGTGAGTTTCTTGTGGTTTATTGTCTTGTTTATTAGTGGGTGGTATATTTCCATTCACCTCAGAACATGCGGTTCTGCATGACTGAGACCGAGAGAGAAGAGAGAAAAGATGTTTTATACCACTATAATTGGCTTGAATGTCTCTGTCTAATGATGATCTCTTAAATATTTTAATCCCAGCTGTCTCAGAGCTCTCGTACCTGGCTGCATGCTTACACCATTATCCAAGACATCCGTGACCCCTAAACATCTGCTTGGAGATGTTTTTGCTAACTGTTTTATTGTACGTCTTCCCTCTGTATTTACTTTCTAAAAAGCACCATTGTATGAACATGTTTTTACTATGGCTATTTACTATACCATAGTACAGCCACAGTACTTTAAAGATTTATTGATGGAATCTAAGGACTTAGAAAGGAATTAGGTTTAAATAGATTTTGGATGCACCACACTATATCTATCATTTAACAAGACAAGCACGTGCCCTTCTCAGCCCTCAAATGCACTTGCATCCAGAGCAAACACTCGACAGTTACTGTGAGTTTCCCTTTCCCCTCTGCCAGGTGTCAGTGGTCCATCTGCTAAAGACCGTGCGACTGCTGAGACTGCTGCGCCTACTGCAGAAGATGGACCGTTACTCCCAGCACAGTACGGTGGTGCTGACTCTGCTCATGTCCATGTTTGCACTGCTGGCCCACTGGATGGCCTGCATCTGGTACATCATCGGCAAAAAGGAGGTGGAGAGCAACGCAGACACCTGGGATATAGGTGAGACTGGCACAAAAAATTAACTCATTGACTCACAGACTGAAAGAAAGCATGTATGTGTGAAAGAAAACCAACCTAGGCTCACTGGAAAGCATGCCTTCTACCCATGCAAAACTCCAAAAACTTACCTATACATACAATTAACGGCAGTAAAAAACACCAACAACTTTTATTCCTGTTCACACAAATGATTAAAGGGGCAGATTAGCAATTAATAAAGACTTATTTTTATGTGGTTTCTTGCACAAAACTGTTATGACCTCAAAACACTTTTACCACGGAGCATGATTTATAAACTAGTACTTTTTGATATTTGCATCACATAATCAGCTCCATATGTATAGATTTTTTGATGTAGTAAACTTGCTCAGCAGTTCACCTGGTACAGCATTGCACTTGCGAAGCAGAGTGCTCAGGTACAAGTCCCATGAACACTAGTCATGACACTAAATAAAAATGCTCAAATACTTGTAGGAGCAAGCTAAAATGGTATGGTTGCTACAGATGATGCAATTTTATCTCATGTTTGCTTTTGTATTGGTTAGGTTCAGTGTAGGGATTAGTGTAGTTAGTACGTTATTTTACATTTACATTTATTCATTTGGCAGACGCTTTTATCCAAAGCGACTTACAAGTGAGGAATACAACAAGCATCATAAAAAGCTAATAGACACAAGAAGTGCTCACAATACAAGTTCCAGAGACTGCTCAGTGCAGCATAAGCTAAAATAGGGAGGGATTAGAGGAAATTAAAGGATTATTTTTTTTTTCAAACACACAATTTTTAAACGCGACAGCATTAAAGGCACAATATGTACGATTTTTGGATTAAAATACATATTATATATACAACCCGGATTCCAAAAAAGTTGGGGTGTTTTTTAAATTTGAATAAAATGAAAACTAAAAGACTTTCAAATCACATGAGCCAATATTTTATTCACAATAGAACATAGATAACATAACAAATGTTTAAACAGAGAAATTTTACATTTTTTACATTTTTATCCACTAAATGAGCTCATTTCAAATTTGATGCCTGCTACAGGTCTCAAAAAAGTTGGTATGGGGGCAACAAATGGCTGAAAAAGCAAGAAATTTTGAAAATATCCAGCTGGGAGAACATCTAGCAACTAATTAAGTTAATTGATATCAGGTCTGTAGCATGATTAGCTATGAAAGGGATGTCTTAGAGAGGCAGAGTCTCTCAGAAGTAAAGATGGGCAGAGCTGTGAAAGAGTGCGTAAAAGGATTGTGGAATAGCTTAAAAACAATTTTCCTCAACGTCAAATTGCAAAGGCTTGCAAATCTCATCATCTACAGTGCATAACATCATCAAAAGTTTCAGAGAAATCTCTGTGCATAAGGGACAAGGCCGAAGACCTTTATTGGATGCCCGTGGTCTTTGGGCCTTCAGACGACACTGCATCACTCATCGGCATGATTGTGTCAATGACATTACTAAATGGGCCCAGGAATACTTTTAGAAACCACTGTCAGTGAACACAATCCGCCATGCCATCTGCAGATGCCAACTAAAGCTCTATCATGCAAAAAGTAAGACATATGTGAACATGGTCCAGAAGCGCCGTCGTGTCCTGTGGGCCAAGGCTCATTTAAAATGGACTGTTTCAAAGTGGAAAAGTGTTCTATGGTCAGATGAGTCCAAGTTTGACATTCTTGTTGGAAATCACAGACGCCGTGTCCTCTGGGGTAGAGAGTAGGGAGACCTTCCAGCGTGTTATCAGCGTTCAGTTCAAAAGCATCTCTGATGGTATGAGGGTACATAAGTGCATACGGTATGGGCAGCTTGCATGTTTTGGAAGGCACTATGAATGCTGAAAGGTATATAAAGGATTTAGAGCAACATATGCTCCCCTCCAGATGACGTCTATTTCAGGGAGGGCCTTGTGTATTTCAGCAGGACAATGCAAAACCACATACTGCAGCTATTACAACAGCATGGCTTCTGCAGTCCAGATCTTTGACCTATAGAGAAAAATATGTCAAAGACGACCACAAACTCTTCAGCAGCTGCAAACCTATATCAGGCAAGAATCGGACCAAATTCCAACACCAAAACTCCAGAAATTCATAACCTCGATCCCCAGACATCTTCACACTGTTTTGAAAAGAAGAGGAGATGCTACACCATGGTAAACATGCCCCCATCCCAACTATTTTGAGACCTGTAGCAGGCATCAAATTTGAAATGAGCTCATTTTGTGCATAAAATTGTAAAATTTCTCAGTTCAAACATTTGTTATGTTATCTATGTTCTATTGTGAATAAAATATTGGCTCATGTGATTTGAAAGTCTTTTAGTTTTCATTTTATTGAAATTTAAAAAACGTCCCAACTTTTCCGGAATTCGGGTTGTATATTATAATATGTTTAAATCTTGTTTTCTTGATTTACAGCAAATACCATGTTTTACTATGCCTAATATTGATCTAGCTTACTGCAGTGTGCAGTAAGTGTCTCATAGTAGCCATTGAGTGGCTAATAATATATAATATACACATACATAAAACAGTGCTGCTTTACCCCACATACGCTTCACCGGAAGAAGCGGAAGCTGCGATTGCAGCATAATAAAAGTTTTGCTGCTCTCGAGCCGTGTGTCGCACTCATCTATCATTAGCAATCTCTCCAGCGGCCTCATTTCTGCTCGCACAGCACTCGGCCCTGCTCTGCTTCATACTACAGTAAAGTTAACATCAGTAACGTCACATCCTGATTCTTTTCCACCGACTGTAGACATGAAGACAACACCTCCCATGATTCCGTGAAATCAAGGCATTATCAAGCTATGCCTTTATTTTTAACCTCTGCCTGAAGACCTCTAGCGGCAAAAAATTACATATTGTGCCTTTAAAGGGTACATAACATAACAGTTTCCGCCAAACTCGTGTTAATCTTGAATACCTATAGAGTAGTATTGCATCCTTTATATCTCCGAAAAGTCTTTAGTTTTTATCATATTTATAAAAGATAGATATGCTGTACTGACTCTTTACGAAAAAAGCTTCTGTGGGCAGAGCTAAAGAGTCACGAGCATGCACAGTTTTTGTGTAGCGATAGTCTGCAAGCTGCGACATCATTATACATAAAAAGGGAGCAAAAATGTTTGTGTTGTTTACATTATATGCACTTGCATGCCGAATGCAGACAAAACACAGACATTTGATGCAGTTTTACTCACTGCCTGCGGTGGGACTCAGTCTCAAGTCAACCGATCTGCAAATCCAGCGTCGAACTGGGACTTGTTTACAAAACATTCATCGAATGAAATTCCGGGAACAAACAAACATACGTGCACAACTCTGTTGCTGCCCCAGAAAAACAAACTGCATCCACTGTTCCCTTAACACTGGGTTCTTTGGGAAGCTGAAAAAGGTTATCTTTCCCTCACAACCAAAGGCACACTTCTTTAGTGACATTGTTGAAGAATCTCTCGGCTTCCGTATCCCGAACGAAGCACGTTGATGGGCGTGCTCTTGCTCTCGCTCTGTGTCCATACAAGGAATTCCGCCCTTTATGATGTGATACAGGGCCATACTCGAAAAAAAAAAAACATTTAGAAACTTATCCGAATCCGGAAGGAGTGTATTTGGCACAGAAATACTCTGTCATACGTCCAACTCGTGTTTTGAAACTTTGGCCATGTTTAGCATGAGAATGCAACTCTTTAACAGTATAAATAAGTCAGAATGCATGAAATATCATTAGACCCCCCCCTTTAACCTTCGCCACTCACCAAACATTTCTGAACTACCGCAATATGTACAACAATCAACATAATATAACATTTCCAGAATTATGTTCACGTGTTTCAAATAAATCTGAACATTCTTGTAGCACTAGTCCCTGGTCGGTTCACTTTGAAAGTGTTGTAAATGCCACCACTGGCACGTTTTTCCAGTGAGCCTGGGTTGGAAAAAAGGCTAATAGTAGCTAATAAATGTCATCATTTACTCACCCTCATGTCTAAACCTGTATGACTTTCTGTCTCATGTGGAACACAAAAGAAGATATTTGTCCATACAATAAAAGTCAAAAACAACATTGGACCCAACTGACTTTCATTGTATGGATAAAAAACACTGAAACATTTTTTAAAACATTTTTTGCTTTAAACATAAGAAAGTTTGAAGCGAAATGATGGTGAGTAAATGACTTTTCATTTTGAGATGAACTATCCCTTTAATTTTTTAATTATTGAACCGAAGCAATCATGCAGCCTTGGTGAATAAGTTTCATTTCAGTTTGTAATGGATTTGTTAAAGTTGCATTATGGACATAACATGAATGGATTTAATCTGATGCGTTCGGAGCAAGACAGAGAGAGTGATGAAGACATCAAATGATAATAGAAAGCAGAATTTATAGTTACAAAAAAAGCGCGATAAGCCTGACGCTGTTAGATGGTGTTATGGACAGTGATAGTGGAGGAGGAAGATGGGAAGAATGCACTAGGGACAGAAAGCAGCAAAGTGTGTGAAAGAGTGAGTGAACGGCAAACAAACCAGTCACTCAGACGTCGTGCCGCGGGCCTCTCTCTCCATCTTGACTGCAGGAGGGGTTGTAATTAGGCCCAGTGTGCTGCTCTATGGTCCGTAATGATGGATCGCTGTGAAAATACCAGCGTTCCCACCGCCTGATCCCCGATCAGTATTGATGGAAAGTTGCTGCTTCCCCTCGGCATCCGACCACTGACCCCCGGCCTGCTCTGATGGGCAGTTACTATAGCAACACTGGGCTGGAATCTCCTCTCTGGTACCCTGATTTAGATAGTGTGGTATGTGAGAAATGATGGGTCGCTCCTTATCAGCAAACACAAGGATTGTTTTAGGAAGAAGGCAAAGTGTTTGATGAATTGCCTTGGTGTAAATTCCAAACAACTGCTGTTAGTGGAGAACTGTTTGAGGGTCACAAGATGTTCCTTCTGCTTTTCATGTAACCATTTTATGTACGTAAGTCTGTCTTTACAAAAATGTATAAACGTGATAGTACCATGTTACAGTGATGTAGCAGATAATACTATGGTGCAGAATGAATGTTATTCATGGTGTTTACATTGTACAGTACCTGTCAAAAGTTTGAAAACATTACTTTAGTCTTTTAATGTTTTTGAAAGAAGTCTCTTATTTACCAAGGCTGCATTTATTTAATCAAAAACACAGAAAAAACAGTAATATTGTGAAATTTTATTAAAATTTAAATGATTTTTTTTTCTATTTTAATAAATTTAAAAATGTAGTTTATTCATGTGATGACAAAGCTGAAATTTCTTCATCATTACTTTAGTCTTCAGTGTCACATAATCCTTCAGAAATCATTCTAATATGCTGATTTGGTGCTCAGCAAACGTTTCTGTTTTGAATAAGAAACAGTCTGTTCCTTATTCAAAAATATCACACAAGTTGTATGGACTACTTTAATGGTACTTTTATGATCCTTCTTTGTCCTATTTTCCCTGAAACAACCCTGAAACGAGTCACTGTATGGTATTAATTGTATGCAAAAGGGTAATGTGGACATTCTGCAAAATAGCTATTTTTGTGTTCCACTCAAGAAAGAAAGTCATACAGGTAAATAATGACAGAAATTTCCTTTGTAAGATAAACCATTTCCTTTAGCTGATGTGTCATTGCAGTGAGCGCTAATTTTCCACCATATGGAAACTGATACACAAACACATTTTAGTGTGAGTTTTTTAATTACATCTAACACTTCCTTCTTTGTCTCGCTCTCTCAGGTTGGCTGCATGAGCTGGGGAAGCGGTTGGAGTCTCCATATGAGGAGGTGGGCATGGAAGCGGTCAACAGAACGCTGAGCAGTGGACCGTCTTTGCGGAGCATCTACATTGCAGCACTGTACTTCACCCTCAGCAGCCTGACCAGCGTGGGCTTCGGAAACGTCTCTGCCAACACAGACGCAGAGAAGATCTTCTCCATCTGCACCATGCTTATCGGAGGTGTGTGTGTGTTTCCAGAAAGGTTGAAGTTTAGGGGATATTTTTAAATATATTTTTGGAGGTAGAACAAATTTGGATTATCATTAGGATCCAAAAACTGGAGGCTGTATGTATTGGAAAAAAGTTAGTTCTAGATATTTGTATAAAAGTGTGTATAAAAAGATTTGTATAAAAATGTATATTTACCAAAAGTAAACAAGAAAGTAAATAAAAATGTCAATTAAAAAACGTACAATAATACGCAACATCAATGTCTGCATAACGCATGCATTTACATATGTTCGTCTGTCATTAAATAGGATAATATGAGGTCACGCCAGCTGTTCGCATTTAAAATTCATGGCCTTTATTTTGTGAAATGTCACCATTCGCCAAGGGGCAGTATTGCTCCCTTCCCAAACATACAATAATACCCAATTACACACCCCAACACATATGTACACATTCAGTCACCACCTGTGTATTACCAGAGATCTTAGAGAGACAAGAGCCTCTAAAATAAATAAATAGGTTGTATTTTTACAGAAATGGAAAGGATTCATGCTGATCACTTTGTCATCTACAGAACTCAATAACAAAAGTAATTTTACAATCAAATCAAGCTTGATTTATTTTATTTTATTTTATTTATCATGGACAATGAACATTAATTATTGTTGGCAACTCTGCATGATAAAAAATACAATTTTGTTCACAATTTTGAATTGACTTTAATTTTCAACTTTCAAGAGAAAACACCATGACTTCTTACGCCATTCAAGTTTTATGTACATTCATGCATGTGTAGGGTTGGGAATCAAATACTTAAGGTCAGGAATCAGTTACTTGTTATAAAATTAAAAATGTGATTCCTTTTTGTGCATTTAAATATGACTTTAAACCATTCAAGCACTTCAAACCATTCACACACATCCAAAGCGACGTGTGCACAGAAATCCGCCTCTCATACTGAATCATGCGCAATACTGAGTTCTCTTCCGTGCTTTTTTGGACTTGAACGGACAAAAACAAACAAAAATATGTCAAAATATCCTTGTGAACAAAGTCGGTTGTGTCTTAAGTGAACATAACATTTGACAAAGAAAACGCATGTGTAACAGTATATTGGATCCGTGTAGCTCTTAAAGTGACAGCAGCCTAATATTCCTGCTGCCGAACAACAAAAGACAAAGCTGTTGTTGACTAAATAACTTATGTAATTATATTTGTAATGTATATTTTATTCATAAAGTGCAGTGTTATTTTACAGTGTTGATTACAGTTTCTGTACTTGAATACCTGAAAATCTTAAAACACTGTTTATTTCAATCATATCTTTGTTCAGTTGTATTTATTTGTGCGATTGCTAATTTTTTATTTGTCCTTTTTAAATTACTGAGAGTTTACTCGTCTTTAATAATGCTTGAAATTGATATTAGTAAGGCTAGTTGTTTTTGCTGTGGGATTTTTAAACCATAAGCAAACGTTCCTTGTGTAAGTATTCTTTAGCCTGTTGATTTTTGTTCATGGTATTCAGCCACAATGAAATGTTTCGCAATAAGACTTAGAATAAATGTGAGTGATTTCTAAGTTTTTTTTTACCTTATTGGAATTGAAATTAGGAATCAATGAGAATTGATAAGCAGAATCAGAATTGTTAAAATTCAAACGATATGCGCATGTGTCATTATGTCTTTGGCAGCATTGATGCACGCTCTGGTCTTTGGCAACGTGACGGCCATAATCCAACGCATGTACTCACGCTGGTCCTCTTACCACACGCGGACTAAAGACCTGAAGGATTTCATCCGTGTGCACCACCTGCCCCAGAGCCTCAAACAGCGAATGCTGGAGTACTTCCAGACCACCTGGTCCGTCAACAACGGCATCGACTCCAACGAGGTAAACCCCACGCTTCAGAGAGTATAACACAGCACAACTGAATCATTTGACGATGCGGAATTCCTTGCAGCTGGACTGTGAGAGATGTGCCAATTTTACAAGAATACAGTGTGCTTCCCTACTACATTCCAGGGACAGAACATTAAACTTTCAAAGTGGCTTCTTCAGGATCTTTTTTTGTTATCTGTTGTTTTCATGTCAAGAAATCACTTTCTGCCTGCTAATGAATAACAGAAATCCCCTATAAAAATTATAAATGATCTGATATACCAAAAAGTTTGACCAATATTTTTTTTATATATATATATATTTATATATTTATATTATATTTAATTGGTTAAACACATTAATTGGTTATCAGTACTTTAATATTAATGGCATCTTTGGTTTCATGTATTGTATGGATAAACTTTTGAAATAACAACTATTCTTTATCTAGATAGAAATGTGTAGCTTAACAGTTAGATGATGATAATAATAATAATAATAATAATATATTTTTATGTGTTGATTAATTTTATTAATATTTTTATTATTATTAAAACAGCTATTCTAAAATATTATACATTTAAATATATAAATTATTGTTGTCCGTAATGAATATTTTAGTTTTTACACATCAAGAAGTCACTTCCTATCTGCTAATGAATAACAGAAATCTCCTATAAATAATTACAGATATAGACTGATAGACCAGTTATAATACTGGTCCGATAGACCAGTATTCAAACAATATTTGGTTATCAGTTCTTAAATATTAGGTCACCAATAAATGCCACAATTTGATTAATGTATTGTTTGGATAATTATTTAACTTATAAATTAAATAAAATTCATTACTTAGTGAGAAATGTGTAGCTTAAAAGTTAGTCTGAAATAAAGATGATGATGATAATAATAAATCATTTTTATTTTTGTTCATTAATATTATTAATATTTTTATGAATAATATAATGGCTATTCTATAATATTATTGTAATATGCATGCAATAATATTAATTCCATAATTCATTTTAAATACCATATTCACATAACATTTATTTACATAGTACTCCAACATGAAAGAAAACCATGACATCAAGTCCAAACCTACATTTTTATACTATGGTACTGTAAGTGATGTAATAATAATGAAGTAACATACTAAAGCCAAGAGCAAAGGAACAGCTAAAGCAAGTATAATTTAGATAGACAGTTGGACACTTGAGGAGGGGACAACTGCGTGCGCTCTGTCCTTGAGCCCGGGACTTTATTCCAGAGTCAAGAGAGAAAAAGCGGGAAAAAATGAGATGAAATCTAAACACCTTGCTAAATCACAGATTTATGAATAATAGATGGTGAGGCTGATGGCCGGAGAGCAGGAGACAGAGAGCGAGAGATAAAGAGGGATGTGTGTGCTGTGAGTGAAGGGGAGAGTGACAGATGCCATTCAGTCAGGCTGAAGGATGGTTGCATATATGGATGGATGAGCAGAGCAGATGAAGGGTGGCGGAGGGCAGGAATGAGGCATGGCCGGAATACTTCCAGTTTCAGTTTTAAGGGTGGAAACTCATAAAGTGGCATGCTTACTGATTTTAGTGCCAGTTTAATGAATGTAATGTGTTGTTTCAAAAGTTCACATAAAAACACAAGATTTCTTTTCTTCTGTTAACTACACCTTTCTTCGTTTTCTCTTTTTATTTTCTTTATTCTTTTTTGCTTGTTCTGTTTCTTATTCTTTTTCTCTTTTCTTTTTCTCTCCTTCCTATGCACTCTCCACAGCTCTTGAGAGACTTTCCAGATGAGTTGCGTTCGGACATCGCAATGCATCTGAATAAAGAGATCCTAGAGCTTTCTGTCTTCTCCTCCCTGAGTCGTGGGTGTCTCCGCTCTCTCTCCTTGCACATTAAGACGACGTTTTGCGCACCGGGCGAGTATCTTCTTCGGCAGGGAGATGCTCTACAGGCTCTTTTCTTTGTCTGCTCTGGCTCCATGGAGGTGCTGAAGGACAGCATGGTGTTAGCCATCCTCGGTCAGTTTACACAAACACAAAAATTACACACAGTCACACAGCTCAAAAGGCTCAGTGTAGTTTTAGCATGCAGGGAAAAATTACTGCCTCTCATTAAGTGAAGACTTTAGGGCCCATGTGTTCCTACAGTTGCCAACAAAAACTGCTCTCTGTGATTGGTCACTCTCTCTGTGTGGCTTCACACACACAGCAGGCTCATAGGACAGTGGACCTAATGTGTGAAAAAAATATAATCCCCATCATCCTGTTAGGTCCTGCCTGTGTGTGTGTGTGTGTGTGTGGGCGCATGTGTGTGGTTGTGTTTGTGTTAATATCACCTTATGAGTTCTGACAGGAAAAGAACACACACTATCTTTCTCATCTTTCCCTCACACACTCTATCCACCCTGCTGACAAAGGAAGGTCTCTCTGACATTGGTTCAGTTTTTTGTGTTTACATACGTATGTGCTTTTTATACAGTATGTTTTTGTGCTGCTAATAGAGCTGTTTGTAGTCCCACGGTGCTAAAATGCTGAACAAATTAGCATTTTTGAGCCACGAGTTCCTTTGGGAGTTTCTAATGGGTTTTAATTATAGTGGTTTTCGATTTATGAGTAAAATAAGGTCTTTGGTTAACATTACTTGGAGACAATTTTATGTTTTTGTTCTATTATATAAATTTCTCATAGTTAGAGACTCCTAGGGGAACCCATGCTGGATTAGCTGTCCACTTTAGCCTACATATTGACACACTGACTGAACACTCCTGTAACTCCCAAGTGATATCTGACAAAATATTCATGTGTTTTTGCTCCTGTGTGACACGTCCAGGTAAAGGCGACTTGATTGGTGCCAACATGTCAGTTGATGACCGCGTCATAAAGACAAATGCTGACGTGAAGGCACTGACGTACTGTGACCTGCAGTGCATTAATCTGAGGGGTCTCTATGAGGTGCTCGACCTGTATCCTGAATACTCCCACCGTTTTGTGCAGGACATCACACACGATCTAACCTATAACCTGAGAGAGGGACAAGAGAGCCATGTAAGATGTCACATGACCACTATAATTTCATTTTACCGATTCACTAATTTATTTTTTGTGGTTGCCTAAACTAGGGATGTGCAAGGCTAGTCAACTAATCGATTAAACTATACAGCTGCTGCTAGTCGACTTGGAAATACTAGTCGTTTACATTTTTTTTCTTCTCACATTAAATGTTTTGCTTTATATTTTGTACAAAGGCTACGTTTAAATTACTGTTACTGTTATGATACATTTTAAAATTAATATTATTCTGAAAAGTGTCTATCTGGAGCGGAAAACAAAATCATTTCATTTTACCTCAGATATTGCATGCGTTCGTTTTCTCTGTGGCACTTGCAGCAGGTTCAGAGAAAAGTCTACTTGGAAGATGAGCAAGGTGAGGGAGTATTTTGAAAGACTACACAAATCTTTTCCGTTTTCTTCTGTGTCATGTCAAACTAGTATATAACAATTAAGCTTGTTTATAGGCTTGTTATACCGGTTATGAGGGACAATACGGTATGAAATTTTACATCGGATTAAAAGAGAAACATTATGAATGAAACTTGGCATGTGAACAGCTGCTACATCAACAACCTAATGAAGAGAATACGCTTAAATAATGTATAATTGTCAGTACACGGTAAGTACATGCTATTGTTTAAGAAACGCTTAAGGCGAGACACCCCAGGTGAATAGGGTAAAAAACAGACATCACCATACTTCCCCAGCTGATTGATTACATTAAAAATTGCTAAAATTTTTTGTATTACAAGTTTTCTGAAATGTTATGTTTAAATGTGCAAATGAGGCATTATCTAATTAAATATGCACTAATTTGCGTACATTTCTAGAACAAATATCTGAATATTGGATGAAGTCAGGTTCAAAATTCTCGTTTAATTTTTTTGACATATTTAATTCAAAGTTTTACAGAGGGAATTTTGGATATCTATTTTTATCTCTCCATAAATAAGAAAAAAATATATCAATAGCCAGGGAAAAAAAATAATTTTCTCCATTTTTTTAGGAATAAAATGTTGTATAAAATCAGGCAAATTATATATCAACAAATCCCTCTGTAAAAACCTTCAGAATATAGATAGGAATAAAACTGTAAAGTTTGGTGTATGTAAGTTGGAGATTTCTGACTCAGAGCAGGAGCAAAAACTCATTTTGAGAAAATGGCCTTTAAAGATATTTACTGTAATTAAAATCTACAGACGCAAATAGATAAAGTGCTATAAAAGATACACTTAAAAGTGTATTTTGAATGTTTTCTTTCCACCAGTCTGAAAAACACTTTATGAAAAGCCAAAAAGCGCAAAATCTCAAAATTGACAGGTGCATGAAAAAACTGTGTTTTTGCCTGTAGTGTCCCCCCTTAAGTTTAATATTAAATGATCATAATGCAAGGCAAGCACATTGCATGTATCTGAAGTATTTTTAGCGGCATTCATTATGGTATTTGACTGTTCATAGATTAAGTAGTCTATTTCAAATGGATCGCATTTACAGACTGACTAGTCGACTAGGTGGTTGCAAAATTTATGTTTAAACATTAAAGGGGTCATGAATTGAGAAATCAACTTTTCCTTGAGCTTTTGATATATAAGAGGTCATCGTACTATAAGAATATCCTGTAAGTTTCAGAACTGAAAACTTCCTTGTTAGTCCAATAAAAGCTTTTATTGACACCAGGCCCACTGAACGACTGATCTTGGAATGTGCCTATCTATTACATCATAGGTAAGTGAAATGCCACCTCAGCAGAAGAAATCTATTTTATCATTGCATCGTTAGCCCCGCCCACTGGCATGTTAGTGAAATGAGGAGGATAGAAGATGCAAAAATAGCATTACCTTTCAAAGGATCCTTATGCTAGGAATATGGTTATTATTTATTTTCAACAATGTGAATGTCTCAGTTGAGCTTTACTTATTAGTATTCGGTATTTCACTGTTGATTCTTTGGTAAATTAATCGCATTTTGGCGCAGGCTTTGCAAACAGACTTTTTGATATGGACTCGACAGTAATGCAACAACATGTAAGCAACTGTGTTAATTCTAATGCCTGATCTGATACGGCCAACTTCACGTTGTTTCTCTTAGTAGGATGAAAATCTGTTATTTAAATGGTGATTAAATTATGTAAAGAAAGCGATCAAAGAACTCTATTCGATCTATTTGCAATCGTTGGAGCAGTCAATCAAACAGCGTGCGCTAGAGCTGTCAATCAAACAGCGCAAGTTTATCAGTGACTGAGTTGTGGACACGCGCCAAAACTCTGTTTTATTCAATGAATCTCTTAGTTATATCGTGCACTGTTAGTTAAGATGAAAGCATTCGTTAGTGTGCAGAAATTGAGTTGCAATGACGAGATCACTGCTTTCATGCGCTCAACAACATGTCTGTGATCGGCTGTTCATCACTGCAGCCTTTCATGCCACGATCTAAATATAATGCCATAGATCTAAATGTAATGCAGCACTTTTCACGATTAGTTAACCTTGAGAGCTGTAATAGTAAAAACGTGCTAAAAGAGAAAGTAATACTTGGCTATTTCAAATGGAAAGATGTTAGCCAATCACAGCAGTGGGTGTTTACACTGAAGTCTCACAGCAGACACACCCCTTAAAACAGAGCATTTAAATCAGAGGACTAAAATCAGGGTAGGAAAAATGCCTTTTATTTCTAAATTATGACAATTTTTGATGTAAAAAGCATACTAACATTATAAGTGCACCCCAGGAAACATTATAAAACAATAAATCAACGTAGTTCATGACCCCTTAAATGAAATTAGTTGTTGCGCACATCCATAGCCTAAACCCTTAATGCATCTCTGTAGCACTAAAAGCCTAACCTGATCGTCACCTGATTCAGTTATTTTTTCATGGACCCAAGATTTATATTCTTTTTGTTTCCACCAATATATATTTTTAACCTTGCAATCAATTGATGATAGATAGATAGACAGACAGACAGACAGACAGACCGATACATACATACATACATTCATTGATTGATTGATTGATTGATATGTGTGTTTGAATGTACATTGCTGTGCAAAAGTTTGGGGTGAGTTCACCCCTATTCTTTTATTAATAGAAAGCTCAAAAGAACAACTTCTACTTGAAATACAAATCTTTTGTAACATTATAAATGTCTGTATTGTCACTTTTGATCAATTTAATGTATTCTTGCTGAATAAAATATTAATTTCTTAAAAAAAAAAAAAAATCTTACTGACCACAAACTTTTGAGTGGTAGTGTATGCTTACATATAGCCATATGTCTCACTTTCCAGGTCATATCCAGGATGTCCAGTAAGTCCATGGACACACAGGTGCGTCTTCTCCTCAGCTGTCAATCATTCCGCACTTATCCACTAACAGTGCTGTGTTGACTATAATAGCTTGGGGCTCATTTCCCTAACAATGATCTACCTCCCGCCTCATTTGCCTAATGAGGGAAGCTAAGAACACTACAGCTCTGAAACAGCAGGGAGAGAGAACGAAAAATTGATGATGATGGTGATGATCATCTTCCCCATTCCCTGTCCTTCCATGCCTGAAGCAGTAATCAGGGAGGGAGCGGCGTAAGAGGAAGAGGAACAGCGCGTTTAGGGGTGAGGGAGGGGTAAAAGGAGGAGGGGGGCGGTTATTGAAGTGCCGGATGACTGACTGCTTTGGGAAACTGCCGCTCTTTCAATTACAGTGTGAGGGAGCCTCAATTATTCAACAGGGAAAATGACCAAATTATTCTACAAAATGTGTAATTAATCAGGTATATATAGAACAAGAAAGGGAGAGCAACATTAAAAGAGAGATAGATGGGGAATACCCCTCACGCTTATTCTGTCTCTTTGCTGTGTTTTACCTCTTGACTTTTCTGACACCTTTCAGTGGACTGACATTTAAAGTGTTCTATAAATGGAGATTGTTATTTCTAGCCAGCATCGTTGCAGAGTTTCATTGTGTAATTGGCAATGCGCATGAGAACCGTGAGGTGTAAAGCACAGCAAAACCCATTACAATGACTATTATTGAACGGATTCAATCAAGCCTTTAGGGTTTGTTCTGTGACATAATCACTCTCACTCGTACGACTTGGGGTCATAGATCATTATATTATCAAAGCTGCCTGGCCAGCTGTTTTTAATGCGTTAAGGTAAGTCTTCCTGGGTTATTGCTAGCAAGGTCAAAGTTCAAGTGTTAAGACCGCTACCATTACATGAGTTTTACCTAAGGACATTCACTTTGTTGTGTTTCTGCTGTTTCATAGCTTTTGTCTAATTGGTCCTTGAGGGAAAGTGTGTAGGCTGTTTCAGCAGTATGTCTCTCTCTCTCTCTCCTTTGTGTGTGTGTGTGTGTGTGTGTGTGTGCACCCCATTGGTACCCACATTGAAGTCCTATTGAAAAACATCTGTTTACTTGTCCATTCTCTAAGCTGTGTGCTGCACTTAAGCTTACTGATTTTCAGTGCATTTTTTATGTATTTTATGTGATTTTTTTTTATTTGTTTTGGGCTTTATTTATTTATTCATTTTCTTATTAGTTTTTTATGCATCAATTAAACATCTTGCAGATTTATATTCATTGATCATGACTGCTAATGCTGACTTTTTGTGAATCAGCTGTAACCAATAATCAATTTAAAATTTAAGATATATGTAATGGTAATATTGATACTACATTATGCTTATAATGATTCCAATTTATAATAATAATAATGTACAATATGTATAATAATATTTAAATAAACATAAATAATTTAATGTTAATTATTACATGCACTCTCTGTTCCATACAAACAGAAGAGAAAGGTTTCTCTCTTTTTATTTAGATACACAATAATTGTGAATGGAATAATTAAGGTTTTTATAGAACAAGTCTCTCCCAGGCAAAATGGAACAAGTCTCTAATGCCCACCAGGGCTTCAATTATTTGATCAAAACCCAGTAAAAACAGTAATATTTGTGAAATATTAGGACCGCCCCCTAATAATGACTAGAAGAGGCTTAGTCAACCAAAAATTTTATTAGTCGGTTAGTCGCAGAAAAAAATAACTTGTGGCGAAGTTACGCAGTCCATGAGGGACAGATCTTTACCGGCGGGTCCTTGTGATAATTACAGTATGTCGGGCAGGAAATCCAAACGTCCGCCTTTCATTCATCAACCTCAAATATGGCTTATCATTTGAAACCTTTAAGTAGCAACTTTACAAGGCTGCTCACTCTAACCTTAAACTAGATAAATGTGTGCTATTACAGTATTAGGCGCATATCCAAGTGTTTATGCGGGGTGCGGAAGCTAAACTATAACGCGCTTTACTGCATGACATGGAGGCGCCATGCAATCATTTGCATGTTTTCCTGGTAACAGCTTAAACAACTTAAAATACTGTAATTTTTGGTCATACATCATAGGATAAGAGTAATTCATCATTCGAAACTGTAAAGGGTCTACTTTTATTTGTGTAAACTCACAATGACAAGAAAATGTTGTGCCTTTGTAAAATAAAGAAAACAAAAAGGATGCGCTTTCTGCCGTCTCAGTCTCCCTGAACTGGAGCCCATCACAAAAATGAACCGAAACTTAACATATAGGCTACATAACTCACAGACATGAGAAATATATCTACAGAAAATTTTCAAAAGATTTCTATTTCAAATAAAAGCTGTTCTTTTGAACTTTATACTCATCAAATAATCCTGAAAAATATATCATGGTTTTCACAAAAATGTTAAGCAGCAAAAACTGTTTTTAATTATAGTAATAGTAACAACCATAATTAATAATTGAGCACCAATAATAACTGAGCACCAAATCACCATATTAGAATTTGACTGTGTTTGTATCATTGCGGTAATATACAGTGCACAGCATAAATGAGTACACCCCCTCTGAAACTTCTGGAAGTCAGCAATTACTCAATTACTTAGAAGACATGTTAGGGTTCTTTAGAGATATAATATTCCAGCAAGTCTGCTTAATCAATTACCAAAGAAGCATGTCAAAATTATTTAGGAAGATAAGATTTTCTTATCAAGGTGATAAAATGTTGTGTAGCAAAAATGAGTACACCCTCCTAAAAGTTACTAAATATAATGAAATAAAAATTTTCCTGTGAAAGTTTAAGGCAATGTTTGATCAACAGGTAAGTATGTTGAACCAAAACATTTAAAGAGAAGTAATTTCTTGACAATTAAAAGTGTTATATAGCCCACTGAATCATTCTCAGACTTAATGCTGACAACAATGGAACCACTTGGGAGAGAACTGTCAGGAGACTTATTTCTTAGCACAAAAGAGGACAGTGGTACAAGAGGATTACCAAATCATTGTTTTAATTGTGAAAATATAGCAAAAGTAACAGAAATTCAAAAACAATGGACTTGTGACAAGGCCCTTGAAATAATCAGGCCTTCATTTTTAAGCTTTCATTTAGTGATGAGGATTTTTTCTAGACAAAGAGCAGGAGAAATACCAAGCGAGTGTCTCAGAGCCAGCAAAAGCTATTAAAAAAGTGACTGTTTATCTCACAGAGTAAGATGCAGCCTGCAGAAATTACATGCATGGTTGTTGTTCTCACTGGAGCTACCTACTGTAGCCAAAGCACAATAAAGTCAGTTAGCCATTTCCAAAGCCCATATTTATAAAATATAGATTCTGGGAATCAATACTCTGGTCTCATGAGACCAAATCAATCAACAGCATCCAAAATGTTATGGTGTAGTGGTAGTAAAGCTCTTATATAAGGATGTATGAGAGCTGAAGGTGTGAGGGAGTTGTGCTTTATCAATTCTGTCATGAATTCCCACACCACTGTGTAATTTAATACACAGACCTGAAACAGAAAATGTTACCCTTTCCTCATTCCCTGCATTGTTGGGCATTTTTTCAACATGACAATGAGGATATTCATTCACCCAAGGTGAAAAACCTTCTGTGGACATATATTGCACTCAATCTTAACACTCTTGAGCACCTGTGGGAGATTCTGTAGAGACGAGTTGAGCAACACTCCAAATTAAGGATCAGGGCATTTAAGGAGCTCACCATCCAGGAGTTAAACAGAACAGATGTGACAATTTGTCATGAACTTGTACACTCCATGCCAAGAAGGGTCAGAGCAGTATATTCAAAATTATGGAGGGCATACTAAGTACTAGAATATTATACATTTGTTGAATTAAATCTAGGGTGTATTCATTTCTGCAATCCTTAATTTAAACAAAATTGGCTAATTTACTTATTTTATGGCTATTAATGACATATATTTCTCAGTTTTTATTATGTATATGTTTACTACATTTTAGTTTTGCCATCTTTCCATGAATTGTATTAGTGATCATAAAGAAAATACATCTTTTGTATTTGTTCAGAGGGGGTGTACTCATTTATGCTGTGCACTGTAAATTTGTGGTTAATGTTAGTTTTATGTTCTGAACAAAAAAAAAAAATACTTAACCAAAGTGAATCAAATCAAACCTGCAATAATTAAATATGTGTAAATAAAGCAAATCTACTTTATGCATTTAATCTTACTTTATTAACCAATGTCTTTGCTGCTGACCTTCAATGACACTCAAGGCATATGCAAAAAAGGGGGCTGGTTGAGTTGAGTTGAGTAGTGTGTTGAAACTCACGGATGTGGTAAGGGGCGTGACATTTCAGAAACACTCTCAAAGCAGTTGACCAATCACAACACACTGGTCCAGCTGTTTAATCAGAGCACACTGCTTTTTGGAAGAAGGGGCTTCATCAAAACAGGAACTAAACAGAGCGTTTTTTGAAAAATCAAAAATGAAGGCCTATTCTAGTTGACCCCCCAAAAAATTCAACACTTTGTAAAAGGGCATAATAGGTCCCCTTTTAAATGTATTCTTTCTAAATAAACTTGCCTTGCCTTTTCTGAATGCGCATTTAGATAATTATTTACTGGTTCAATAATTAAGAAGGAGATGGCAAGGAAAAAGTGGGACCTACATAAAAAGGATTTAAATGCCAAGTAAATGCCCCAAATGACTGTTTAAGAAGAAATTCTCTTTGGAGTACTGTCACATTAACTAGATGTCCTTTCATCTACTTGTTTCGTTGTTAATAATGGAAAGTCATTCTTTTTCTCGTTGAGTCATCCAAGGTTAGTCATCCAAATTTCATCTGGCCTCACATGACCTCAGCGCAATCTTCTGTCCAATCACAGATGGAAGGGAGGGGAAATGGAGACGTGATCCAGTGCTATCCACCAATAGCTGAGCATCAAGACGAGGGAGATGATGATGATGAAGATGATCAGATACATTATCTCAGTGGTGGAACCAAACAGAAAATGCACATGCAGAAAAATGATCACCAAACCAACAAAAAGCTCCAGTTTCAGCACACAACTGTTACAAAGCCTGACCTCGCAAATCTCAGCCCAAGGTGTGTACACGCCTACACATGCATGTATTTAAAAAGCATTAAAAGATACAGCATTTTAATAGACATTTGCTCACTGGTGCATGAAGGACCTTGTGAGAACTGTAAAGTGGATTTCTGTTTGTGTGTGTTCAGGGTTGTGGACGGCACAGAGGACAGTGATGGTACAGAAAATTCCCACACGTTTATATTTTCCTCTGGTCATCAGCACACTGTCAGTGGTGCAACTAATACCACTGCCACCACAGCAGGTTTGTGAGTGTGTGTGTATATGTGTGTGCTGGCAGAGGCTGGAAAAGTTGTTGTGGCGTCTTTTGTCTTTATGCCAGTATTTCAAGGCTGACGCACAATGAAGGATAACACCATTTCCAGTATTTATTAATGATAATCTTTTGTATGTTGACAGATCCTGTAAAATTGAATACTACTGCCTTTAGCTTTATTTTTTCCATACACAAAAAGTTAACCCTGGGTCGTTCTAAACCCCGGGTAAATGGAATCCAGGATTATCTTGCTTCACTTTTCACACTGCTTATAATTTACCTGGGGTTAACAATTAATCCTGAGTATTCATAAGATGACGTTTCACATTGCACATTCCTAAACCCTGGGTTAACGTTCTTACTTGCATATGTGCAGTGTCAGTGTCATTGATTGGATAAACGCAGGACGCGACCTCTTTACATGGCTCTAGCATTGCGCATCCACATATTGCCGACTGTACTATCAAGTTTATACTGAATTTGACTATAAAGGGACTATTTTGGACTATAAAGGTAAGAATGAAACAGTCTCTTCACTCAAATTGTCATGTTTTCTGTCAGCATTTGACATTTTTCCTCTGAACGCTGAATTTACTATTTATATACAATGCGCAGTGTTTCCGTGACTGTCCAAAGCAGACAAATATGAGTATGCGATTGGTTGTTTGTTGCTAGGTGTCTAGCTGTAGCATTCTAACACTATATTGTTTCACACTGTACCAGTTTGGCACTGCAATGCAGGGTTAACACAGCAAAAGTGGTGCTAATCCTGCTCCGGAGCAGGGTTTCATAACCCCGGGTGAAAAGCAGTGCTAAACCTGCTTCTACAGTAAATTACAGATGTGAAACATTCTTTTAATCGGAGTTAAAAGCAGTGTTTAGAACGACGATAACCCAAGGTTAAGTGCAGTATGAAAAGCCCTAAAGGTGTCATGTAGCTTCATTAGACTGTTATTTATCGTTTTTAGACCTTAATTTGATTCACTGAGTATTTTTATATGAAAAAGCAGCTTAGAAATTCTGCAAAATACCTTTTTTTTTGTTTCATGGAAAAAAGAAAATCATACCGGTTTTGAAAGACATGAGAGTGAGTAAATGGTGACTGGAAATGGTGACAGAATTTTCATTTTTGTGGTGAACTCTTCCTCGAAGTCTTTGTAAATGAGTTTTCACTGGATTTTCTGTCATTGTCAGGCAGTTGGACATAATTGTTTTTTTTCTCTGCAGATTTAGCAGCTAAATCGGAGGACACCAGAGGACAGCTACACTACCTTAACCAAGAGGTAAATCATTTTTCTGTTTAATCTCTGGCAGTCATATTTTGTCAGTTTTTTTGTTGCTGTGTAATTTAATGGTAGGTCTGCACTTAAATTTTATTTAGAAAGGCATCCCATGAACTGTAGGTTTTAAGGCTAATAACCCTGCGCTAAATGTGAGTACTGATAGATCGAAACCAGCGCAGCTCAGGTGAGCTCCTGGTGCCAGGTACGCACAAGCCATATGGCAGGCTGCTGTGAGAGAGGAGAAGGGGATGTTATTCAAACACTAGAGGACATAAAACTCATTAGAAGAGGAAAGTGGGGCTGGCCCCATGTTGATGATAGAGAATATTCCAACAATCCAGAGTTCCACAATGCCCTTGAACCCACCGCATGTGGTTTCCCACGTATCGCTCAAGAAACATTTATGATTATTATCAATGTTGAAAACAGTTGTGTACTTTTTTTCAGGATTCTTTGATGAATAGAAAGTTCAAAAGAACAGCATTTGTTTGAAATATAATCTTTTGTAACATTATAAATGTCTTTACTGTCACTTTTGATCGATTTAATGCATCCTTGCTGAATAAAAGTATTAATTTCTTTAATTTCTTTTCAAAAAAATAAAAATAAAAATTCTTACTGACCCCAAACTTTTGATCGGTAGTGTATAATGTTACAAAAGCTTTGTATTTCAGATAAATGCTGTTCTTTTGAACTTTCTATTCATCAAGGAATCCTGAAAAAAAGTATGCATTAATTAATTCATTCAGATTAATTAAATATTTTAGACTGCAGCAATTAACGTTTTGTCAACATTTACCTCTAGTAAATGACATGTTATTTTGTTTAGTTGTCTGTTCAGAATCGTGGGAGAATTGTGATCTCTGTTTGAAACAAAAATATTATGATAGATAGATAGATAAATAGATAGATAGATAGATAGTAATTTAAAGTTTAAAAACATGTTGCTTAATATTGCTACATCAAAGGCTAAGAAATATAGTCCAGCATATATCGCACAGCAAAAAATTACATCATAGAAAGCAACGTAATTACCACATTCAAGGTCCAGAAAAGTAAAGACATTGTTAAAATGGTCAACATGACTACAGTGGTTCAAGCGACGAAAATACTTTTTGTGCACAAAAAAAAAACAAAAAAATAACTTTATTCAACAATTTCGTCTCTCCCCTGTCATTCTCCTATGCTGTTTACGTTGTATAGACAGTGAAGGCTACCGTGTACTATGTCAAAATGCTGACTCATTATTGGCCAGCTCCTGCGTCAGCATCACACACGTGTTGTGCTGCTCACGTGAACAACGTCGGCCAATACTGAGTCGGCGTTCTGATGTAGTATACAATGTTTTTACTACTTTTCTGGACCTTGAATGTGGTAATTACATTGCTTTCTTTGGGGGATAAAAAAAAACCTCTCGGATTTCATCAAAAATATCTTAATTTGTGTTCTGAAGATGAACAATGGTCTTACGGGTTTGGAACGACATGAGATTGAGTAATTAATGACAGAATTTTCATTTTGGGGTGAACTAACGCTTTAACATTAACTGAATATTAATGTTTTATAAAAATCCATCAGGACATGGAAGACTTACTGTCAGTCTGGCTTTTAATTTAGATTTTAATGTATTTTTCCATGTTTTTCCCCAGTGAAATATTTTCTCAAAATCCTTATTTAATCATTTAATTAACGCTGCAGTTCTTATTGCATAAAAACTACACATCGGACCCTGACAGAGAACTTTATTTCTGCTGAGTATTGGCATGGATATAAATCCATGTGACAACCCACAGTCTTGATTGTCAGCCCACGGCTTTGACATGAGGCTTTTGACAGGTAATGTCGTGAGAGGGGCGCCCTGCTGCTGTGACTCTTCCTCATTTTTTCCCTCTCTATCTCTGTCTCTGTTTCTTGTATCTCACTGTATATTTTTGACAGCCGGCCTCTCAGCAGGATTTTGTTGTAATCCATGCTTGATTCGGTCCACCAAGAGGATGAGGGCTCTCTTCCTGTTGTCCCTTCCTGTTTGAAGCTGTTGTCTTGTACCTCCCCGCCTCTGATGGCATTTATGGATCATTACCCAATTACCCTCATTATTGGGTATTATCACTTGTTGGCACAATTCTGAGGGTGGCTGCCAAATCAGTGTCCATCTGAATCTGGATCATCTGTGCTGTGTTCTGGACCATCACAAACATTATTATTCTGAGCTAACCATAAGTACAGGGGATGTGTACAGAGGACACACAGCACAAAAAGATACACAGAAAGAGTAATTATGGGAATCCAAATTGAATTTAGTGAGCTGTGGTACTTCATGATAACTGTAAGTGTTAGTGTTACATAAGTGCTAGTGCTTTTCTAGAAAAATCAATTGGAGACAGCATAATGTGCAGTATGGTGGCTTTATGAATGGAAGTTGCTTTTCAGGTATTAGACCTAATCAACATTTTGATCATTTTAATTGGACTAGCCTGAAAAATGCATTTTTTTTAGCAGAATATAAGTATTGTTGTACATAAACCCATTTTAAAAAGTTTGTACTGAAATATTGAATTTTAAGTTCTTCATCATGTTTTCTCAACTCAATTATATAAATTAGGGTCTATAATAAATTTTGTTTGTTTGTTGTATTTCAGGTAAATGTATATGTTCAGGTTTTGCACTTTCACCCAGATTCAAAAGCCAAAAAAAAACTGAGGGACAAAAATATTCAGTTATACAGACCCTTTGTGAAATTATCAGGATCTACACCAGGGACTGTAAGTGATGATCTTTCTTAAGAGAAAACCCTGAAATAACTAAATATCAATGAGTCAACAAAGAACAATGATGTCCCATCGGACCTAAATAAATAACACCCCAGTTTCACCTGAAAGCTGCTGGCTCTAGCAGAAAGTGACAGATGGGTGGATGCAGAGGGACAACCCAAGGCCTTATAAGATCATACTGTTCTGTTGCTGTGGGAAACTGTTTTGATTTGTTTTAGTTTTTTCTTGTTTGTTGTACCCCTTTCAAAAAAACTTGATCTTTATATACTGGAGTATATATTACAAATGTTTAGAATTAAAGATTTATGTTATCCAAACAGGACACACAAACAGTCTTAATAAGCAATTACGCTTTGTTAACAGATTGTGAGTTTTGTTTCAATCCCATTTACTTTACAAAATAAATAAATATATAAATAAATAAACAAATAAATGTTTGCAGCATGCATGTGAATGCATCAAATACATTTTCGTAATGTAGCATTGTATAATATTTACTGTATAAATGGGTCAAACTTAATTTTTTAATAAATAAATGTTTGCAGTACATCACAAGTATTATAAAATATTAGAATATTTTTAGTTATTTTATATATTGTTTTATATTTTTAATTTTTGTGACATCCCTTTCACAAAACATTACTTGCAAATGCATGTTATTGTATCAATATAATTTGCATAACATTGCATTGTATGTTTTATTTATTATAAAGTTCAAAATTAATTAAAATGACAATTAAACATTTAATTTAATTGATTAGAAAAACAAAAATATATTTTTACTAAAATACACTGTTTAGAAGGGAAATTATTTTTGTAAATTGTCAAGAAATGTTAAAGGGTTAGTTCACTCATTAATTACTCACCCTCATGTCGTTCCAAACCCGTAAGACTTTCGTTCATCTTCAGAACACAAATGAAGATCTTTTTGATGAAATCTGAGAGCTTTCTGTCAATCTATAGATAGCTATGCAACTACCACTTTGACACTTCAAAAAGTTTATAAAGAGATGAAACACATCATCAGATTCGTATTGTCTGAAGGAAGATGTGCAGGGATGCCCGAAGCTTGGCAATGTGATGCAGCATCTCATTCCCTTCTCTTCTAATATAGAGATGTTAGGAAGTTTCTATGCTCCAATGGAATCATTCTAGATCTCTTAGAGCAGAGCTACTAGAAAATAGGCATAGCTTAGGCTAAGTCCATGACCCATATCTAGCAATTTCCAACCGAAGATTGGGGCAATGAGAAGGAGCCTAACCTTACTTAATATCCAGACCTGGAGGAGATGATAGAGAAGAGAGTATAACGGCTCTAGTTTAGTCGTCTCAAACGTGTCCAGGTCTACATCTAAAAATATTCTGTCAGGGAGTCAAACAGCAGGCTACTCAGGCTGAATAAAGCAACCTTAGATTAATTTGTTTCTCAGGGTAAGGTGTGGGCCCAACTGCCCCAGTCCTAAAATAATAGCAAGTGTCAGGCTCATCCTTATTCGAGCCATCCTCTAATTTTATCTCCTCTATAAACAACTTCTTGGAGAAAAAGGAAGGAGAAGAAAAAGAAGAAGAAAAGAAGAAAAAAGGGGGAGGCGAGAGCTCAATCACTCTCCTCTTTTTTCACCGTACACACAGCCCTCAGATCTGTATGCGGTTTCCTCCTATTATGGCTCCTCCGCTCCCCACTTCTCGGAGGGGGAGTTCGGGCAGCCACACATGTCTTCTGCTTTTCTTTCCTGGAATTTATTCCTGGTGGAGGTGTAGACGATTTAGTAGGAGCCTGAACCCGGCGAGGGATAAACTTCCCAAAGGTGTCCAACTGCGTTTTCGTCTCTCTAAACCTGTGCACCACTGTCTCAACAGCAGTCCCAAAAAGTCCAGAGGGTGAGACAGAGGCATCTAGGAGGACAGCTCTGTAACACTCCTTGATGCCTGACACAGTTCAGAGACCCCCACAGGGATAAACCCTCCCCTTGATCCAGGTCTTTGATCAGGTCTGCCTGGTACACTTGCAGTATTCCCATGGTGTGCAAAGCTCTGCCAGTTTGACTGACCGCCACATATGCTCTGCCCACCAACCTCAATGTTGCCTGACATGGTTTCGGGGACAAAAATGTAATTTGCTAAATTTCTTTCCATCCGAGGCATCCTCCCATAACCCTGTGCGCCCAGCCTCTCTACATTTGAATAACTCGAAGTTGAATGAGCCACACGAGTAGAGTATGGATGTTTCCATGAACCTGACACCTCAGTGTGCTGGTCTGGGAGAAATGGAAGGCTCACCGGAGCTATACACTTATGTCTCCGCAGATATTGTTTGTCTGAGTGACTGTCTGCGGTCTCTCATTTCAAGCTGGACCAGTTGAGGCTTAGTCGGGCTGTGGCATGAGTCATAAGCTTCACTAGCACATCATATTTAGTGCTTTGCAGCATGGAAAAGGAAACAGATCTTTTAGAAATATCAGTCTCTACTTACACGTCTATATCGTCAGAATCATAGGCAAACAATGAGTCCTCATTTCCTGCAGAAGAATCCGCTAAGCAGGCTTCTGCTTCTGGCACAAGGATAATGGAGCTAGCAGGAGAGGTGAGGGGAACTCCCCCATGCTCCTCTATCAACTCCGTCTGAGATTCCTGTGCGCTACCTCTGCAAATGCGTGGCTAGAGCCGCAGTGCTCAGTGGCTTGACTCTCTTCACTCGTGACAGATAATGTACAGCTCGTGACCAGGGCATGGAGGGACACAGTTTGAACTGTCTGCTCCCCATTATTCTGTTTATTTTCCCTCCTTTCTTTGTAAACACTGCTATCTTCACACAGCACACAAACAAGCGGCTTCCTGAAGACAAAGAAGCTGATAATGTGTTCTCAGGCACCCTTCTTATATCCTGGGGCACACCTTGCAATGTCACCGCACTGCGTCGGCCATGAATGGCATGTTGTTACACTTGCCTCAGACACTGGGTTCCACGGGGGCGTATCCCCATTGCGTGAGTCGACGCAGGGTTGAGTTCCCTTGAATGGGAACTACCCCATGGGGGAAAAACGCAGTCCAAAGCAGGCGCAGGGCAAACTGGCTGGGCTGGAGGATCTGGGACTGAACAAACCAACTGGAAAAGACACCTCACAGGAAGCAACAACATAGGAAAACAATCCACAACGAACTGGCACAAGACAGAGAACAAAGGGAGAATAAATAGGGAAGGAAATCAAAAGTGTAACAAGGGAGAGAAGGTGGGGCGCATGAACCAACAATTGGGTAACAAGAGGGCAGGGCCAAATCTAAAGACTGACGGAAGAGCACATACAAACATGGCACAGGATCCTGATACTGTATGTCTGTATGAGTGTGGGGCTTTGGGGTTGTCCTCTGGGCCATGCACTCTTATGTCTTTGTTTGAGTGTTCAGGGTGTGGTAACTGAATCCTGACACACTCTAGTTGTGGTCTTTTGTTTGTGTGAGCACAGGGCAAACAAACATAAACAAAGCCATGTGCTCACACAAACACAAGACAAAAGTCCATGAAGCACCAACACCGTAACAAACCAAAACTAGACCATCAGGATCCAGACACCACACCCTGAACACTCAAACAAAGACATAAGAGTGCATGGCCCAGAGAACAACCCCAAAGCCCCACACTCATACAGACGCAAGACACATGAGTGTCAGGATCCTGTCACCAAACTAAAAATAGGACCAATCAAGGTGACAAGACCTTGACAATTACAGTAATATACTGTATTGATGATGAGAAACAATAATCAAATCATGCTCTACCTTACATATGGCAACATCAGTGCTTACCTTAAAGGTTAATAACTGCTTGCCCATATAAAATGGTTGTATTTGTCAGTTATACTCATTAAAGGGATAGTTCAACCAAAAATGGAAATTACCCCATGATTTACTCACCCTCAAGCCATCCTATATATGTATATGACTTTCTTCTTTCAGCCGAATATGATCAGAGTTATATTAAATAAGGTCCTGGCTCTCCTAAGCTTTATAATGGCAGTAAATAGAGGATGAGATTTTGAAGCCCAAAAAAGTACAACCTTCCATCATAAAAGATAACCAATCTGAAGCAAAGTGTAAGAAAAATCTGTATTTAAATCTTTAAAACATAAATAACTGGCTTCCAGCAGACAGTCGTGCGCACGTCGACTTACACCAAAAGAGTAACCCCTTACACGATGTAGGAGTAGCGAAAGTTTTGATGCCTCTCGCTGTTCAAACAAATAGGGCTGTGCAACAAACTCAAGCTCCTCTTCTCTTATATCAAAATCCTCTGACATTTCTCTAAAAGAAATGTTTTAGACTTCTAATTCGTGACCTGTGTTTTGTTTTGGTATCCTCTGCGCTTCTGCGTACGTCAGCTCATGTGTCAGGTCAGAGATCACTCTTTCGCCGTAAATGTATGCATACAGCCGTCTGTTGGTAGCTAATTATTTTAGTTTTCAAAGTTTTAAATATGGATATTTTTCTTACACAAATGCATCGCTTCACTTCTTTTATGATGGTTGGTTCCACTTTTTTGGGCTTTAAAATCTCATCCTCTATTTACTGCCATTATTAGGAGAGCCAGAACATTATTTGATGTAACTCTGATTGTGTTCGTCTGAAAGAAGAAAGTCATATACACCTAGGATGGCTTGAGGGTGAGTAAATCATGGGGTCATTTTTTATTTTTGTGTGAACTATCCCTCGAAAGATCTCAAAAAGCCCATACATTTATCCATCTATAGACCCTCCCCTCAAAGAAATGACAGAAGTGGTTGAAAGTGGACAAAACAGACGGATTAAAATACCAGGTGTAAACAGGAATGTGTCTCCCTCATCTTCTTGTGATCTGATCGACCAAACCCATCTGAATACCAGGTGTAAACAGGCCCTAAAGGTCAAATGTGACACCTGTTTATATGTGTTACAGGTGAGCTCTCTCGGACGGGAGGTGGCTGAGCTGGGACGAGTCATGCGGAGTCTTGCCTTTCTCATCGAATCTATGATGGCCTCTCCTCAAACACCAGGTGTCTGTACATCCGCATTTACCTCGGGACATCCCTCTCCTCCTATCCCCTTCCAGGGCGAAGGTTCTTCCTGGGCCAGCCCGCCTTTTCCTTCACCGATGCACCCTGGAATACGTCAGGGAGGACTTGTATCCCTTCCACTCAGGCCACAAGAACTGCAGCTGGTCTGCCCCACCACGTCTCACAGTTCCTTTCCCGTCACACTTTCCACATCCCCCCATATGGACAGATTCAAAGAGCCTTTACTGGCCCTTTCTCCGCACAGCGCAGTTGCTCGGACCCGCTCGCAGAGCCTGGAGACGCCTCTTCCACAACATCATCAACACATCTCACATGCCCCTGGAACTTTACCCAGAGCTGGACAGCCATTGCTGGGAGAAGGGGAGGATCTCAGGTCCCTGGGTTTGTAGCAATCAACCTTTAAAATGGACAAGTTCCACTGGAATCTGCGTGTTAACCTGGACTCAGGACTGAACTGATAAGATAAGTGGTACACGCACTGCCAAAGCCATGGAGCAATGGTTCCTTCGAAGATATACGTGTTTACCATTTCAGTTTTTAAGATAATCTCTCTAACGGCATGTCTTTCAATGCTAGAAACTAAAGGGATATCTCTAACCAGGAAAACTACACTAAACAATTTGGTGTAGAAACAATTTTCACTATATAATTGCTATTAAATTTCGCAATTAATTTGAAAGAACCAGCAACTAACACATTATTTTCTTGTAAAACACTTCAATAATCTTTGTTTTATTTACAATTTTGAAAAATCATTTGCAGCTTATATGGAGTTCCAACAGCAGACAGTTTACTAGGACCTAACCTACCTGCTAAAACAAAATGGTTTGTGATTAAGATTCAATCCATATTTCACATTCACTGCGGTCATTATATGTCCAAATACTGTTAATATTAAGCAAAACTTCAGGGACCACTTCCATAAAAATAGCCACTATGTTAAGACTGTCTTAAGAACTAGTCTGACCAGCTAGCAGTTAATCAGTAGTAAGCAGTCAATCATCCACAGCTCAAAATTTTACTAAACTTTTAGTTTATCCTAACTATTTATGCCTAAATAATGTCCCCCACAAAATAAACTTCTATGTAATGAAATGTTCTAGATTTATTACAAGTTGCACTTTATCACCATCTGTGACATGCTGTCGATTATCACCGTAAAATGTTTGACAGTGTTACTCAGGTTGTAAATCGCAATTATATTAATGCATTTCCAATGGCAGTCTATGAATAACACTAAAATATACACCATAGATGTTAACTGACCTATGGTAGTCCCAACAGTAAAAGGACAATTTACAGCTCAAATAAAAATGAATATTAGTGTGGAAAAATTAACTTTCAACCTGGAACATTACTTTAAAACTGTTATTTTTAGTAATAATTTTCTGGAACCTAAAATCTTATAAAAGAATAAGATAAGAAATCTCGCAGGTTGACTGGTATGCTAATGCTGCTGGATGCTATCTGTCTAGTTAAGTAAAAAGAGAAACCTCCCATATTCAGAATTTATATTAGAAAATCAGCTCTTTAATCAAATATAATGTATGCTTAGAAGTATGAGTTCTACTAATCAAGGTTCTTAGTGCTTGATAACTGACTTTATCCTCTAATTTAGTCAGATTAGCCATGTATGGTGTAAAAATACAACAAATCTGCTTGTTTTAAAATGCTATGTATAAGAAATTAACTAGTTGATGGGTTGTCTGAACAACTAGTCAGTCTTAAAGGGATAGTTCATCCAAAAATGAAAATTACCCCATGATTTACTCACCCTCAAGCCATCCTAGGTGTATATGACATTCTTCTCTCAGACAAATACATTCTGAGTTATATTAAATAATGTCCAGGGTAATCCATGCTTTATAATGGGAGTGGATGGTGCCCTAAAATTTGAAGTCCAAATAATTGCAGCCATCCATTATAAAAGAAGTCCTCATGGCTCCAGGGGGTTAATAAAGGCCTTCTGAAGCGAAGCAATGTGTTTGTATAAGAAAAATATTCATATTTAAAACTTTATAACCTGTAATCTCTAGCCTCCGCTAACCGTCATACGCGCGTTCACGAGAGAGTGGCGTCCCAGCTTATGACGTAGGACGCAGGCGCAGTGTGAGCTCCGGTGACGAACGCGGAAGTGCAGAGGAGAGACCAAAACAAAATACCAGTCACAAATTAAAAGTACAAAACTAGGATTTGTAAAGAAAAATGTCGGAGGATTTCGATATAAGCCTTTTCTGCATTTGTTGCACCAAAGTGTACTCAAAGTTGTATTCTCCTTACCTTGTATAAACTGGAGGCGTCGACCATGGACGCGCCTGCGTCTTACGTCATAAGCTGGGACGCCACTATCTCGTGAACGTGCGTATGACGGTTAGCGGAAGCTAGAGATTACAGGTTATAAAGTTCTAAATATGGATATTTTTCTTACACAAACGCATTGCTTTGCTTCAGAAGAGCTTTATTAACCCCCCGGAGCCGTGTGAACTTCTTTTATAATGGATGGCTGCATTTTTTCTGTCTTTAGAATTTGGGGCACCATCCACTCCCATTATAAAGCATGGATTAGCCTGGACATTATTTAATATAACTCCAATTGTATTCATCTGGAAGAAGAATGTCATATACACCAAGGATGGCTTGAGGGTTAGTAAATCGTGGGATAATTTTCATTTTTCGGTGAACTTTAAGGAAGCATTGCATTATTAATAATAGTCATGTCACGTCCATTGGAGACTAATCTGACTAATCTGACTTGCACAAAACTACCAAAGTCCTCACATAAAAAGGAGATGGATTACGCATAATAACGGGAACATTGCTCACAGTGGGCGATCTGAAGTTTGACAGTAATTGTTTTGGAATTTATTGTTGAAGGTGGTGAATTCATTACAGAAGCAGTGCTTTGATGGCTGTAGCGACGAAGCTTTAAAGAGGATGAATTTAGAGACAAAACTTCTTGGAGAGCGTTTTAAAGTGCTGGCTGTCTACAGGTTACTGGACATTTAGCATGCTAAATCACAGCACAATGACAGCAGGCTCAAAGTCTCTGAGTTGTTGCATCCCCTTTCAAGCGCCACTGCTAATGCTAAAGACAGAAACTGTCTTTAGCATTAGCAGTGTCTTAAACTAGTTTTCATTAATTGAAATGAAGCCGAAATCAAAAACATATTAGATATAAATTAGAAATAAAAATTTAAACTTGAAATTAGAAATGCTGCCTCAACTAACTGAAATAAAATAATTTAAAGTTGAAGTACTAAAATTACTAAAACGAAATAAAAATAAGTTAAAGCTAAATTCTAAATATTAAAAAAAAAAATAAAAGTGACAAAATATTAATGAATAATATAATACTAAATAAATTGTCTAAAATAACATGGGCTGGCAGATCACTGTCATTCATGTGTGTTTTGTCATTTTTGCCTTAATTAAAATAGGACCGTATAGATAATCGACAGGAAGTGAAGTGGGAAAGAGAGGGGGACAGGATCGGGAAAGGTCCAAGAGCCAGGACTCGAACTCGGGTTGCCTGAGGCTATCGGCTCCGACACAGAATGCAGATGCGAGATGCAAGCGAAATGATCAAACACATCCATCTAGCACGTTTAAGTATAAAAACAATGGAAAAGTAGTGCACTGTAATGTAAAAACAATGTAAAAATTCTGTGTGAATGGCACTGCACTGGTTGTCGCCGCATCACATTAGTTGCTCATTTGCATAAAGTAGGCAAGCTCTTACTGCTCATGTGACCAGAAATGAATGACTTCATGTTGCTTCAGATCTCTTGCAGTGTGAACATCTCTTAAACCTTCACTAACAGTGTCATTATCAACTTCATCAAGACAGATTGATTGTTTGCTTTACATTTAAACTCATATGGACCACGAATGCTCGTTTTAAAGCATCTTTCTGAAGGTTTCCGGGATATCCCTTTAGCTTCTTTCTATTTGTTGTTTTTAATTGCATGACTTCTGAAGAGGGTGGAGAGTATACCCTTGCAGTAGGTTGTAGAGACGCCATGTAGGGTTGTGCAGTAGACACCGTAGAAGCATGAAGGTCATCTTGACACACACTGTCTCCCTTTTCTCCTCTGCTTGGCCCTCAGGGCAGGAGGGAGGAACAGCAGGGACGAGTCTTACACACAATGTGCGTACGTTGTATGCGAGTGCATGTTCTTTACTATGCGTGCAAGTGCGTTTGTGGGGGAAGCGGGGTTATAATACTGTAGCCAAGTACTAAAGGGGTATTTGTGGCAGAGGTTTCTAAAGGGATGGGATCTGGGGCATGAAGGATGGGGGCGGGGTGGTCCAAAGATGGAGTTTATTATTAGTAGAAGTTGAATTGACATGGGGAAGGGGGGTTTCTGTTTGCTTGCTCTTTAGGACTGGTCTTGGGGGATTGCTTGCCGGTGGCAAAGTGGCCCCTGCTGTCAATCGTCTCTCCCTGGCACAGATGTGGTCTGTCTGCTTTGCCTGTCTTCCTCTCTTTCTGTCTTTCTCTGCTCACTTTCCTCCCATTTCACAGTCTTAATCTGGGAACATATTGCAAACCTTCTACTCCTGTTTACACCATTGACCTTACTTAGTCATTCATTTTAAATGGATAGTTCACCCAGATATGAATATTGTGTCATCATTTACTCACCCTCATGTCCTTCTAAACCTGTATGACTTTCTTTCTTTGGTGGAACACTCAAAAAAAAAAGTACATTTAAGATATTATTTTTCATACATTGAAAACATACTCTCAAGCTTCAAAAGACTTTTTCCAAGTTGTCCTAAAAAAGTCATTATGTACTAACAATCTTCTTTTCCACCGAATATTAAAATTTTATTTTTAATTAGTCTTTTCAATTTAGTTTAGTTTTTATTAGTTTCCTTAGTTTTCATTACTTTTTTTAGTTTTTGTAGTTTCTGTTTGTTTGTTTATATTTATTATTTGTGGATATTTTTGTTCTTTTTTTGGAGTCATTAAAATGTAAATGTAAATACAAATGTATTTTAGTTTAGTTTTCAATAGATTTCACTCAATTGTTGTGCATTTTGGATCAGTTTTAATTTTTCAAGTTTAAGTTCATTTACATATTTATTTATTTATTTGTGTTTATTTATTTATGTATTATAAATTTGAGATCAATTTTGTTTTATTTGTTATTTTAGTTAGCTTTGGAGTCATGAAAATGTGTTAGTTATGTTAGTTTTTATTTTTATTACAGTTAATGTTGTGTTAATTTAGTTTTGTTTTAGTTTTGTGATAATTATAATTTTGGTTTGAGGTTAAAGGTGACCTATTATGCCCCTTTTGACAAGACGTAATATAAGTCTCTGATGTCCCCAGAATGTGTCTGTGAAGTTTCAGCTCAAAATACCCCACAGATAATTTATTATAGCTTGTTAAATTTGCCCCGATTTGGGTGTGAGCAAAATCAAGCCGTTTTTGTGGGTGTGTTGCTTTAAATGCAAATGAGCTCGTGCTCCCCGCCCCCAAACTCGCTTGTCATTCCAATACACATGAGGCATACATAATACAGTAACTCACACAGCAAATATAACTCGCAAAATGGATCGTTACAAACTGTTCTTGATGCAATATATATCATATGTATGGCATGTATTTGTGGATGTTTGCTAAAATTCGATTCTGTATGATTTTGATAGCGTGATGCGCAGCTAACGTGGCTAAAGCTACACAGTATTAGAGACACTCAATAAGAATGAAGATGCGTTTCTGAATTATACACACTACACGCGTTTTCGGGTCAAAAATGAAAATAACGACATGGCTCTGGTCTCCATGAATACAGTAAGAAACAATGGTGACTTTAGCCACATTTAACAGTACGTTAGCAACGTGCTAACTAAACACATTCAGGAAGACAATTTGCTAACATCACGAAATAAATATATATGAAATTGGATCAGTTGGTATCGATCCATCTTTGAGAATCGATTTCTGTGCAAATCCTGTGTTTTACTGACGATCATGTGAAACATTCTAGTGTAGCATTCCAGTGTTACTCGTCGCGTGCGAAAACAATGGCGGCGCCATGGGTGGAAACATACAGATTCAGGGGGTGGTAATATTATAATAAGATCCCCTTCCTACGTCACAATGGGAGCGAAATCAGAACGGCTCGATTTCTCACATGCTTGTAGAGAAAGGCTAACCAAAACAAAGTTACTGGGTTGTCCTTTTTCACATTTTCTGTGCTGGTAGATGCAGCAGAGACCCGATTATAGCACTTAAACATGGAAAAAGTCAGATTTTCATGATATAATCCCTTTAATGCCACCAGATGGTCAAGTTTCTCTTAACCAAACATGATAGGCCAATTTTAAACATATTAGCAAATGAAATTTAAGAAGAAAAGTAAAGTGTTTCAAAAATATGCGTTTTGAGTGAGAAAGAAAGTCTACATAATTTGGAACAACGTGGGGGAGCAAATAGATATTTTTATTTTGTGGTGAACTGTCCATTTAACTGTTCGACTCTCATTCTATATGCATTCTGTATGTTTTATACTGTCTCTTTTAGTCTGTTTTTGGAAAACTGCATGTCAGACTTTAAAGGGTAACTGATATAGCCAATACCGTATTTATTCTACTTGACGTTTCAGGTATAATATCATGACTTTTTTGGACCTTTTTAAAAGCATTTATTATATAATATGTCATCTGAACCGGCCCCCAAAAGTCTTCATCACTGCCTTGAATCATCTTGATATTTCCTCCCACAATTCTAGACAGACTGTGTCTTCTTGCCCCTTCTTACAGGGCTCCTCCTCTCCATCAGTCCGACAGTCACAGGAAGGCGAAATGCCAAGCTTGAGCATAGGGGTTTACATTTTTATATTTCCATGAATGTATCTCAACTAAAGGTGTATTTTTATACCTCTAAAAACAGAGGAAAGCTTCTAGAATCATGAAAAGACTGCTGGGAATGGATGCAGTATGTTTGGCTACTGGAGGAATTGTGGGAATCATATTCCAATGCAACAATGAATCTCGATACAGTTATCTCACTGTCTCGATGGCTTTGTGAAACTCTCCTCTCTCTAATACTACTGGGAATGTAATCATGTTATTTAAATTCTTTTGTTTTGATATTATTAGAGAAAAACCTGTAATGCAAATAAATGACTACAGCTATTGGATTAATGCAGATGTATTGTGCATGTTCCTACTCTTGTTCTGCCACAAATGTATATCATCAGAGAGGCTGACGTCAAGTTAAAATCATTGCCTCATTTTTCAAATGTAATGTTGAACATATGTTAATAAGCTAATATAAAACATAATATTGAATAGTCCAGAATAATGTTTAAAGGGTTAGATCATCCAAAAATGAAAATTCTGTCATTAATTACTCGCCCTCATGTCGTTCCACACCCGTCAGACCTTCGTTCATCTTCGGAAAACAAATTAAGATATTTTTGATGAAATCCGATAGCTGTCTGACTCCTCAATAGACCGCAATATAATCAACACTTTCAAGGTCCAGAAAGGTACTAAAGACATCGATAAAACAGTTGACGTGACAGCAGTGGTTCAACCTTAATTTTATGAAGCGACAAGAATACTTTTTGTGCGCAATGAAGCACAATGAAGGCTTCCGTGTTTACGTCTGAATGCCCAATAAATGAGTCGGCATTCAGACATAGAACCTGGAAGCGCTGGACGCAAACAATGTATGAGAATGACACAGAAGAGAAGATATTGTTGAATTAAGTCATTATTTTTGTTTTGTTTTTGCGCACAAAAAGTATTCTCGTCGCTTCATTAAATTAAGTTTGAACCACTGCAGTCACGTCGACTGTTTTAACAATGTCTTTAGTACCTTTCTGGGCCTTGAAAGTGGTGGTTATATTGCTGTCTATGGATGAGTCATATACCTCTCGGATTTCATCAAAAATATCTTAATTTGCGTTCCGAAGATGAACGAAGGTCTTACAGGTGTGGAACTACATGAGGGTGAGTAATTAATGACAGAATTTTCTATTAATTATTAATTTTCTAATTTGAACTAACCTTTTAAAGGGGACCTATTATGCCCCATTTTACAAGATGTAAAATAAGTCTCTGATTTCCCCGGAGTGTGTAAAAGCTCAAAATACCCCACAGATACCTTTTTATAGCATGTTAAAATTGCCACTTTTAGGGGTGAGCAAAAATGTGTCAGTGTGGGCCCTTTAAATGCAAATGAGCTGCTGTGTTCGGCCTAAAAGGGCGGAGCTTCAAGAGCTCATTCTCCGGTGTCAGGATTTAGTCAGGACGCACTATAATGTCAGAAACTGCGAATATATGCTGCATGGAGATAGAACAGGTATAGTTTAGTTCAATTATGGTTATACTTATATTGTCTTCTTGTTTTTATCCACTATATTAGTACAAGCCTGTTGTACCGGACCCCATTCGATTTGATGACTACTGATAACGTTTATTGTACTTAACACAAAAGATGAAGCGTCCGTTTTACTCTAGAAAATCACTGTAAGAGCTTAATAAAACAGTGCAAGTGTGCATTCAAATATTATCCATAAACTCTCTCTCCCTTGCATTATCATCAACATAAACAGCGAATTACACCGAAACACTCATTAAAACTAACAGTAAACAAATATATAAAGACCTTATGCCTTTTCGGGTGGTGCTTAATAAACTGGTAAACTTCATATCCGTAAATCAACTCCGATGAACTGTAATAAAGTGCTCTCACCTTCATTACTGCCGTATACCGTGTACCGTTTACTGATCTATCCTTGAGTAACTAATTTTTAGCACAACCTCTGTTTTGTATTGTCCCTTTGTATTGTCATTCGTTCACAAAGCAGTCTGGTGTGAAATGGTTCGCGCAGACATAAGCAAATTTCGGTAGAGTTGAAGGAGCATTTTCTTCAAAAACAAAATTAATCCACCTCGTCTTCAGCGGCTCAGATTTAGGGAATAAATGGAGAGAGCTATGTGGATTAATCCATCCAGCTACAGAAAACCTAAAACGCTTGGGAGACATTCTCATCAGTGCAGCAGTGGCGGACTGTGTAAACTGGCTGTGAACTTGCTCAGGGCGGTTCTATGTTAAAACGGCAGTGTCTGTCAACATTCGTGGGTGGGGCCTGTGGCTAATGTGACGTCACACTGCCAGGGATCTGGAAATGGCTTGTTCTGAGACACTGTTTATGATTTATGGGGATTAAAAAAAGGAGTGGTTGGATTTTTATCATTATAGGGTGGTTGTGTACACACACTGCCAACACACATTTATAGCCAAACACCATGCAAAAGTGAATTTTGCATAATAGGTCCCCTTTAAATAAAAGTCTAAATTACTAATAAACACTAGTATATTACTAAAATTTAAATATTTATAAGCTGATCCATCCTCATATCGATACATTATTAAAAAATAATATTAATTATCTTTATTTTTCAATTCAGTCATCAGCAGTGTTAGTTCCTGTTTACTGAAGTTGAAATAACTTCAGTTCAGTTTGGACACGTCAAAGAGATTTAAGTAGCTTATCAAAGACATACAACCAGAGAGATTCCATACTATAGCCTAATGACTGGATTTCGCCCACGAAATTTCACCAAACAACAGTAAATGTGATCTGCTGCAGGGGGAGGGACATTCTCATAACGTGTATCTGATTGGACAAACATCTGTGCTGTGCAGAGAAATAATGAAATTATAAGCATATATATCTGCTAGATGTCCATTTTGTCAAGGTTTGAGTCATCTTTAACAACCAGAGATAAAATATTCAAAGGCATCAAACATTTATAATTAAAGAAAATTTCTCCCTGTATGTGCTTTGCTGAGTATTGAGCAGTCATGGTTAGAGCGTGTTTAAATGTTTGTGTTTGTGCTCTTGCCATGATTTCTGACTGCTGACGTGTGACAGATGTCTTGAATGCAAGCGTCAGGGAACGCAGCCTCGCACGCATGCCAGGCGCCACCAGTGTGTGCCTTTTTGTCGCCACCGCTGCGGTTCATCTGAGGAGAATACCACATGTTGACAGGTCTCCATGGTTACTGGAACAACTGTAAACTGAAACAAATGGAGAAGAGATGAGGTAAGATAGGTCAGAGAGATGGAAAGAGATGGAGAGGGAGTGAGAAAATAACAGAAAAAAGGAAGTTGGGCGCTATAGCATGATGCAAGAGACAAGAAAGAGGAGACTGATAAAAGTAAATGACAGGTGTTTGAGGTGATTATTGCGGGAATGATGGCAATTTTGAACACAGGCTACATTAGCGCTCAAAAAATGTTTTTTTTATTGTTATTGCTTTATGCATAACATCAAATTAATTGGCAGGAAAGACATTTATAATGTTACAAAAGATTACTATTTCAAAGCAACTGTTTTCAATTTTGATAAGAAATGTTTTTTGAGCAGCAAATCAGTATATTAGAATGATTTCTTAAGGATCATGTGACTGAAAACTGGAGTAGGCCTAATGACTGCTGAAAATTCAGCTTTACCAAAGTCACCTTAAAGGCAGGAACACACCAAGCCGACGAACAAGTGGCGATGAAAGCAGACTGCGGGTTTGGCTCAGGTCGGCAGTGTCTGGGTCCAAAGTTGGCCTGACACACCAAACTGAAGCTCGACAGCCGACGGCCAAGTAGCACGTCCGTTCTGCGCCTGCGTAAGATGAAATGTCTTTCCGTACCAGCAGGTGGCAATAGCTGAACAGCCAATCAGAATGATCAGACGGACCGACGAGCTCCGATGTTGAATCGGCCGAAAAAAAAGGACCAACTTCAGCCGATGGTGCAGAACACATTGAGAAAACTTAGTCGTCCGATGAACAAAAACTGCCCGATGGCTGATCGTCGGCTTGGTGTGTTCCTGCCTTAAGACAAGTCATTTCACTCGGCGGCCATCTTTGAAACGCCTCTCGGGCATGCAAGTGCAGCTCCTATCTGGGGAAACATCAAATTCTCCAAAGCTGTTTGCCAAGCTTTCGATTAAATTTCATATTTGAAATCACCAATGAAATTTGACAACAACTGTCTCATAAATTTTGTTTCTAAACGCTCGAATCATGACAAAAAACAGTATTTTTCAGGGTGGATCAAGCTCATGCGCAGTCCTAAAGTGCACGTCACTTGTGTCTCATTTCAGAGGCACGCGTCTGACTGTTTCTATAGGAACCAGAGCTTCTGACGCCCGCTGCAGTGATGCGATGACTTTACCAATTGCCGATTGGCTCTTATTTAGAAGGCGGGACTTACCATATTGCGCATTGCACTTTCTCCCATTCAAAACAATACGAGTGACACATCTTGTGTTATTCTATAGTCTTTGGCTTTACCATCACAGGAATAAATTACATTTTATAATATATTAAAATAGAAAACAATTATTTTGAAATTTGTAATATTATTTCACAATATCACTGTTTTCACTGTATTTTTTTCATCAAATAAATGTAGCCTTTGGGGCATATGAGGCTTCTTTCAAAAACATTTAAAAATCTTACAGACCCCAAACTTTTGAATGGTACATGAAATCAAAATGACCTTATTTACTTTATTAATACATGTTTCTGGTCTTATTGTGCACAACTCATCAACTTAAAAAAAAAAAAAAATTCTTTGCAAACTTCATGCCCACTTTTCAATCCAGTCAACTTCTGATAGGTAAAATTAAGGCCTGTCCTACATTTTGTCTCATTTCTCTCGAAAACACATCATCCGACTGAAGTAAAAAGGGTTGTGAACAGCGTTTCATGTTCACCTTAACAATGTCCTGAGGTGGATGTGAAAGAGAATGTGAGGTGTTTCTGTATCGGAGCATTCACATCTGTGCTTCATTCATATTTAATTACACTGTAAAAACACGGCTTCTTTTTTCCCTGCAGGTACGACAATTCACATGTCGAGCAGTCATTATCCTACTCATAGTCTGTACCTGAGTCACAGACCAAAAAAAAAAAAAAAACAGTGGACAGGATGAGTATTAGAGAGGGGGGATGGAGGGCAGGGATGGAGTGAAAATAAACGGAAAAAGCTGAGCCAGAAAGATATTTATAGTTTGATAAGAGCACAGGGTACTTGATGCAGAGAGAGTAGGTGGAACTTTTGATTACCTTCATAGTGTTTCTCCGCAAGCAAATGATTTTCTGTGTATATGTGTGTGTGTGCCTATGTGTGTTCTGACGCGAACAATAACACTATTCACTGTTTTCTGATAGCCGTGACCCAAATACAGTGGCTATTCATCACATTGGCCCATCCATTAATGTGTACAATACAGCTCTTCCATTCAAATGAGCACACGCACTTACAGAAAAGAACCAGGGTAGTTTGAACGCAGCTGTCTCGGTGTGCATTTAGAAATGTGCTTATTAATGCATTTGGAACAAGGTCAAAACTCTTAATATCATGAAACATGACAGTTAGAATAACAAAACTGTCAACACTCTGTTATGTCAATATTTTAAAAAATGCAGCAACAGTAATTTCACCAGCCTACTAGAGAAAATTTTGAATAAGAACTATATACTCCTTTGATCAAGTAGCCTATTGCATGCAAAAATTATAATAGACCATTTACCATGTGTGTGTGTGTGTATATATATATTTATATATATATTTCAATGTATTTGTTTTCTCTTGCAAAACATTTGCATTACCCCGAGAAACTTTGTGTTCACTTGCAAAACATTTGTGATGAAAAGGTGAGAGGAAAAAAATATATTTTAGTGCTTTGTTGAGCGAAATTAAAAGTTTCTCAAGATAATTAAATATTTTTGCGAGAGAATGCAAAGTTACTTGGGGGAACGCAATACTTTAGCTAGAGAGTGCAAAAACAAAATCACTGAAATATAATTTTTCCTCTACCATTTTTTCCAAACACTGTGATTACTTGGGATCCATCAAATATGCACTTGCATGAATGAGATTTAAGAGTAAACACTGAGGGTGCTAAAGATTTTTAGCGAAAAACAACTTTAATTTTAGAATATTCCTCATTCAAAGCTATTGTATCTCCCACAAACATGTCATCATATTACATGAACTACTTTTATGGTTCTTTTTTGGAGCTTGACAGTCCCAGGTCACAATATGTTTTCATTGTAAACAATGAAAAACTTTAAGTATTTACTGTTTTCAAACAGGTTTCCCAAACGCTTGGTTGTGTCTAGTAACCGTCATGCTGAATTTTAGAAGGATATTGTTATTTCCGAAAGTAAATTTTTTTAGTAGTTTTTTACTTTAGAGTACCATTTGACATTTTCCATTTGATGGAAATTTCAAATGCACCTAATGTGTTGCCTTAAAGCGATAGTTCACCCAAAAATGAAAATTATCCCATGATTTACTCACCCTCAAGCTATGATCTTCTTTCAGACAAACACAATCAGAGATATATTTAAAAATATCCTTAGTCCTCCAAGGTTTATAATGGTTGTGAATGGGGGGGCTGCTTTTTGAAGCCAAAAATAATTTATCCATCAATAAAAAAAAAGTAATCCATATGACTCCAGTGGGTTAATAAAGGCCTTCTACAACGAAGCAATGCGTTTTTGTAAGAAAAATATCCATATTTAAAACTAGAGAATGCGCAAGTCGACTTGCGCCAAATGAGTAATCCTCTGACGAGATGTTTCACGAGTTCACATATCCATATAATTAAATAGAGTAAAGTTATGCGTATTTGGCGTGCTGTCCGGGGAGAGGGCTCCGAGCTCGGAATTTTGGCCCGAACCCAAAGTACTCCCCCCGGTGTGGTAAAAGTAGATAGAACTAGAAGTGTGGAGATGGGGTGGAGGAGGGATGCTGATAAACTCTCAGATGAACAGAGGTAAGTCTGCTGAATTTATACCTCTTGACATTGGTTGAGTTGATTAACTGAATGCTCTCCACCTGTGCTAATTAGGTTAATTATCTGAACTTGCTCCTCCCGAACTTTGTTAATAAAACAAAATGTAGGGGTATCATAAGCTTAGACGCCTCTCGCGGTTCAAACAAATTGGGCTGTGCAACAAATTTAAGCTCCTCTTCTCTTATATTGAAATCCTCTGACATTTCTCTTTAAAAATTATCATTTTAGACTTATAATCCATGACTGGTGACTGTCGACTTGCGTACGGTCGTCCGGTGGAAGCTAGTTATTTGAATTTATAAAGTTTTAAATATGGATATTTTTCTTACAAAAACACATTGCTTCACTTCAGAAGGCCTTCATTAACCCACTGGATTCATATGGATTACTTTTTTTTATGGATGGATGCATTATGGATCCACATTCTCAACCATTATAAACCTTGGAGGACTAAGGATATTTTTAAATATATCTCTGATTGTGTTCATCTGAAAGAAGATAGTTATATACACCTAGGATGGCTTGAGGGTGAGTAAATCATGGGATAATTTTATTTTTGGGTGAACTATCGCTTTAAGCTCATTTAGCCCCTCCCCTTCCACGATGTAGGGAATGCAGTTATGTTGAGTTCTTAGGCCCTGTCCCACATGGCACACTTCATGTTTACTTGTGGTCTTGTGGACTTGGCAATGGCAGCACATGTCCATTAAAGCCCTAAGTATACTTCTTTTGATTTGACACCGGTGCTTGGCATATGTGTACAGCTTTTCAAATGATATCCCATTTTATTGCATGATTTAGAAAGTTTTATCTTGATCCAGTGTCTGCGCTATTTCTCTCCAAAAGTTATTAGCATTAAAAATGTGTTTGTGCTCTTTTTATCTAGTTGTGCATTTCGCTGAATCCCCTCACACAAGCGCTCATCATTGCAGGCATCTATTGTTGTTCCGTCTCCAGCCCTGTGTCCGAATATGCCTGAGTATGTGAGCTTAGAAGAATGTCAGAATTCATAGTATTCATAAAACAGTACCATGAAAAGTATCCGGATGACCTACTATTTTCGTCGAGATTCTGAAGTTATCTGCGTATGACAACAGTTCAAATTGTTAAATACAGTCGATATGGTAAATACAGTTTTTGCGCACAAAAAGTATTCTCGTCGCTTCATAACATTAAGGTTGAACCACTGTAGTCAGGTTGACTATTTTAACGATGTATTTGCTACCTTTCTGGACCTCAAAAGGTGCAGTGATGTTGCTGCCTATGTGTGCGGATTTCATCAAAATATCTAAATTTGTGTTTCGAAGATAAACGAAGGTCCTAAGGGTTTGGCACGACATGAGGGTGAGTACTTAATGACAGAAGTTTCATTTTTGGGTAAACTATCCCTTTAAAGAGTCCACTTAGGTAGTGCACTACGTCTGCATTTTTTAGTGTGAATGAAGTATGCAAATTCTGTTCTTTTTTCTGTTATAGAGACTGTCACAGAACCAATTTCTCATTTTTCTCAGTACACCTATTTAAATGATATCTGTCAGGTTAGAAGGGCAATTTTATGCATGGTATTGCTGAAATGCTTACCGTAGCTTTTTAATATGTGCTGTCCCATATTTTTCAAACGACTGCATATATGCGCGTGCAAATGTACAAACTTTCGCGTGTGCCCGGTCACATGTAACACATTAACGTTGCAGGTGGTGATGAATGGCTGTGAAAATGCGTTTCTCTGGAGAGCTCCTCGCGCTCTCGTCAGGAGGGAGAGGAGCAGGAGAAGATCAATGGCCTTCAGCAGCTGAAGTGATTCTCCCGTGGCTCGCCGACTGCTTAAACCGCCCGTGTTTCCACGGAGCTGTCAGATGGAGCGCGAGGTCTCATTGTTCAGAGATGACACCGACTGAATCCATTGATGCTCGACCTGATCCAATCCTATAAGGAGAGATGAATTGCAACGGTTCAAGTCAATAGCGCCAAGTCCACGTTTATATTTTTATGTATTTGCATAAACATAAATACTATACCTAGCCAATATATAACCTTTTGACAGTGTAGGCTACTTTTATATACACACACACACACATAATATGTAGCCTATATAGATATGTTTATGTACAAAATGTAGGGCGGGACTTGATTTTGTTTAACGGGAATTGATTGGATCGTTGGATGGTTGTGATTTGCTATTGCTGTGATCTCATTTGAGTGACAGGTTGTCCCGCCCTCATGTCGCTAAACACGTCATTCAGATAACACTGCAAGTGAGAGAGGATTTTATTTTAATTAAAGACTACAAGGGCACATGAATTAGCCCAATAATAATTATGTGCATGGATAAATAATTTAGCTAACAAACACTGCAATATTCCACAAAAAATAGTTGTCAATTTGGATTTCATGTTGACTTTAAACAATAGTAGCACTCTTGAATTAATATTTAGAGCTTTAAAAAGTATCATTTTGATAGCATTTGCAAGGTAATCTCTCATGTAGGCTAATGAACACAAACTTGTTTCTTTTGATAATAATAGCCAACATATGCTGTGATGCTAAGTCTCCATCTCCATGCAGACCTTCTACAACACACTGAGACGTTTTGATAAACTCAGCTCGTATGAACTCTGGCAGTGCAGAAATTGCTTCGTGAGCGTCTCGTGCGATTGTTAAAACGGCGCGCGCTCTGTGCTTTGGTCGTCAATCACCTCAGCACCCCTCCTTTGGGCTCAAGGGCTTCAGCGGGAGAGCTAAATTGGCTCTAGCATCATCACCACCGCTGTCGCCGTCTTCACTGAAGAATTTTTTTGGGTGATTTTTTTTTTTTTTTTTTTTTTGCTCGTGGTGCAGACAGCAAGGCTGTCTTCTGTCATCCTTTTCCTTTTCAAGTTTCTGGGGGCAGAAGGGAGCCACTTGCTGTGTGAATGATATGAAAAGCCTTTTAAAAGCACATTGAAATGGGGAAGTTGTGTACAAAGAGGTGTTCTCTCCTGGTTGGGGGAGATATCGGGAATCACAAACGTCTCTGGGAGGTTTACAGAAAGGTTAAACGAAGGAGGGACAGACAGAAAATGGCCTGTGTCAGTAGACAGAAGTATTGCATAACAAGCACATCAACAAAACACCTGTATAGGCCTACGTCTTGAGTTGCTGAGGCCTGAAGATTTACAAGTACTGCATGAACTCTGAATGTATGAAAAATGATTTGTGACTAGTGTAGTTGGTCTCAAATAGCTTACTGGACCTGAGGGAGAGCTATTTGTTGGCCGCATTTCATTTTTTATATCCTCAAGGTTAAACCATCAAACCAATCCATGGTGTGTATATATATATATATATATATATATATATATATATATATATACATACACTACCGGTCAAAATTTTGGAATCTGTAAGATTTTTAGGGTTTTTAAAAGAAGTTTCATCTGCTCACCAAGGCTGCATTTATTTAATTAAAAATACAGTAAAAACAGTAATATTGTGAAATATTATTACAATTTAAAATAACTGTTTTCTGTTTGAATATATTTTATAAAGTAATTTATTCCTGTGATCAAAGCTGAATTTTCAGCATCATTACTCCAGTCTTCAGTGTCACATGATCCTTCAGAAATCATTCTAATATGCTGATCTGCTGCTCAAGAAACATTTATTGTGTACAATTGTACAAAATATTTGTGTACAATATTTTTTTCAGGATTCTTTGATGAATAGAAAGTTCAAAAGAACAGCATTTATTTGAAATATAATCTTTTGTAACATTATAAATGTCTTTACTGTCACTTTTGATCGATTTAATGCATCCTTGCTGAATAAAAGTATTAATTTCTTTAAAATCTTTTCAAAAAAAAAGTACACAACTGTTTTCAACATTGATAATAATCATAAATGTTTCTTGAGCAGCAGATCAGCATATTAGAATGATTTCTGAAGGATCATGTGACACTGAAGACTGGAGTAATGATGCTGAAAATTCAGCTTTGATCACAGGAATAAATTACTTTGTAAAATATATTCAAACAGAAAACAGTTATTTTAAATTGTAATAATATTTCACAATATTACTGTTTTTACTGTATTTTTAATTAAATAAATGCAGCCTTGGTGAGCAGATGAAACTTCTTTTAAAAACATAAAAAATCATACCAATTCCAAACTTTTGACTGGTAGTGTGTATATATATATATATATATATAGATAAAATGTGAACCCTGATTTATTATTTAAGCAGCTTTACAGGTCAAATAATATAAGAATTTTAAAATTTAAGCAGAAGATTTAATTTAAGTGCTTTTATAAAATTATAAGTTTCATATTTCTCTTTTAAAAAATTCCCCCTTCACTTAACTTTTTTATGAAAAACAAGGGATGAGTCAAAAAATGTTTTGTGGTAATCAACATTGTATTAAATTCTGTTGATTGAGCTTAAAGGGTTAATTCACCAAAAAATGAAAATTCTGTCATTAATTACTCACCCTCATGTCGTTCCACACTTGTAAGACCTTTGTTTATCTTCAGAACACAAATTAAGATATTTTTGATAAAATCCGATGGCTCAGTGAGGCCTGCATTGACAGCAAGATAATTAACACTTTCAAATGCCCAGAAAGCTACTAAAGACATATTTAAAACAGTTCATGTGAGTACAGTGGTTTAATCTTAATGTTATGAAGCGACGAGAATACTTTTTGTGAGCCAAGAAAATAACAATATCTAATGATGGGCAATTTCAAAACACTGCTTTATGAATCTTTTGTTTTGAATCAATGGTTCAGAGCACGTATCAAACTGCCAAAGTCATGTGAACCATTGAATTTTCGAAACATTTTGAAACACTTATGTCGTAATGAAGGCTTGTTTACTGAAATCACGTGACTTTGGCAGTTTGATACACGTTTCGAACTACTGATTCGAAACAAAACATTCGTAAAACTTTGAAGCTTCAAGCGGTGTTTTGAAATCGCCCATCACTAGATATTGTTGAATAAAGTCGTAATTTTGTTTTCTTGGTGCACAAAAAGTATTCTCGTCACTTCATAACATTAAGGTTGAACCACTATAGTCACACAAACTGTTGTAAATATGTCTTTAGTAGCTTTCTAGGCATCTGAAAGTGTTAATTATCTTGCTGGCAATGGAGGCCTCACTGAGCCATCAGATTTGATCAAAAATACCTTAATTTGTGTTCTGAAGATGAACGAAGGTCTTACGGGTGTGGAATGACAAGAGGGTGAGTAATTAATGACAGAATTTTCATTTTTTGGTGAACTAACCCTTTAACTTGCACACTCTTAAAAATAAAGGTTCCAAAAAGGTTTTTTTGCAGCAATGCCACAGAAGAACCATTTTTGGTTTCAGTTAGAACCAATTGCTTTCTTAGTGTGAAGAACATTTTAAAAATCTAAAGAAGATTTTTCCACTATTAAGAATCTTTTGTGAAATTAAAAGGTCCCATGGATGTATATTTATTTTTAAGTGCATACGTTACCAGCAATTTGTGAAAAGCAGGTATTGAATGCCTAGAGAATATATAATGCGTGAAGTTTGTAGGCAAAGTATGAAATGTCTGGTTTTTGTGAGGCATTTTATATATTACCTAGGTATTATACAGAATGACAAGCCGGCTGGCCCTTTGACATTGTATAGAATGCCTAGGAAATGTGTGAAATATAAACCATTTCATACTTTGCCTACAAACTTCAGGCATTCTATATATTCCCTAGGTATTCTATACAATGCCAGATTTCACACATATATACTGAACCCAGAATTTTCCTTTATCATTCAGATATTTAACATATTGATCAACATTATTGGAAATCTCTTGTTGGAAAAGTGCTTGGTGTGTGTGTGTGCAGGTTTATATTACATTACATTATATTACCAAATGTTCCCCACAAGGATAGTAAAATCTGAGATGCTGGACCAGCCAGCAGTCCCCATGGGGGAAATGCAATAATAAACATACTAAATGAAGGTTTTTTAAAAATTTAAAAATGCCGAAAGTTTTCTGTGATGGGTAAGTTTAGGGGGGTAGGGTTAGAGAATAGAATATACAGTTTGTACAGTATAAAAACCATTACGTCTATGGAGAGTCCCTACAAGAATAGTGAATCAGGTGTGTGTGTGTGTGTGTGTGTGTGTGTGTGTGTGCACATGATAAAAAAACTAGCAGTAAAGAATCAACAAGAGCCTTCTGGTGCAGTTATGAGGGCTGTTTAGAGAGCAGTACACTGATGTGATGCTTTCTGACGGGGGACAGAGAGGCTATGAAAAGAAACCTGCTATGGTCTCCTGACCATTATTCTGGGCCAGCTGAAAACATTGTCACGGTGGCTCCGATTTGATTTATTTGCTAAAACACAAGTAACTTTCAAAACTGTCATGTGGCCAATTTGTAATATGCTTTAAAGTTGGCTGAGCTTTTTGTTTGTGCAATGTCTTACTGTATCTGCCGCAGAGGAACAGAAGAAAAAAATGCTCTTCAGCATAGCCAGGTTTCTGAGTCTGAATCGCTTTATGTGTGAATGAAAGTGAAAAAAGAGGAAGAGAGAGAATGAATTGACCTGCATGACCACGTGTCTCATTTGTTCAGTGGTCTCGGGGATGTAATTCCTTCATTCTGAATTTTAATAGGATAATGTACTTCATGTTTCACACAGTGCCACACTTACAGGTCTTATGAACTACCTGTCAGAGGAATACATGAATATATAACACCATGAAGCATGATGAAAAACATCATCTCCACAAATCCTCAAAGATGAACTCCTCATTTCACACCTATTTTTATATCCAATCGGAGCTGACTAGTACAGTACAATACATAGCATACTTGTCAGGTTTATGTTCTGTTCTATTGACTATAGAGTGCAACAGTCGGGTTCCAGAAGTAAAAACTCTGAAAATTATTTTTAGTGATAACTTGTAAAACCTTTAAAGACAGTGGCTTTAAAGACAGACCTGCTGTGAGCTACAAGTTTGTTAATCCATGGTATTTGCTGAAGCCATCATGCAGCCCGCATGATTTCAGCTTATTTTTAAAATAATCATGTTTAACAGGAATTCCTGGTGGAAAAACTACATTACCCATGATGTTGTACAGAAAATTACAGTAAAAGAGTCGGAAAAAAGCAACACATGCCAAAATATCACTTTAGCTCCGCCCACTCCAAGCACTGTGAATGACGTAATCGAGTCGATCTCCCTACACTCTCAAAATACTGATTTTTTTTTTTTTTTTTGCAAATTATATTTTGCGAAAACCTTAAAATATATTGTTTTTATATATACAATCAGCATTTGTAAATGAGAAACTGTATATTTCGCCATCATTTTTAATTCAGTTATGCTTCATGGGATTGTAGCTCTTTCCCTCACCAAAGCCATTAACACAGTCTTGTACCTTTGTCTTTTTGTCAGATTTTTTTTTTTCTTCAAATCAAAGTTTGTAGTGTTATGATTCACCTCATAGCTGATTGGCCTGGTTTATGGCTTATAATGCTTTAACAAAAATGAATAGAAAAAATACTTCCGGAACAAACACTGCTCAAAACATTCTGTTTTGTTTCTGTTAGTTCCCATTTCCCAGCTCTGTTTAGTTCTGCTTCCTTGGTTACTATGTCCTCATTTGATTAGTTACGTATTAGTTTCACCTGTGTCTAGTTTGGTTTCCTTTGTTCTAACCCCTGTATTTATAGCCTTGTGTTTTAGTTGTTTCCTTGTCATTTCTTATTTAAAGGGTTAGTTCACCCAAAAATTCTGTCATTAATTACTCACCCTCATGTCGTTCCACACCCATAAGACCTCCGTATTAGGATATTTTTGATTAAATCCAATAGCTGTCTGACTCCTCAATAGACAGCAATTTAACAACCACTCTTAAGGTCCAGAAAGGTACTAAAGACACCGTTAAAATAGTCGACGTGACTACAGTGGTTCAACCTTAATTTAATGAAGCGACGAGAATCCTTTTTGTGCACAAAAACAAAACAAAAATAACGACTTTATTCAACAATATCTTCTGTTCTGTGTCATTCTGGTATGGTGTTTACATCCAGCACTTCCAGGTTCTACGTCAGAACGCCGGCTCAGTATCGGCTGACTCCTGTGTCAGCATCACACGCATGCTGCTCACGTGTTACATCTTCGGCCATTACTGATCCAGCATTCGGACGTAAACACAGAAGCATACACTGTACTTATTGCAGCAGCTACATAAGGATAATGACAGGGCGCGGAGCGAACGTTTTTGGTTAATTCATATGGAAGTTGAGCCTCACGCTCGCACGTAAGTTAAGCGTGATGCTCAACTTCCATAGGAATGAATCTAAAAACGCTCGCTCCGCGCCAACGGACACGCACCGTCAGTCAGTCTCTCTCGCTGTTTAGTGCCATTGACCGTCCTCGTAAATAAATAAAGTTCCATCAGGTTCCTTTCAATGTTTGAGGGTACTGTACACCAGCATTTTCCCTTTATGTCATTGGATCTGCTGGCAGTTCCAGATAGCTCCGCCCTTGCGCCATGGCATGTGACAGGAAGAGACGATGAGTCGTTTTGAGGGGGGAGGGGAGGTTAATGTTTTTGATTAAAGATTACGAGGGCACATGAATTTTTAAAAAATAATGAAGTGTACAGATAAATTATTAATAATAAATACTACAATATTCCATAAAAAAATAAGAGTTGTCAATTTTGATTTCATGCCGACTTTAATGACAAATATAGGCTACGGTCCCTTTAAGACCGAATCCGTGGATACTGACACATGTTTTCACCCAAATGTTTATGTCGACTTAAGCCATAACCGACTGTATTTACGTGAGATACTCCACACGATGGACATTTTGACAACTATGTGTGCATTTGACCATTCAGGCGCGAGGAGAACTGATCGCGCGCTGTCTGAGAGAACTGGGATCGCGAGCGCGCGCGCGAGAGAGAGAGCGCTTCTGGTCTGTGTCATTCAGCGCGATTCCGCCTATCCCGCCTTCACTAATCGATAACGAATTGTGATTGAAAGCATGCAGTTCGCATTGTGTGGGTCGTCATCATTAATTTTGAAGTACTTCCACACCTCTGAGGCTGCTGCCGCCGGTGTCTCTGTGCACGGAAAATTCTGTCAGTTACGTAACGTGAGGTATCGGTCTTTGGTATCGGGAGTATTTTTACAAGTACAAGTACTTGAGCTTGGTATCGGCCCGATACCGGTATCTGTGCATCCCTAACACCTCAAAGAATCACTAACAATTTATTTTTCATTTATTATTGATGTATTGTTGACGGATAATGCAAAATGAGGAAGACTTTGATATATAGCCTAATGTATTTTTATTGTAACTGTATATGCAGTTTTATCTGTGCCCTGGAGCAAAATATGAAAAGATTTTGAGAAAAGATAAGATTTTTTTCAGTCCAGGCACTGCTGTACAGTCATCATGCACACATTTGAACAACTTATAAAACAATAATATAACCAGAATATTACAAATTCTACAACAAAATTTAATGTTTCATTATCAGGTGACAGCACTAACATAGAAAAAAAAGTATGTAATCTACAAAAAGCAAAGTTTTAATCAGATGAGTTAGATGTTACATGAGATCCTAGAATGATAACAGCAATTTCAGCATTTTTAGTGCTCATTGATTAATCATCTGATGAATCGCCTCAATTACGGCAACAACACCCTTTAGATCATTCAACACCTACTTTATATGACACTTCTGCCCATGATCCTTTGGGAACTGCCTCTGCTTGACACATGGAACCAATTTAATTGTTGTCCGATTCATCTTCATTTTTGTCCCAAACTATTCAAGGCTATTATTTATGGTACATACAGTACTATGTCAGGGGGTTGTGTGTGTGTATGATCTCATTTTAAAGGGCAATTAAAGTTTACTCTGTGAGCCATTTCCTGACTGCTTTAATGAACACTAACTGTCCGTCTCCACCAAAACATTAGAGCAACATATCAGTGATCTTTAGATCCACCTGATAGGCTTTTTATTGAGGTTGTGCCTCTGCTCAAAAATATCATTTAGTTTGAATTATGCAGATCTTCATATATCACTTTTAGGGGCTTTGCATGGCATCTAAAATGGCTAGATCTGTGTAAAAATGAAATGTTTTAGAAGAACATGAAATAAATAAGAATGGAATGGTGAGAATGGTGGTTTATCATGTCGATGAACAATGTCTTTTGTCATAACATCTGAAACGCCTGATTGTTAAAATCTAACTGTTCTTTTCCTCACAGTGGCACTTTTAAAGCAGAATCTAAGATACTTACAGCATCCTTGCGCCCTCTGTTGATAGACATTACAACTGCATGTCAGAACGAACAGACTGAGACAGACAGATAGAAAAAGTTTAAAAATAAATATACCTATATATGGCTCAATGAATGGGTCAGAGCATCTCCTTAACTGCAGCTCTTGTGGGGTGTTCCCGGTCTGCAGTGGTCAGTATCTATCAAAAGTGGTCCAAGGAAGGAACAGTGGTGAACCGGCGACAGGGTCACGGGTGGCCAAGGCTCACTGATGCACGTGGGGACCGAAGGCTGGCCCGTGTGGTCTGATCTAACAGACGAGCTACTGTAGCTCAGATTGCTCAAGAAGTTAATGCTGGTTCTGATAGAAAGGTGTCAGAATACACAGTGCATCACAGTTCATTGCGTATGGGGCTGCATAGCCACAGACCAGTCAAGGTGCCCATGCTGACCCCTGTCCACCGCCGAAAGCGCCAACAGTGGGCAAGTGAGCATCAGAACTGGACCACGGAGCAATGGAAGAAGGTGGCCTGGTCTGATGAATCACATTTTCTTTTACATCACGTGGATGGCCAGGTGCGTGTTCTTACCTGGGGAACACATGGCACCAGGATGCGCTATGGGAAGAAGGCAAGCCGTGGGTGGCAGTGTGATGCTTTGGACAATGTTCTGCTAGGAAACCTTGGGTCCTGCCATCCATGTGGATGTTACTTTGACACGTACCACCTACCTAAGCACTGTTGCAGACCATGTACACCCTTTCATGGAAACAGTATTCCCTGGTGGCTGTGGCCTCTTTCAGCAGGATAATGCGCCCTGCCACAAAGCAAAAATGTTTTAGGAATGGTTTGAGGAGCACAACAACGAGTTTGAGGTGTTGACTTGGCCTCCAAATTCCCCAGATCTCAATCCAATTGAGCATCTGTGGGATGTGCTGAACAAACAAGTCCGATCCATGGAGGCTCCACCTCGCCACTTAGTAGGACCGCTACTAACATCTTGGTGCCAGATACCACAGCACACCTTCAGGGGTCAGGGCTGTTTTGGCAGCAAAAAGGGGGCCAACATAATATTAGGAAGGTGGTCATAATATGCCTGATCGGTGTATTTATGTATGTGTATATATATATATATATATATATATACACACACACACATATTAAAGTAAATAAACACAAAACCCCTCACAGATAGCCTAGTAAAGTTACCATCAATAGTGCAAGACAAGTTAACAGCAAGGTATATGAGAAAGCAGACTGATTAAGATTCTTCTTGCAAGGACTTGAAATTCTATCCTTTTTAAGAATCTTTATATTTATTTTGTAATTAGAGATATGGATTTGATTTCAATACCCCTGTGTATATAGTTATTTATCCTTGTATTATTTGTCTTTAGTTTTTTTCTTTCTTTTTTTTGTACTATTGTTATTTTTGTAATGTATATGTTTTTGCTGATTTTCTTGCTGTTGTTATTATTATTTTCTATTATAGCTATTTTTATTTAATTGTTGTTTTTTGTTACTGAATAAAGCGTTAAAAAAAGATTCTTCTTCTTTTGGGGTTTGCTTGCATCCAAAGGCGTTACACTACTGCCATCTTCAGGGTCTATTTAATGTCTATTTATTACATTATTCTCCTCATCAGACCTGTCCTTGTTAACAAAAATGCAAATACATCTCCTGCCTTGTTCATTCACACGACTTTCCTTTATTCCTGTCCCTATTAATCCAACTTTTTCCTAATTCTTCCTTCATGTTTTTCCTCTGTTCTTCATATTGTCTGCAAATCATAAGCACATGTTCTATGACTGATTCGATTGACAACCAAGGATGTTTTATACGGTGGAAGTACGTAATTGCAGGGCGGAAGTGTCATCTGACGTGGCATGAGGGGCGGAAACGCTTGTTTGTGTTTTGGTTCTAAAGGGGAAGTTGCGAGAGAAAAGAAAGGAGGAGACTTGATCGGGGTTGGTAAAATTCCCACTAACCGACCCCAATAATAAGGAAAACCTCTCAAAAAATTTAGCACCCCGTCGTCGGAAATCAGTTCAAGCAACCTGTCGGCTGACTTTCAGGTAAAAAGACACCGAATACCTCCGTTGAATGTGCCGTTTTCTGGTTTGGCGTATCCCTCTAGCTAGTTAGCCACTTTAGCTTGGTAGATTTCGTCAAAAATGTTACAGGCCCCTTGTCCTAATTCTGCCTACACAAGTCATCAAATATGATTTACTTTAGTCTAATATATACATTAAACACGATCATGTTTTTTCAAAAGCGTGAATATATATTCGTCCTGTCGTGGTATGTTTAGCTGAGGCTTATGTCGGAATGCAGTTTGGGTGCAAACAGGGTGGGAATGCTGTAGTGAAATTTAAGTTACTTACTATATTGTCGTTATTATCTGATTCTCATAGGTATATTGCCGAACACTGTAGTTTAATAGTCTTGGCATCTGACCTGATGTGGGCTGTCTTTGCGAGTAACAAGACCGCTTGTTCCTTGGCTTGAGGCTCAGGGGTGTGTTGAAAAATAGAGGAATTGTTTAGGTTGGCTATATTGAAGTCTAACTAATTTAAATTAGAAGTAGTGTGATGTTGAAAATACAGGTTTATTTTAAGTGGATGATTCATGTACTGGATGACTGTGTGTCAACCTTCAACACAGAAATCACAGTTTTGTTTTTGTTAGGCCTGTCATTAAAACGAACCACAATCTGACCAGCAGCACTTGACTAAAACGTCTCACAGGTGATTTGACTTTTGCAGTGTCATGACTTGTTTTATAAGCTGTGCTTTTTTTTGTTTCGCTTTTGAATATTGTATGTAAGCCGTGTCATTGCAGGGGAAGTGTGAAAAGACTTCTTATATCAGCTGTTATACATACCAAATGGATGAATACAGCAGTTTTGGCATAGGTTGTATCTTAAACCAGACATACCAGGCTTGCATCTCAAGGAGTTGATTTATATCCTGTTATGCAGAATGAGATTCTGTTGAATTGATGTGACTGAGCGTCAAAGCAGATCTTGGTTTCTCTCTTATAGAAAGATCAGCTTACGGTGATGCAATGTCACAGCAGCCACACGAGCATCAGGGGTCTGTTTTTATGTTCTCCTATTTCACAACAGCAGTTTAACTGTTCAATTTTGACAGGGAAAGTGTTTTCACTGCTGTTTTAAGCCTTGAGGTCACTGCCACAGTAAATGTCTATGAAATTCCTTGAGTTTTATAATCATCATTTGAGTTGGTGGATGTATCTCTGGTATTGTATCAATCCAATGTAGTCATTCTGAAGGCTGAGGTACTTCGTTGGGAAGTGACATATGTGAATTGCTGTTAAATTGTTGCTTCAAGCTTTTTTTTTTTCTTTTCCAGGCTAAATGGGAATGCTTGTTTTGACTGCTTACTCAGGACATTCTGTGCTAGAATGGGTTACCATAGCTACAGACAATTATTTCTGCAAGGATTTCAGCAATGTTAAATTATGGTCAATAAAACAATTGTTTCGAAATCCCAGTCATGGAAATATTATTGAATTTTAAACGTCATAAAAATCTTTGTGTATATGTGTGTGTTTGGAGTTGAAAAGAAGTCTCTTAAGCTTACCAAGGCAAGGCTGCCTGTATTTGATTGAAAATACCATAAAAACAGTAGTACTGTGAAACTGTTATATTTTAAAATGAATGTTTTCTTCTATTTAAATATATTTTAAAATGAAATTTACTCCTGTGATGGCAAAGCTGAATTTCAGCATCATTACTCCAGTCTTCAGTGTCACATGATCCTTCAGAAATCATTCTAATATTCTGATTTGCTGCTCAAGAAACATTTATTATCAATGTTAAAAACAGTTGTGCTGCTTAATATTTTTGTGATGCATTGTGTCATATAGATATAAATGCTTTAAATTATTGTATGTGTTTTTTGTTTTGAGGCATTGTGATGTTCAGTTTGTGTGATTAATTGTATCATATAGCAAAATATTGTAATTGAGTATGTTTAGTCACTGGTTTAGGATCACTGAAATTAGTTGTCACAGTGTCATATATTCAGCTGATGTGTAAATCAATTTATTTTTATATCATCCTTTTTTTTTTTCATTTTTTTTAAGACTAAAAATGCCCAAAACCAAAAATAGCATTTGAGTTACTAGTCGCTATCACTAAAGCCAAGATGAGCGATTTCCCTGTAAGAGAGCTTTGAATAGAGAAAAAAAGAGAAGAAAGAAAAGATCTTTGTCTGCAGTCAACATGAAAGTGCTCTTTTTCATTTCTCTTTTTTTGGTTACATGTTGCCTTGTGCAGCCAGTACTGGGACAGCTCTCGGTGTGTGTGTGACCGCCTAAAGGAGACGGGGTGATTGACAACTGTCATGGCCAATAGGGGAGGAGCAACACGCCCCAACGGGTCCAACGCGGGCAATAAGATCTGCCAGTTTAAACTGGTCTTGCTAGGAGAGTCAGCTGTGGGAAAGTCCAGCCTCGTACTGCGCTTCGTAAAGGGGCAGTTTCATGAGTTCCAGGAAAGCACAATAGGAGGTAGAGGATTTTGTGGCTAAATTTGTGTATACCTGTTTGTGCATGTTCTTAGCAACTTCTGACTTTTGCTTCCAGCGGCCTTTCTAACGCAGACGGTGTGCTTGGATGACACAACGGTAAAATTTGAGATTTGGGACACAGCCGGACAGGAGCGTTACCACAGTTTGGCCCCCATGTACTACAGAGGTGCCCAAGCTGCCATTGTAGTTTATGACATCACCAATGAAGTGAGTCAATTTGTTGTTCTCTTCATGAATGAATAGTTGTTTTATGACCAACTTTGTCATATTGTCATACTTCTTTGTCTCTTCGGTGCTTCTTTTATTGCACCTTTGGCTTTCTTCACCTTGAAGGAGTCGTTTGCAAGAGCAAAGAACTGGGTTAAGGAGCTTCAGAGGCAGGCCAGCCCAAACATTGTCATTGCACTGTCTGGGAACAAAGCTGACCTTGCCAACAAGAGAGCTGTGGACTTCCAGGTATACATGGCTTCACAACGAGACCAACCAGAGAGTTTCTATATGTAACCAAAGCTGTCTACCTCACCCGAGCTGTTTTATTTCTATAGGATGCTCAGTCTTATGCAGATGACAACAGTTTGCTGTTCATGGAGACGTCAGCAAAGACTTCCATGAATGTGAATGAGATCTTCATGGCCATTGGTAAGTTTTTACCTCATAGTGAAACCTAACAGTAGCTAAATTTACATGCACTCAAATAATTTGTTAGTAATCGGATTGATGGCTCAGTCGAATTGAAAAGGCTTCATGTAAACACTTCAGTCGATCCGCCGAGCTCAATCCGAATTCAATTTCGGTCAGATTGAAAGGTGTGGTGTAGACCTAAAATAATCCAATCAATACTAAAAAACTTGGCATCTAAACGCTTGATTCTCAGCTGGATACAAAAATACTTTTTGTGCTGTGATGCATATGTTTACCAGACCCTTATTATAAAAAGATTTCTGATGTTTGCATACATTTTACTTCTTATGGATGTGCATGTTTATTTACTTATGAACTGGTCAGTGAAGGAGTCTGAATATTTACTAAATAAATAATAATAAAAACTCTTCTGACATGTTTGTCAGCTTTCCTTTTAAGATACACTGCCCGGCCACAAAAAAAAAAAAAAAAAGTCGCTGTTTGGATTTTAATGGGCAAATACTTAAGAATCTATGAATGGATCATTATTACAGTGATTATTATGTTTCTAGCATGTTTTGTTTGGCAACAAATAACATTCCTTTGAGAGGTGCATCATTTTTTGGTCAAGATCTTGTATTGACAATGCAAGAGGTGAGCACTCTGTAAAGTCTACTCCAGCACATCCCAAAGACTTTTAATCAAATTAAGATCTGGACTCAGAGGTGCTAATTCATGTGTGAAAATGATTCTTCATGCTTTCTGAACCATTCTTTCACAATTTTAACCCTGGTGAATCTTGACATTGTCATCCTGGAATATGGCCAATGATGTCTTCCTACATGGTTGTTTAAGAAATGAAAAGCTACACACTCCATCTTTTAGGGTTAAAATAATTGTTGCCAAACACAAAACATGCTAGAAACATAATAATCACTGTAATAATTATCCATTCATAGATTCTTTTAAATATTTGCCTATTAAAGCTGCAGTCCGTGATTTTTGGCCCTTTAGCGGTTAATAAACAGAACTGCACGCGTCTTGCGGAAGAACATTGTAGCCGGAGCTACTTTTCTCCGTGTATGTCTATGGCAAGTCACGCAGTTACTGTGATACTCTGCGGCGGGTCCTATCAGTCCGGTCTGAAATAGTCAGAATATAAACACTTAATATAAGTGTACCATAATGATTCAGGGTAAGACAAAAACACGGTTTGGAAAATGGATTCATGTTGTACATTCTCATTATATAATTTTTGTAAATTTTGAGCACAAAAAAAGTTACGGACAGCAGCTTTAAAATCCAAACAGCGACTTGTTTTTTTTGGCTAGGCAGTGCATGTCATCAAGGCCAAAATGCCAATTATACTTGTGTATAATAATATGTGGCTTTATGTATTCCAAACAGAACTTCTGCACATGAAAAAGTGAAACTGATTACAAAGTTTAGGGTTCATATAAACAGAACTTTCAGAATCTGATTGGATTTATTCAGATTGATTTGAAAATTAAGTGATTTACACTGGACGCAGATGGCGCGATGGGACGCGACAAAAGACAATAGAACCCATTATAATCACTGATGTTGTGTACTCTGGATGCGATACGACATGACAAATCCCCGACAGTAAACTGATGCTTCGTTCTATTAATGACGTACTCCTAGCATTCGTGATACTTCTCACAGGAAGTACAAATGAATTTGCAACTGTTGCTTTGTCACGTCCAGTGTAGACAGCTTCTGGCTGTTGCGGTGCGGCGAGTCGTCAACGGTCACATCCGGTGTAGACACCGTGTCAGTATTTGATCTTGTAAATGCAACATAGTATTCTTTTTGATGCTTTGGTGCCAAGAAATTGTAATATTGAATAAATATTTTATTATTATTAATTATTTAATAAGGTATCATTAAATTGATCAAAAATGACAGTAATGACATTTATAACGGCTCTCACACTGCAGGACTGTGCGCCAAATCTTCTGACACTGCCAGTGTATAATTCACTGCCAGAATTTCGTCAGAGGTAAAAATTTGATCACAGCAGTCATTAATTGGCTGTTGGTGAACATGTCAAACTAGCGATCAAAGACTACAGATTTTAGCCTAGGATTATGGGAATCTTTTAGGATTCTCAAAATTTGTCCAAATCGTGGCCAAAATCGCACAGTGTGCACCCAGCTTATGTCAGACTGTACGACAGTCAAGACGCGTTAAAGATGAACGTGCGCATGAAAAGTTTTACATCAACCCATACACATTCGGTGACTGTGAGCTGCATTACACGCGGGCCTGAAATGGTGGCTAACAAAGAAATCTCTAGCGTTCATTTTGATCATGGCTTGTCTTAGGAAAAACAAGTCAATTTGACATTTGCCGTAGAAGTCACACTGGAGGACTGTGCTCCAAATCTTCTGACACTGCCAGAATTTCGTCAGAGGTAAACTTTGACGGTCATTAATCGGCTGTCGGTGAACATGTCAAACTAGCGATCAAAGATTTTAGTCTAGGATGAATCTTTTAGGATTTGCAAAATTCGTCTCAGACGACCAAATCGTGGCCAAAATCGTACAGTGTGCACATGCCTTAAATTGTGAATTAACGTAATTGTATTGTGAATATATTATTGTCTCATCTTTTATTTCTTAAATAAGCACTACATATTCAATGATTGATTATATTAGATATTTCTAAAAGTTTTTGAAATCTTTTTGTTGTATTTTATGTATTCTAACGTTCATTTCTTGTTTTGTCTCTCTTCAGCAAAAAGGTTGCCTAAGAGCGAGCCCCAAGCTGCCGGAGCCAACAGTGGGCGGAGTAGGGGCGTGGACCTCACAGAGACAGCCCAACCCACTAAGGCCCCCTGCTGCAGCAACTAATGCAAAAAAAAAAAACCCCCTCACAAAACTCTGTTACCGCAACAACTAACGCAAGGTCCCGCCCTCCAACTTGGTTTTGACTAACTAATGAAATGCCTCTGCTTTCCCCATTTCCACAGCTCTCTTACGCTGTAACAAAAGCTCTGCCCCGCCCATGTATCTGCGGTGTTTTTGTTTCGTTGTTTTTCTGTAAAGACCCAGGCCTCTTACTGTACTCATGCTTCAAGTCATGCCTTGTCTCCAAACTGTAATATATGCCGTCACAAATATCCATCAGAAAAAAAAAAAAAGCCTTTCGCCTGACCAGGATGAAAAGGGGTGGGGCCTCTGCCCTGTCAAAATTCAGAACTCTACTTTGTTGTTTCTTTTCCTCAAATCTGTTTTTTATGATTTTGTTTTATAAAAATGTACTTTTCAGAGTAATGGATGCATGTATCACTACAAAGCCTGAAAGAGGTAAATCAAAGTTTTAACCTTATCCACATGGTGAGAGAGGACGTGACAAATTACCCAGCCCCTTTGCTCCACCCCGCCTCGTTTCCCTGCTCGTTCCCTCTTGCTCTGATTCTGGATGTCCCAGCGGCTCTGTTCAGTGGCAGACTGCCCACTTCCTGAGGCTGCGCCGCCAACAAAAAGCCCACCTCCTTCTTAACCACACACACACACACACTCACACACAGCCAAGATCCTGCCCCCCTGTTATTCTCTCACCAGTTAGCAAGCCTTCACTTTTTTTTTTTTTCGGCATTATTGGCACCATCCTATAACTGAGTGAATATCTGGCTGCGCTTTCACTCAGCATGAAAGGCTTACACAAGGACGTGATATTCAATTAGTAAAAAAATCCCTGTCTACATACAACATAAGTAACTTCCCCTTCACAAACATGCACCAGTCACACTCACTCTTCTGGTTCTAACTCACCCAGGTGTTTCTTACTTCATGCCTTGCACTAATTTTTGGTCTTGATATTATCTCTTGCAAGAACAGCCAGAGTGATATAAATATATATAAATAATTTACTGTAAATAGGGTGTTGCAATGTATTCGTCTTTTCCATTTACTGTTGCAGGACTAATGCTTGATAGGGAGTTAGATAATCATTAAAGAAAAAAAAAAGAAAAAAACAATTGTACAGTAACCAGGAATTGCTTTGATAGGGGGTTGGAGTTATGTTTCTTTTTCACAAAATGGTTAAATTATAATCAATGGTGGTCTTATAAAAATGTATGTAGTGTTATTAACAAAAAAAAAAAAAGCTTTTCTTTAGTGGTCTGTTTTGTAATTTTCATGAGAAAGCAAAAACGTTCACAATGTTTTTGTCACTAACGGTGTCCACATGAACAGATTATGATGGTTCTTCCTCTGCTTTTCTTCCCAGTATCAGACGACACATCCACTTTTAACATTCTCTCAATATTCTACCCTTCAGGATACTGGTACCACATAAATTCGCTGCTACATTAATTTTTTTTTTTTTTTTTTTTTTTAAGCGTTTCCCCTTTGAGACTAAAAATGCAGTTACCTTAATATTACTGTTAATGTATCAAATAAATTTCTTATAAATGGTATTGATAATGTTGTGTGTTCAGAGGGCCAAATTAACTTCTTGTCTTATCACTGAGTGGAATTCCCCATCCCAGTGCAGATTCTTCTGTAATAGCATTTGTTTGTGATAATGACACATAAGTAAATTGTATACCTTGAATCACAACACTTATTTGTTTGCTCATAAAGAACTGATTGCTGATTTTATTCTATGACTGATTGCGGATAAGCTTCATTTTACAAAGTGTTTCTTTTCCTGTTTTCTTAAAGTGAAACCTGTCAGTTTTAGTTCATTTTTGAGAACAGGTGATCATCAGTCCCAGTGTTATTTTAGTTTGATCTATCTATTATAGTATTTATTCATATTTTGAATTCGTTTTTGAATTTTTATATATATATTTTTTTATATTAGTCTTCATTTATTTTTTAATCTTCAAATTTTTTTTTTTTTTTTTAGTAATTTTGTCTTTTTAAAAATATTTTTATATAGCTTTTACATTTTTATTTCAGTTTTAGTACTTAAACTTATTTCAGTATTTCTAAATGAAATTTTTCATCTAAAAAAAAAAATAATAATATATATATATATACACTACCAGTCAAAAGTTTGGAATCGGTAAGATTTTTAATGTTTTTAAAAGAAGTTTCGTCTGCTCACTAAGGCTGCATTTATTTCATTAAAAATACAGTAAAACAGTAATATTGTGAAATGTTATTACAATTTAAAATAACTGTTTTCTGTTTGAATATATTTTATAAAGTGATTTATTCCTGTCATCAAAGCTGAATTTTCAGCATCGTTACTCCAGTCTTCAGTGTCACATGATCCTTCAGAAATCATTCTAATATGCTGATCTGCTGCTCAAGAAACATTTATGATTATTATCAATGTTGAAAACAGTTGTGTACTTTTTTTCAGGATTCCTTGATGAATAGAAAGTTCAAAAGAACAGCATTTATCTGAAATACAAAGCTTTTGTAACATTATACCGTTCAAAAGTTTGGGGTTAGTAAGAATTTTTATTTTTATTTTTTTGATAAGAAATTAAAGAAATTAATACTTTTATTCAGCAAGGATGCATTAATTCGATCAAAAGTGACAGTAAAAACATTTATAATGTTATAAAAGATTATATTTCAAATAAATGCTGTTCTTTTGAACTTTCTATTCATCAAAGAATCCTGAAAAAAAAATATTGTACACAAATATTTTGTACAATTGTACACAATAAATGTTTCTTGAGCAGCAGATCAGCATATTAGAATGATTTCTGAAGGATCATGTGACACTGAAGACTGGAGTAATGATGCTGAAAATTCAGCTTTGATCACAGGAATAATTACTTTATAAAATATATTCAAACAGAAAACAGTTATTTTAAATTGTAATAATATTTCACAATATTACTGTTTTTACTGTATTTTTAATTAAATAAATGCAGCCTTGGTGAGCAGACGAAACTTCTTTTAAAAACATTAAAAGTCTTACAGATTCCAAACCTTTGACCAGTAGTGTGTATATATATATATTTCAATTAGCAAAAAGCCAAACAATTTTTAATAGTTTTAGCTAATAAATCCCAAAGCATTAATCTGCTCTTTAACAAAGTTGGTTTTCTTATTGCCTTTAACTTTATTTCAGTCCTTTTCATAAAGCTTTTAGAGGCATCTGCAGGCATAAAGTATGTTTACTAAAGAGATGACATTACGACTAGGCCATTATTGTATCACAAGCATGTTGTTCATGCAAGTGGCTTTAAAAAAAAAAAAAAAAAAAAAAAACTTTTCATAAATATCCTAAAACCAGCCGAAACTGGTCAGGCTTGTCTGTCAGCTGGGTTTAAAGAGGTTTTGATGGCTTTCAGGAGGGAGACTAGTTTTAGAGATTTTTTTTAGCTTTCGTTTCTAGCTGGTCATTTTTGGAGCAATAATGTCTCTACAAATCATGTCCAACCCTTTTAATGTATTTGACCTTGAACGGTTCGTTCAGAATCATGACATATTTGTATCCCTCTCCGAATCATAACGGGATTCATTTTGTGCCTCCCCTAGCGGAGACGAAGCGGATTTACAATGTCACATAAAAAGCAGGGATGAACGCCATGTCTGATCCCGCTGTTGAGGGGTAGATAGAGCGAATACAAGCGGGCGGACTTCGAGGATTCGAGTCTGAGCGCGGTACCAGGCTCGATGTCGGAAAGCACCGGGATTCCTCAAGGCTCCCCGGCGGTGGGCGCGGCGGGTTCGGCTCCGGCTGCACCAGGAGTCGGTGGAACCGAGTGTTCGAGCGCTGTTGTCGGTTCTGCACGTATTGCCGTCAAGAAGGCGCAGCTCCGCTCCTCCCCGCGTCCGAAGAAACTGGAGAAACTCGGCGTTTATTCCTCGTGCAAGGTACGTTAGAGCGTAAAAACATTGTTTACGTCTACAGTGCAGAGAAAAGACTCGCTTTTATTTGTTTATCTGATAGCTGAAACTAGCTGTTACCTTACTTTACCCACTCTTGAATTTGCAAGCACAGCACAAAAAGCCATCTCTTTGTCCTCCATTCTTTTAAATTGCGAATGTGTGTTTTCGTGCGCTAGTACCTTAAGTTAATGCACAACAAAAAATATATCAATAGACTAATCATTTCCGTGATATGCAGAGTTAATACCGCTGTGTTAGCCCATAGTGGGTAATATGACGTGAACATTGGGTGCTCTTGGCGGGTTGTCAATGTGTTTTTTCTTTTAACTGTAAATGTCGTTTTTTATTGTATTTTGTCAAGTCAAACTGAAGTCTCATGGCGCTTTGGTGTGAGAGTTTTGCTAGAACAGGAGAGACAATCTGAAGTTGATTACTCAAGAGGCGAAAGCTGCGTCTTTGTTTTGACAGGATGACAGCTGCTGAGGGGGCGTGGTCTGTTGCCGGGGGCGGGGTATGTTGCTGGGGGGCGTCGTCTGCTCATTGTTGTCAGATCATGCACAAGAAGCATATGGAGGGCCAAATTATTCAAATGTTGAAATACGCTATCATGCATGAATTATGACAAGGACAGTCAGGATTTGTTTTTTCCTTTGTGTTTTTATTGCTCTCAGGTCATGAAAAACAGGATTTAAATTTTTTTTTTTTTTTTTTTTACACATTTTACAAAGAGATTTTCAGCATATGCATTTGTTTTTAACTGAAGAGATACTGTATTAAACATAATACAGTAATAGCACAGTAACTGTGTATTTAACAAACCAATTAATAAAATGAATACTATAAAATATATACAATACAGCTTCAGTTATTGCAAATGCAACTGAGTTTGTTCCCGTTTGACCAGCAGACATACAAGTTAAATGTCATGTGTCTTTGATATCAGAACATGAGGACGTGATTCCATCAAAGATCTCTATAACAGGTGAAGGTACAACTCAGACCATTTAGATAATGCTCACACAACCTCCAGTCTACCAGACTATGTTGATTTACCCTTATTAGCTGATAATTCTGATTATATTCAAAATGGACAAATTTAGCTCTCCTCTCTGAGTGAACCTCAGACTGAAATCTACATTGATCTATTGTGGAAAAACTAGTGACCAGGTGTTTTCAAATCTCATCTGAAATGAGCAGTGTTGGGGTAACGCATTACAAGTAATGTGAATTACGTAATCAGATTACTTTTTTGATGTAACAAGTAAAGTAACTCATTATAAGTAAAACCCGGAACACACCAAGCCGACACCAATGAACTAGTGCCGACGAAAGCAGGCTGCGGGGTTGGCTCACATCGGCAGAGTCTGGGTCCAAAGTTGCCCTGACACAGCAAATCGACGCTCAACACCCGGCCAAGTAGCACGTCCGTTCTGCGCCTGCCTAAGAAGAAATGCCTTTCCGTACCAGCAGGTGGCACTAGCTGAACAGCCAATCAGAATGATCAGATGGCCCGACTGACTGACGAGTTCCGACGCCGATTCGAATCAGCTGAAAAAAGCCGACGAGGACCAACTTCACGCTGAGAAAACTTAGTCGGCCTCAGTTTACTTTTTTGACAAAGCTGCAAATGATCTAATAACACAAATTTATTTACAGCCAAAATAGTTACTACAGATGAAGTATTTTCAAGAACAACAATCACAGTAATAGTATGAATTGTGGCTGAAATATAGATAGTGATGCATGATGTCCAATTTAGTGGACAGATGATTAATCAGAATATCCTCCCAATCTAAAATCAGTACTTGGAAAATTTAACAATGATATGACTCCTTAGATGTTACTTGATGTTACAACATTATTTTTGTTTTGTTTTACCTGCAAGAGTCTCCTAGGATAGAAGGAATGGATGGATATTCCGGAGCAACTTGGCATTTCTGACTGGCCGTCGGCCATCTTGGTTTGGAGAAAAACAAATTCCACATACAAAGGCTTGCCACTTGGTGGCAGTGTATAAGATGATGCACTAGAGTCCAGTCCACTTTAGTGGTTGATGTGTAACTATGCCATCAAAACCCAGGTATAAAATGGCTTTTTGTTAGCTGTCCACTGTAGTAACCTCTATGCGTGAAAGGGTTAAATACGTAAATTGTTAATAAAACATAAAAATCATTAAATTCATTAATTCCTCAAACAAATTAATAAATGTCTGTATTTCATTATAGTACTAATTTGCCTTCACTTTTCATTTTCATCATTATCTTTGCATTGATTTTTAATTTAAAATCACCATGAAATAAAAATGGACCATTCTTGTTTGTTTATGGAATATTGCAGTATTTATTATAAATTATTTATTTGTGGGCATAATGTTTTTTAAAAATTCATGTGCCCTCATAATCTTTAATCTAAATAAACTCCCCTCCCCCTTGCAATGACATCTCTTCTCTGGTGTTGTGTTTTCGGCATAACATTGCAGCAATAGCAGACCACAGCATTCCAATCAATTCCCGATAGACAAAATCAACATTTTTTTCTTTTTCGAGCAGCTGTTTCACTTTGATATACGTCACAATAGGGAATTTCGTTTCATGCTGACTTGAAGCATGAGCAGCATGTGCCATTTCATTTCCGTACGCAGGGTTATAGTTGTCGGTATATCGCTCAACAATAGTGGGCGTCACCTTTTAAACTCGAGTGTTTAGGTGATGATTTAATTTTGATTAATTAACAGTGCTGGGAAAGTTACTTTTAAAAGTAACGCATTACAATATTGCATTACTCCCTAAAAAAGTAACTAATTGCGTTACTTAGTTACTTTTTATGAAAAGTAATGTGTTAAATTACTTTTGTGTTACTTTTTCTCACCTGGGCTGGGCTTGCTTGTTTGTTTTTAATAAAAGTTCAATTTTTGGCAAATGTTAAGGCCCTTTCACACCAAAAGTGACATGAATAAGCTTCAGGCTGAAGGAAATGCATATTACGCCTGTACAGTAGAGGGCGCAGCTCAAAAAAAACTTTCAGCTTTGCTGACTTTCTGAATTAAAGATGAATTGGATACAGGAGAAGGAAGTTGAACACTCTTATTTCTAAATCTAATCTAAAGTAATTTTTGCTTATTAGTATGGTTGAATTAGATCATTGAAGGTCAGCAGCAAAGACACTGGTTAATAAAGTGAGATTAAGTATATTTATGTAATTTAATATAGTTAATTATTACAGGTTTGCGTAAAACCTGCATTTCACTCACTTTTTTTCTTTTCATTTTGAGGAATACTGAATGTTTTCGTGCAAGTGAGATGTGTAAATGCATGTTCACATTTAGACTAGAACTACAATAACCATCATGTTCACAGCGCACACAACACCTCTGCACTTTATTTCTCTTAACATGAGACAGGAGAGCTGTCAGTCAATAAATGTGAAAAAGTAACTTGCATTGCTTATTTGAAAACGTAACTTAGAAATTTTGTTGTAAATTGAAAAAGTAATGCATTACTTTACTAGTTACTTGAAAAAGTAACCTGATTACATAACTCGAGTTACTTGTAATGCGTTACCCCCAACACTATTAATTAAGCCCTCCACAGAAACTAGCCAATCAGCATTAAAATCATAGATTAAGCAAGGCTAAATGGAGTATTACAATTTGTACTCCTAAAACCTGTAAATCAGGAATTCTCTATGGACTTTAAGGATGCCAGCATTTAAGAACAAACTTTAAGGTTTTTGGATTTATGAATAAAATAGTAAAATCAAGTCTATACCAGATTCTATTGGTTTCAATGCAGTGTTTCATTACATGTTGTAGAAGCTTTATTAGTATGAACTTATTCCTAATGTAGCCATTTTAGTGTCTGTTTTTTGACTGATCTGTTTTGTCCTCACATAGGCTGAAGGAGCTTGTAAGTGTAATGGCTGGAAGAGTCAAAATCCACCACCAACTCCACCCCCTCCAACCCCACCCAGGGCTGAGCAGCCAATTGCTGTTAACTTAATGGAGCCATGCAGAAGCTGCAGCCACGCCCTTGGTAATGACTGCTTGTGTAATAATAGAGCACAACAGTAGAGTTCCAGAAGATAAAATCCCATTTCTGTCATCCATAGAGAAATTTATGTTCAGTGTTTTAAAATAAAAAACGATTTATACATTATAGGTTGCTAAGCGATAGTATGTTTTTACACAAACAGCTTACACAAATGACATATTTGAATATTTTGCAGTAAACTAAAAGTGTGTTATTTTATATTTAAAATGAATACCTTATAGTCAACAGTTTTATGATTCAGCTACATCATTCGTACGGCTTCTTTCATTCTTTTGTGTTTCTGGCCAGGTGACCATGTGACACACCTGGAGAATGTGTCGGAGGAGGAGATGAACAGATTGCTTGGAATCGTACTGGATGTGGAGTACTTGTACACATGTGTCCATAAAGAGGAGGATCCTGACACTAAACAAGTTTACTTCTCTCTCTTCAAAGTGAGTCTCCTGGGTTGTTACATGTTGTGCAGTGGTGTTTTTCTGTTTTGGAAATATTATAAATATTGATCACTAAATGAAACACTTATCTGACACTTAACACTTATGTGACACTTATCTGTTTATATATTACAATGAATATAATTAACAAAAGTTGAAAGAAGCCTAAGGCTGCATTTATTTGAACAAAATTCCAGTAAGAACAGTAATATTGTGAAATATTATTACAATTTAAAATAATTGTTTTCTATTTTAATATGTTTTAAAATGTAGTTTATTCCTGTGATTGCGAAGCTAAATATTCAGCGGTCATTACTTCAGTCTTCAGTGTCACATGATCCTTTAGAAATCATTCTAATATGCTGATTTTGTGCTCAAGTAACATTTCTTATCAATGCTACTTAATATTTTTGTGGAAACCGTAATACATTTTTTTGTCAGAATTCTTTGATGAATAAAACGTAAAAAGAACAGCATTTATTAAAAATAGAATATTATGATCTTGTGTCACATTATAAATGTCTTTACTGTCACTTTTAATCAATTTAATGCCTCCTTTAGTTGCTGAATAAAAGTATTAATTACTTTCAAAAACAAACAAAAAAAAAATCTTATTGCCCCCAAACTTTTGAATGGTACTGAATATTAATGTAAATTTACATTTGGCTGTATTTATTCTGTTTGCTACTATTTGTCAATCTTACCTACTATATATATATATATATATATATATATATATATCTTTTTTTTTTTTTCTTAGTTGCTACGGAAATGCATCCTGCAGATGGGAAGGCCAGTCGTGGAAGCTCTGGAAAGCCCACCTTTTGAAAAACCAAGCATTGAACAGGTATGCTTTGAACAGCATTGAATATCTAGTATTAAATATTTGGTAACATCCTTGCTAAATAGTACTGAACAGTAATAACATTTTCTTCACCATCATGTTTAAACATCATATCAAAAGCATTATCAGTATCAGGAAGTGTGAAGCTGCAGACATAGATAAACTGCCAAAGAGCTTTCTTCTGAAACAGCCATTGATGAAAACAGGACATTTTGAGGAACCTCTTTAGTGTGTAATGTTGCTGTTTGAGCATGAACAAGGATGTGATATGATTCTCTATATCAGTAAGCAACGTTTCTGAACTCCCTGAAATACCTCGATTGTAGTCTTGAGTTTTCTTCCGGGAGCGCACACATTACAGTATTCCTCATTTAAATAATTCTCGCCCTAGGCATATGCAAAAAAAGGGGCGAGGCCAGGTTGAGTTAAGTTAGTAGTGTGTTGAAACTCTCGGTTGTGGTAAGAGGGTGTAATTTTTCCAAAACACACTTGAAGCAGTTGGGCAATCACAACACGCTGTTCCAGCCAACCAATCAAAGCACATTGTGCTTTTTGGAAAGAGGGGCTTCATAGAGACAGGAACTAAACAGAGTGTTACTGACAGACAGGGAGGGAGAAAGGGAAAGGGAAGTGCTGCAACTATGTAAAATATGTGAAAAAAAATTTTTTTTGAACAAGCACGCATGAAAACCTATTCTAGTAGACCCAAAAAACGAAATCAAGAATTTGAAAAAGGGCATTAACAGGGCTTTAACAACATTTACTGGGTTACCACTGCTCTCACTTTTCTTGGTTAATTTGTAGGCAGTGTACTTTGCATGTGATTAACGAGTCAAAGAGATACCAAATACCCCTAGACACATTCCTGACATCCTTGCTGTTGGTGTCACACATATGTTTTTTCATGTTGTTTTTGTTGCAGGGTGTGAACAACTTTGTACAGTACAAGTTTAGCCACCTACCCTCTAAGGAAAGACAAACCATTGTGGAGCTCGCAAAGATGTTCCTCAACCAGATCAACTACTGGCAGCTAGAGACGCCCTCACAAAGAAGGCAAAGAGCACCTGATGATGACGTAGCTGGTTATAAAGTCAATTACACCAGGTGACTGATATTTTTTGAATTTAGGGTCAGAGAGGAGGGTCTCATTTTCCAAAATAAAATGTAATTTTTCTTAAAAAAATATATATACCTTATTCCCCCGGTTTCACAGACAAGGCTTAAGCTAGCCCTAGACTAAAATGCATGTTTGAGCTGTTTTAACTGAAAGTAACTTATCTTAAATATGTCCATGCAATTGTTTTGTCTCAAGATGCACACCAGTAATGTTTTTTTCTAGTGAACTTTATAAAAGTAAAAATGCTTAAATGCCCCAATTAAATTTAGGGCTAATCTTGGCTTAGGCTAAGCCCTGTCTGTGAAACCAGGCCATAATAATTTAAAGATAACATGAAATAACAATTGGCCCTATTTATTTTCTTAAAGTCAGCATGAAACAGAAGTTGCGATAGTCTTTTTTTTCCCTTCTGACATATCAGAGTGAAACTGCTTCTCAAACAAGAAAAAAAAATGTAAAGCCAGACTTGATTTTATCTACCTGGAATTGATTGGATTGTTGGATGGTTGTGGTTTGCTATTGCTGTAATCTTACATGAGTGACAGGTCGTCCCACCCTCACGCCGAAAACACGTCATCAGAGAAAACAAGAGATGTCATTGCAAGTGGCAGGGGAAGTTATTTTGATTTAAAGATTACGAGGCCACATGAAAAAAGAAAAAAAAAAAAAAAAAAAGATGTGCACAGATAATTCATTTACAATTAATACTGTAGAATTCCATAAAAAGGATTTGTCAATTTTGCCTTCATGGTGACTTAATACACATTTCTGGTCTTCTTGTGTGTTTTTGCTGCAGGTGGCTGTGTTATTGTAACGTGCCCCAGTTCTGTGACAGTCTTCCTCGGTATGAGGCCACACAGATTTTCGGACGCACTTTTCTGCGCTCTGTGTTCACTGTAATGAGGAAACAGCTGCTGGAACAGGCCCGACAGGAGAAAGATAAACTACCGCCTGAGAAACGCACACTCATTCTCACACATTTCCCCAAGTAAGCACACAACCACACAGACAGACACTTCCACAAATAAAGCCCAAAGCATACTTTGGTTTTTACGCTAACATACCACGTCAGTGTACAGTGTGCGTGATGCATATTTCATCACCAGAATAGTATGTTTGTACAGTATGCACAACGCCCGATTTTTCTAACTGTGCTTACTTTGTACATGCAGGTCGCACATGTGGATTGAATTTGTTTTGCACTAATTAGTTGTTTCACAAGGTGGCAACACTGACCCGGGCGGTTGTTTCACAGTAGAAAACTAAACTAAAGAGATGCAACAACAGCAACTTTTGTGAGGTGGTTATGAGAGAGCCTCAACTTTTAGTTTAAAAGAATACAAAGACATTTTTCTCGGTCATAACTTCTGAAGAAAAATAGCGCAGACACTAGACAAAGATGAAACTTTCTAGAACGCATGTGTCGACCACCTGTGTTCAAATGGAGTGTACTTTGAAGGGCTACGCGTTCGACTGTACACATACATTGGCGTATGCATTAAAAAACAAAATATACTTTGGGCTTAACAGGTCGATATTGTGTGTATGTGAATGTGTGTTTGTTGTGCCTAGGTTTTTGTCTATGCTGGAAGAGGAGGTTTATAGTCATAATTCGCCCATCTGGAGTGAAAACTTTATGGTTGGTTTATCAGGTGGACAGATTCCCACAGGTGATTAGCAATGTTAGAGTTAACTTTATTCAGTCACATATGTGGCATGGCTATGTAAACAAACGTTTCTCTTCTCTGATTGGTGCAGTGATCAGTGCTCCACCCGTGACCCGCCCCCTGTACTATAGCAGTAGTCCCGCCCCAGTGGAGCTGGCTGGAGGAGGCAGCGTAAGCCCAGCCCGGAAAGCAGCATCCGGTCTGGAACCCAATCCAGGTATCAACTTATTTCATAGTATTTTATTCAAAATTGCTTTGCCATTTATGTAGTCTTAATGATAAATCTGCACTACTGTTCAAAAGTTTGGGGTCATTAAGATTTTTTTTATTATACTTTTAGGATGCAATAAATTGATCAAGTGACAGTAAAAATGTTACTTTGTTACAAAAGATTTCTATTTAAAATAAATGCCTTTCTTTTGAACCTGCAATTCATCAAAGAATACAGAAAAAAACACATATCACGGTTTCCTCAAAAATATTAAGTAGCACAACTGTTTTCAACATTGATGATCATAAGAAATGGTTTTTTTTTTTAGCACCAAATTAACATTAGAATCATTTCTGAAGGATCATGTGACACTGAAGACTGGAGTAATGATGCTACAAATTCAGCTTTGGGAATAAATTACTTTTTAAAATGTATTCAAATAGGAAACAGTTATTATAAATTATAATTCTACACCTAAAAAAAAAGTTCTACACTTAAAAAAAAATTTACGGTAAAAAACCGGCAGCTGTGGTTGCCAGAAATTTTACCATAAAAAAAAAAAACGGTAGCAACATTTTTGGCTTTACGGGACAGCTGTCTATTTTACAGTTCAAAACCGTATTCATAACCGTATATTTAAAGGTTTATATTGTAATAATTACGGTTCATAACTGTTTATTTTGCACACTGTAAAAAAGTTTAACAGTTTAACTGTATTTTACCGTAAAATTACATTAAATGTACCCTTAGATCTATTACAGTTATTCTCCGTATATAGTACGGAAACTTTCTGTAAATCAATGAACTGTTTTTCGCCGTAGCATTTTTACAGTCTTTTACCGTTAAAATCACGGTCATATATGATTGTATACACTCTATTACTTTATGATTTGTCTTTTTCTTAATTTTATGTTATTTAAGTAACTTTAAAATACATTTTAACCTATTTAATCCATTCATTTAAATACCATAACATCATATTTTATATGATAATATAGATTATCATATGATATTATACTACATCATGTTCCAAATACATATGTACTGCAGAGAGTTGATGTATTAAAGTTGCTAAATCCTTTTGAATCCGATTAGAGGGTCTGTGAAGAGTGTTACTAAAGCATCACATTGACCACTGATCTTAATATCTTAATAGATTTGACCCTGTGCACACATGTAGGTGGAGAAAAGCGAAAGCCTTCTGAGCTGTTATCTCACGAGGACTGCAAACGACCTCGTGTGGTTGGTGACATTCCTATGGAATTAATTAATGAAGTCATGTCCACCATTACAGACCCTACAGCCATGCTGGGACCAGAGGTAAACACAGAGAGTGTGTCTGATGACATATGGCAGTGCTCAAACTCAAATTGTAGAGACTGGACCATGAAAGTGTTTAATTGTATCTCTTTCTCTCAGACCAGTCTTCTCTCAGCTCATTCTGCGCGTGATGAAGCTGCTCGATTAGAAGAGAGGCGCGGCGTCATCGAGTTCCATGTCATTGGAAACTCCCTCAACCAAAAGCCCAATAAGAAGATCCTCATGTGGCTTGTTGGCCTGCAGAACGTCTTCTCACATCAGCTGCCCCGCATGCCTAAAGAATACATCACACGCCTCGTATTTGACCCGTATGTTGTACTATTATACCTGTATTAATGACCTTTGTCTGATGTTCATAGTAACAAGTCTGTTGTGGAGTATTTAAACCCCTATTATGCTATTTTAAAGGTTCCTAATTTAGTTTTGAGGGTCTCCTACAGTAGGTTTACAAGGTCAAAAAATACTTGATTTTTTTTTATAATATACAATGCAGCATCACCTCTTTGCTTACAGTGTCTGAAACTGTTTGATAAAAGAATCGGTTTTGCTTTCCGAGAGCTTATTTGCTCTGATTGGTCAGATGGCCCAGTCTGTTGTGATTGGTCTACCGCTTGTAGTGCATGCTGGAAACTAAACACCCATTACAATATCTGAATTTCAGATTCAGAGGCATACTTAGCACTTAATACACAGTGACGCGAACAGTAATGATGGTGTCGATTTTACCATATCAATTCAAGCCCAAGTCCACATACTCATCCTTTGGAAGGTTGATAGAACTACAGAAGGCAGGTCACAGTAGACGTTTGCGGGACCTTTGCAGACCTTTTACATTCACAAACGGCTATATAAAACGACATTATTTGGGGTACTTTTAAACTGGTGCTTTTCTAAAATTTTAACAGTTAACTTTGTTTTGGTTTAGGGTTAAATTGTATTTGGTTAATGTTAGCTTATTGCTTCCTGTGAACTGATGGCATAACATTGTTATGTGTCAATCTATTTCCTCTTCAAACAGGAAGCACAAGACTCTTTCTCTGATTAAAGATGGCCGTGTTATTGGGGGAATCTGCTTCCGGATGTTTCCGACTCAGGGCTTCACTGAGATTGTGTTCTGTGCCGTCACCTCCAATGAACAAGTCAAGGTGTGTTTTCTTATAAATACTGTGATGCTTTTCCATTATTATTTGTCATTCCTCCTTCCTCACTCATTCCTAGCTTGATCTTTATTCATTTAATTGCTGTTTAAGGGTTATGGGACTCACCTGATGAACCATCTGAAGGAGTATCACATTAAGCATGAAATTCTCAACTTTCTCACCTACGCTGATGAATACGCCATTGGCTACTTCAAAAAGCAGGTTAGTGCAACCGTTCTGACCATGTTTTTTTCTTTCTTCCATTACAACTAAAGTGGATGGTGAATTAAACTGACAAGCATTATACTGACAAAAAACATGGATTTTCTGCCTAACATTTCATTTTGTGTTTTATTATATATTTTTAAAAATAAAACAATGATGGGTTGGAATAACATGAAAATAACAATGAGAAATATTTCATTTTTGGTCGCTTTAAGTATATGTCCATATCCTTATTTTGTTTCTCTTGTTTCATGTCAGGGATTCTCTAAGGATATTAAAGTGCCGAAGTCTAAGTATGTTGGCTACATTAAAGACTATGAGGGAGCCACACTCATGGGCTGTGAACTGAACCCCTGCATCCCTTACACTGAGTTCTCCGTCATCATTAAGAAACAGAAAGAGGTGTGTGTGTGAGCATGAGATCTGATGTGTGTCAAAGAGGTTACTCAGTATGGTAAAATTCATGATTCTGTTATCGCCTAAAGGCTTTTCTATTTATTTCTCACCCTTCTCTCAGATCATTAAGAAGCTTATAGAGCGCAAGCAAGCACAGATTCGTAAAGTCTACCCAGGCCTGTCCTGTTTCAAGGAGGGAGTTCGCCAGATTGCAATTGAGAGCATTCCAGGAATCCGTATGTCTTACTTACTATTTTTTTTAATAATAAATATATTTATAATAATAATAATACAATAATTTATGTATTTTATTTCACAATAAATTATATTATGTTATTCATTTTATTATAAAAAATATTGTATTTTAATTATATATATATATATATATATATTTTTTTTTTTGTTTTTTTTTGTAAGATTTTTAAAATGTTTTTAAGAAAATTTAATGTTCTCTTATGCTCACCAAGGCAGATTATTTTTTTTTTTTTTATCAAAAATACATTATTATTACAATTTAAAAAAATGTGTTTTCTATTTTAAAGTATTTTAGCAAAACTGAATTTACAGCATCATTACTCCGGTCTTCAGTGTCACATGATCTTTCAGAAATCATTCTAATATGCTGATTTGCTGCTCAAGAAACATTTCTTATCATTATCAATGTTGAAAACAGTTGTGCTGCTTAATATTTGTGTGAAATATTTATTAAGGATTCTTTGAATAGAAAGTTCAAAAGAACAGCAATTATTTGAAATATTATTGTAAATATTACTGACTAAATATTTCTGAATAGTAGTGTGTGTATATATATTTAATTTAAACTTTAATTTACTTCTGTCTTTGGACAGGTGAGACGGGGTGGAAGCCTTTAGGGAAGAGGTGAGTGTGTATCTATTAGTTAAATAAATCTTATGCAACTAGTTTGTTGTAGTTTTGAAATTATGTTTCTTTTTTGTGTCACTTTTCACAGCAAAGAGCTGAAGGATCCTGACCAGTTGTACAGCACCTTAAAGAACATCTTACAGCAGGTCAAGGTAATGTGTATCTGCTAGGCTTTACATGTTTCAAAAACAATATTTATGAAAGAACATAAAGGGCTAATGAGGAATATGTATTGTACCCCTCAGTCACACCAGAATGCATGGCCCTTCATGGAGCCTGTAAAGAAGAACGAGGCACCTGGTTATTACCAAGTCATCCGCTTCCCTATGGGTATGAAAAGATCTCTTATGTACTGGTATACCGATAGACACGATAGACCGGTAAAAATTTGTCAGCCGGTGGAGATTTTGAAATATTGTCTCTGTTGTGGTTGTGGTCGCCATCATGAAAATATATCATTTCAATGTGTTTTTAAGCCTTGTGGTTTAAAAACTAGTGATTTTAAACCATTCAAGTGCAATAAGCAGCAAAAGAAAACTCATTTCGGTATATGCATGGGCTGTCTGAGAGACACACCTGAAAAAGAACTTAGTTCAGTACTCACACGCTGTATGAGCAACAGCTTTATGTGTGCGTGAGTACTGAACTGAGTTCTTTTTGCCACCTTATTGGGCTTGAATGGTCAAATAGACACACTTATATGCCAAAATGACCATTTTCGGGAATATCCTCGTAAACACAGTCATTTATGTGGTAAGTGAACATAAACAGTTGAGAAAGAAAGCTCATATGTAACAGTATATTAGATAAGTGCGGCAGGTCTTAAAGTGACAGCAGCCTAATAAACCTGCTGCTGTCTGTGTCATTAATGTTAATCAAGCAACAAAAGAAATCAGAATATCTCTCCCTGATCTTGACTGAATCACTTTTGTAACTTTAATGTATATTTAATTTACACAGTGACAGTTGTGCAGTGTACTGTGTATGCAGTTGTACATTTGATTACTTTATACAATTTATGTAGTATTTCTTATCTCTAATGCTTGAAGTTTTTCAGGTAGGTCTATTTCATTTGTGTCTTTTTTTTCTATTGTAGTTTTTGTCCTTTTGCTTGTAACTAGTTTTTTGTTCTTATTTTATCACTGTTTACTTGTACTTCAGTAAGCTTGTTTTTTACTTGTTAGGCTAGTATTAGTTTTTTGTTGATGAGATTTATGAAATTCCACAAACATGAAATTTTTTCAAAAACTACATTTAAAACAGGTTTCAAAAATGTTGATATCATAAAAACCTTATTTAAAGCAAAAATAACTAAATTGTGATATATATGTCGTTATAGTGAATTAAAATTACTCATATCGGGATATATGATTTTGGTCCTACTGCCCACCCCTAAATGAATGAATGAATGTTATTGTGCATTGTAGACTTGAAGACGATGAGCGAGCGCCTGAAAAGTCGTTACTATACCACGCGGAAGCTGTTCATGGCCGACATGCAGAGGATCTTCACTAACTGTCGAGAGTACAACCCTCCCGAAAGCGAATACTACAAATGTGCCAACCTACTAGAGAAATTCTTCTACACCAAGATCAAAGAGGCGGGCCTCATCGACAAGTAATCCAGCTAAGGGGTGCAAGCAGTCCGTTTCCCTCTTTCCCCTCCCTTTTCTCTACCTCTTTTTCTCAACATTTATCATATATAACTCCCTCAGTGTTTTTGCATCAAAAGGAGGGTTGTCTGAAATGCAAGCGTTTGGTGTGTGTGAATATCCGCATGACCACCATATGTGGAAAAAGTCTCTTTCTTGTCTTAAAAATTCCTTCTGCCAAAATTGCGGAACAATTTTACGGTATGTACGGCTGTATGCATTTGGCGTGCATGTGTTCATGCTAGTGTGTGTGTATATAATAGTGAAAATCTGTTTATATAGATCAATTTTATGAAAAACTGTATATTTTATATAGTACCAACCAAGAAAAATTACTCTAATTACCTAATGTTGTACCTTCAAACAGCACTTATTTATTATTAAACTTAAAGAAATTGTGGTAAATACTAGTATTCATATGATGAATATTCCTAATCAGAAACCCGCACATTTGCGGTCTTTACCAGAGCTTGTACGTGGCGTGGTGTAATGAGGAGCATTCCCTGTGCAGTGACAAAAACAGTCTTAATATGCTAATGAGAACGTACAGCATCTGTATGTAAAGATGACACGTGCAATGACTCGTACTATTGTTTTCTAAAATATTTGTACTTTTAAATACTTTAGAAGAGATAGGCTTTGTACTACATTCTGGGAATTGGGGGGGAAAAGCTATTTTAAGGTCTTTGTACCTTTGCTTTTAAAGACGTGTCTTTTAAAGACTTTTGCTTTTAAAGCATATTTTATAGAATGATTAAATCTTTAGAGCAACTAATGTGAAAGAAATGTCTACTTTTGTGTTGGACTGTTTCAGTAATGTTGCACAAACTGCACATCTTTTTTTTTTGTTCTTGCACTTTTTTAGATCTAGAAATTGTTAAATCAAAGAAAAAAATCACAATCATCCATTTCTTGTGTTAAAACACCTGTTAATGTTTATTTTATTAGTAATCGGATGACATTTTTTGTTGGCTGACCAATTTAGGTATGTTATTAAGCAGAAAATGCATATGTCTGTATATTTTTATTGAAAATGAGTCAACAGACTGGAGTTTCTGGATTTGTGCAGAATTTGCTGGTCTAGTCTAGCATATCACCATGTAGCTTATAACAGTGTTTCAAATACTATAAAGCCAAGTAAAAAAAGTTTATTTACTCATCCAAGAAACCTGTTTCCTACATAGCTGTGCTCGTGTTTTGTCTCTCCACGATCTCTACAAGACAATAAAATAATAAAATAATTTCAAATCAGTAATGCCAGCATTTATTTATTTATCATTAGTTCATTTGTGCTAATGACCGGCAGCCTGTTTTTTTCCACCTTTTTCCTGAGCAAACGATGAGCGCCGTAATGATGGATTCTAAACCTTTGGAACCCATTGTTAAAATGGGGTAAAAAGAGCAACTTGTATATAAGAGTGAACACAAATTAAGATATTTTTGATAAAATCCGATGACTCAGTGAGGCCTCCATTGACAGGAGGATAATTAACACTTTCAAAAAAGGTACTTAAGACATTTAAAGTTACAGTTCATGTGGCTACAGTGGTTCAACCTTAATGTTATGATGCGATGAGAATAGTTTTTGTGTGGCACAAAAACAAAATAATGACTTTATTCCACAATATCTAGTGATGGGTGATTTCAAAACACTGCTTCATGAAGCTTCGAAGCTTTACGAATCTTTTGTTTCGAATCAGTGGTTCAGAGCATGTATCAAACTGCCAAAGTCACGTGATTTCAGTAAACGAGGCTTCATTATGTCATAAGTGTTTCAAAATGTCAATGGGAATTTCAATGGTTCACGTGACTTTGGCAGTTTGATACACGCTCCGATCCACTTATTTGAAACGAAAGATTCGTAAAGCTTCGAGGCTTAATGAAACAGTATTTTGAAATCTCCCATCACTAGATATTGTTGAATAAAGCCATTATTTAGTTTTTTTTGCCGCAAAAAAAGTATTCTCGTCGCTTCATAACATTAAGGTTGAACCACTGTAGTCACATGAATTGTTTTAAATATGTCTTTAGTACCTTTTCTGGGCATTAAAAGTGTAAATTAACTTGCTGTCAATCATAGGCGCCGATTTATGCTTCTGCCGGTGGGTGCCTAGTGACACCCCCGCCATTCAATAGCCGTATTTCCTAATGGTCTCGTGGTAGTATTTTTGTTAATAGAGTCAGAGGTTCAGCCATGCTCTAATTATCAGTGGTTCGAATCTGCCCTCATATAGCTTTTTCTTCATTAAGTTCAAAGAAGTTCATTAATGTTTGTATATCAAGAGCAGGGACATGTTTGTGTGCATTTTGTTAGTGATTTCCCTGGAAAGAAGAGTCAAGCGATAGATTGACGCGCATGTCTGAAGATTAACTTACACGAGCCACAACGTTCCTCAGCATGATTTCAAAAACAACACGTTTCAGCTCTAGGTCGCTTCTTATTTTACTCAAATGAACGTCAACTGGATGTTTCTTTTGCGTTATATCCGTGCTTTGTCGCCAGTCATGCTCTCGCTGATATCTGATGCAAGGAGAGTTTGAGCGCGCGCATGTATCTGATCGAGAGCAGAGCCATTTGTGCTCGCGCATCACTTGGATGCACTCTCGACGTTTGCCATTAAAATATCGCCATAGAAACGGCCTTAAATAAACTATAAAAAAGTTTGAAGATCGTGTCTGAATGCTCTAATCGATTTTTTTATTGGTTAAAATCAATGGAGAATATCTCCACGGGATCGGCGCCTATGCTGTCAATAGAGGCCTCACTGAGCCATCGGATTTGATCAAAATTAATTTTCTTTTTTAAATTTGTGTTCTTAAGATGAACGAAGGTCTTACGGGTGTGGAACGACATGAGGGTGAGTAATTAATGACAGAATTTTCATTTTTGAGTGAACTAACCCTTTAAGTATAACATTCACACTGGCTGTCAATTTGTGCAGTGCTTGGCAATAGGTGACAGTTTATCCTGCTATTTTCATTAGTGAAGTTTTTTATTTCCCCATATTATTATTGCATTATTTATAATTGTTTGCCAAACTAGATTTTAATGATATTACAGTGGACTTACTGAACATCACACACTATGCAACGTCTACTATTAAGCAGTCTAATTTTAGTGTAGTAAAGTAAAGATTAATTAGTAAAGATTTTACACACAACTGAAGAATGAAATAATTTAATGTATGACAAGGTCGTATCATTACACTTATGAACAGGAAAGGATGATGTACAGTCTTTTAAAAAGTACAACAGTGATGCATGAAACTCAAAAAAATAAAAACTTATGCAAGAAAAATGCCAAACTATACATTTCCAAACCTGGTGATCTAAAATCTAGTGCTGTCAAATTGATAAATCGCATCTAACATAAAAGTTTGTTTACATAATATGTTTGATTAATCGATTTGACATTTAATTGACATATTACAATAAAATAGTTAAATTTGCAGAACCAACCAGCTAGCCAGAGTAATTCACAGTAAAATATTTCTGGCTAAACAACAAATAAAACATCCATAAAATGGTGTACAGTAAGAAGACATGCAGATAAGACTTAAGCAGGGCTTTAAAAGAAAACACGCTAGTGCTTTTATTAGTGGGTTGCATTTAAAAGGAACCTACAAACTTTTGATAAAACATTTCTTCACTACTTCAAATGCATACTTGAAAGAGATATGAATTTGTACATGCTTATCTCTCATCAAGACTCTTCCATTTCAACCAACATTTCAAATAAAACTTTCTCTGTGTCTTTTAAACTCTGTCTGAAGAGCTGAGCGTGTTGCCATGACACTTCACCCTCTCCTCCTGTGAGCTCCGCCTCCACAATCAGCTCTTTGCCTCCGGACAGACTTGAAGAGCAGTGCAGTTCACCATCTGTGAAAACAAACCGATTACTAATATTATAATTAAGCTTAATTGGTGGCAATCATGTTACATTCAACAACCATTTCAGTTTTTGAAGCACAACCTAATACACAAAGCACAGAGCTGATGCATTCAGCAGTGAGACTGATACCTCCAGGGAACTCTATGGTGGTCTCGGCGGAACGTAAACTCCAACGCACGCTGCCTGAATGGAAGGTCTGGCTGAAGGCTCGGACTGAAGCGGACTTGATCTTCATCCCTACTGGAGCGCAGTTAAATTTCCAGCTTATTTTTCCAAAGGGAGAGCCCTCCGTTCTAGCCAAATACACCTACAATCATTGAACCAGCAAAGTAAAATATTTAAACCAGCTGCATTTAAACACAAGTAAATGTGTCCTTTAGGACAATGACTAATATGATAGAATGGCCAACAATTAGGAATGCACGGATACTGTATTTCTGGTCGGTACGATAAGTCAATCATTATTTTAAATGTAATGGCCTGCCTATACACTACCATTCAAAAGTCTGGGGTAATGTATTAAATTGATCAAAAGTGACAGTAAAGACATAATGTTACAAAAGATTTCTACCCATTTAACTTTCTATTCATCAAAGAATCCTGAAAAACTGTATCATGGTTTCTACAAAAATATTAAGCAGCAAAACCATTTTCTAATATATTACAATGTAATATTTCACAATATTACATGTTTAATGTATTTTTGATAAGATGAATGCAGTCTTGGTGAGCAAGCATAAAAGACTTCTTTCAAAAACATTTCAAAAATCAAACTTTTGAATGGTACTGTATAATAAATCTATATTACTTTGCCAAATTTTTCTAATTTATTGAAAATAAAGAGTATACAATTAAAAAATGATACCACCAGGTTAATATTAAACAATATTAAAAATAAATAATTAAATATAAATAAATAAAAATCATGATAAACAATGAAGAAATAAAATTTAACATCATATGATATCATTACATTAAAATAAGTAAAATTAAGATATATCATATATATAGATATATCAGTAATATTGGTTAAATAAAGAAAGGAATTTTCCTTCATCTTCAAAAAAAGAAACCGCTGAAAGAAACAAACCATCTGCCAGTCATGCTCCTCTTTCCGGAACATATTTTCTGTCCTCCAAGCACCTTTCTGCCATCCTGGGATAGTCTCTTGGCCATTGCTCACTCTGAAGTAAGAGTCTTTGGTCATATTGTAGCAAATGTGAAAGACCTTGTTTTGCTTCTCAGATTCTGAAGGAATGAAGACACATTCCTGTGCATTCTGGGAGGAAACATACATAAAAAGTAAGGTAAGTTAATTATATATACACACTACCGTTCAAAAGTTTGGGATCGGTAAGATTTTTAATGTTTTTAAAAGAAGTTTCGTCTGCTCACCAAGGCTGCATTTATTTAATTAAAAATACAGTAAAAACAGTAATATTGTGAAATATTATTACAATTTAAAATAACTGTTTTCTGTTTGAATATATTTTATAAAGTAATTTATTCCTGTGATCAAAGCTGAATTTTCAGCATCATTACTCCAGTCTTCAGTGTCTCATGATCCTTCAGAAATCATTCTAATATGCTGATTTGCTGCTCAAGAAACATTTATGATTGTTTTTTTTTTTTTTTTTTTTCAGGATTCCTTGATGAATAGAAAGTTCAAAAGAACAGCATTTATCTGAAATACAAAGCTTTTGTAACATTATACACTACCGTTCAAAAGTTTGGGGTCAGTAAGAATTTTTTTTTTTTTTTTTTGAAAAGAAATTAAAGAAATTAATACTTTTATTCAGCAAGGATGCATTAAATCGATCAAACGTGATAGTAAATACATTTATAATGTTACAAAATATTATATTTCAAATAAACACTGTTCTTTTGAACTTACTAATTATCAAAGAATCCTGAAAAAAAAAATAAAATAAAATATTGTACACAAATCAGCATATTAGAATGATTTCTGAAGGATCATGTGACACTAAAGACTGGAGTAATGATGCTGAAAATTCAGCTTTGATCACAGGAATAAATTACTTTATAAAATATATTCAAACAGAAAACAGTTTATTTATATTTTATTTATTTCAATCACTCCAATGGAATAACCAGTAATGAAACATTGGGTAACAGTTAAGCATCTCACCCCTTTAGAGTCGCTCATACCAGTCTCCCCTCGAGCTGCCCTCCAAGCCAGAGATCCTGAGACACGACCACCCAACTCTCCAGATGCAGGGGTCTTGGGAGAAATAAACTCTACCAGCTCCACCAGCAGTCTTTGCAACAGCTGCTTCTTCCTCTCTTCTCCTAGAGACTGCTGCCTCTACAGGTATGGAGTGGTATAGAGTGACAGTCAGATACATTTTTTAGAGGCAATGATGAAAGGAGCTGTACTTTGGATGAGGACATGAAAATGAGAAACGTACTGTAGCATTGAGTGTGTTAATCGTATGAAGCAGCCATGTCTCCTGAACCTGTGTGCGTCTGGAAAGGACCTCTGGGTGTTTACAGGAGTACCTCCACGTCACATCCACAACCTGGTCCTTAGAGAATGCCAAGATGTAGGAGAGTTTCTTCCCCCAGCCGACTTCATACAGGAGGGGTTTATCGCATGTGTTCTCACAAGGGTCACAGTGTAGCCAGCGTTGCTGTGACTGAGAATACACCTCCGTCCACACGTGATCTGAAAGCAGGACAAAACTTTGTTTCTATTCCAATACGATATCATTGTAGTACAGTAAAGGCCCCGATATACTTCAAGTGAAATACTGGTGTGACATCATTTCAAACATATCAGGCCAAAACAAAGTTCATTTCGAGTTTGTTTTGGGATTTTGAAATAGCTTACAAAACCAAACTTCTTGGAAAAGTTGGCTCCAGCTGGTAAACAACTACCATTGGTCCATGGCAATTATGTAATAGATAAGTGTGGCTCTGAGGCTCCGCCTTTTTAGACATGGAAAAGTTCTCTGGTTCATTTCGTCTGTTCAGTCCATCAAGGTCAGATGCAAGTAAAACATGAACAGCCACTTCATAGTACAAACTGTTGTACTATAAAAGTTGTAATTCTAAATGAAAGCAACACTGACACTGTTTCATGTTTAATACTGTAAACTGCTTGCTTCAAAGCAATGTATTGTATAAAAGTGCTATACAAATTAACGTGACTTGACTGAAGTGAACTTCAGAGCTGGTGCAAATATACGTTGCTAATATGATCGGATGCTTTCTTAACTGCTGTTTTGTCACTGTCGCTTTTTGTTATGCGTTTATTTTGTTATTGAGAGGCAAGCGTGCAGCACAGATTTACACACTCATCTAAACGACGCTTCCAGCACAGAATGTTGCTGCACATACCTGCAAAGGTGTGTCGAATTTCTTTTTACCCCTAAGCTAAGAACAAAAAAGACCTTCACTGGGAGTATATCAGGGCCTTAATGCTGTAAGATTTCTACCTGTGCTGTCCCAGATATATCTGGCCTCAAGGCCTAAGGCTCGGCAGAGCAGGGTGAAACAGTTGGCCCATTCCCCACAGCGCCCTCTCCTGGTCTCCAAAAGCTTCTCTGGGTTATTGTACCTGCGGAAAGGAAAAGTAATGTGAATTTGGAATTATGACATGAATAACATTGCTCTTTTCCCAACCAAAACACCATTAAAGTGGTCAATGTGGTGGAGAGGAGGGTTTTTAGTGAATTTTAGTCTGTTCCTCACACTAATCTATTGTATGACTTTTTTAACAGCAAACAGATTCATATAGACTTGTTTTGTGGTAGTTTTATAGTGTTTTTTGTATGTTTTCTGTTATTAATTACTCACCCTGATGCCATTTCAAACACGCACGTCTTTCGTTCATCTTTGAAACACAAAATCTTTTTATTGAAATCTGAGAGCTTTCTGTCACTTGATTGACAGCCTACGCAAATACAATATCTGCTCTGTCGTCAACACAACATGCATGTGTCGTGGTTCTCTCGTGAACATGCTTTGGAGATTAATATTTTGTAAATAAAGTGGTAAATTATGTTTTTTTGCACAAACAAAGGACTCGCGTTGCTTCATAAAATTGAGGTTAAACCACTGGAATAACATGGATTACTTTAATGATGTCTTTACTACATTTCTGGGGCTTGAAAGTGGTAGTTGCATAGGCTGTCAATGTAGGCACATAAAAGCACTCAGATTTTATTAAAAAGATTTTCATTTGTGTTCTGAAGGTGAACGAAAGTCTTACGGGTTTGGAACAACATGAGGGTGAGTAAATTTCATTTTTGGGTGAACTAACTCTTTAACAACCCCTGGTCACTATATCATTTTGTTGTTTGCAGCATAAACATATAAAATTTATGATTTTGTGTTTCAAAGAGCAAAGAATGTCATACAGGTTTGCAACAACATGAGTATGAGTCAATTTCGGGTGAACTATCCCTCTATGCTTATTTATTAATTTAACATGGAGAATATAGAATAAAATTGCTGCATAAAATTGAATGCAAGATACTAGACCTTCAGTATCATTAACAGTGTTAACTTCCTGATGAGAATGAGAAGCAGATGTACCTTGGAAATCTAGTGGAGAGTTGGCAGGTGTGACAGTAGTGGTTCTCCACACGGCCTGCATCCCAGCGTAGGTCATCACTTGAGGGGGAGAGGGATCCAGAAGGCTGGGTTGTACCTCCACACCGGCTACATGGCAGATTGTCCACCCAGGAAAAGAATTCCCCTTTGAACCACTGCAACAGGTCTAGAACTAACATGTCCTCCTCACCTAGACTACATGCTGAGAGTAGAATACAACACAAACATGAGTCAACTTGTGATAATCCGGACTTCATTTCATACAAGTATAAATCAGTGTAAACATTTTTCAAAATGTCTTTGCATAAAACATTTAAATGAGAGATATTAATTGTTTAAAGGGTCATGAAACCCTAAAACACATTTTTTTGAGATGTTAACAGATATGTAGAGGTTGCACATCAATGATTATAACAATAGCACTCATTATGTTTATTACTAAGGGTAAAGAGGTTGTTTTTTCCTTTTTGGAGCCGTTTCGTTCTTCCAGTTTAAAAACAAAGTTGAACCAACGTCATGAAAAGTGAATTAAATGTAAATGAATCAAATTGTGCGTTAATTCGGAGTGGTGATATCATGTCTTGCTAACCTGGATCTGCATCCTTGGCTTGTTTCAGCCGTTCTTTAGCCCTGGACCTGAACAGTTCATGAGGTATGCAGCTCAGAGCCTTCTGCTGCAGTTCAGGGTTCTCGTATATCATCACATGTTGGAAGTTTGACTGAACAGTCCTAAAGAATGTCACGCTGCTCGACTAATACAAAAGAAAAACGTGAAATGACTGAAAATGCAAAGAATGCAAGTCTTCAAACCATTTAGTTTTCCACATTATTAATTTTGCTGGTTTATTTGGTAGTGCAGAAAGTTTATGATATCATCCTTAAAAGAAAACATGCAAATAGGACTCTAAACCTATAAAACGAAAACTAAGAAGTAGGATGAAAAAAAAAGTCACCGTGAAAGGTATAGAAGCTGGTGCAGGTGTAGGGACAGCAGTGGCAGGCGCAGGGCCTGCAGAAGAAGAGGAGGGTGGTGGTGGTGGTGGTGGGGCAGGATTTGGAGGAACTCTGGCACTTTGTGGGTTGGATGCAGCTTTGCTCGTATCAAGCCTCTGGTCTCTCTCGGCGGCAATTGTCTCCCGCACCTGCCTCAACCTCTCCACAGATGCTGTTTTCGGAAACACCAAGTGGGTTTCAGCCTAACAGGGACACATACAAATATTAAATCAAACATGTGTTCATGCTTTGAAACCATAAAGGGAACTATATATGCTTTTATATATATATATATATATATAAAATCACCAACACCAACCTCTTCAAATCCCATCTCAAAGAGACATTCAACTGCTCCTTTGACAGGCAGAAGCTTGGTGGAGAATGTTGGGTTTCCAATACGGATTGATTTGTATTTATCCTCATTTGGGTTCCTACAAAACACACATGCACAAGATCAAACTAGAAACTGAAAAAAATCCAGCGACAGAAATAATTTGTAGCTTTGATGTCGAACACAATATGGTGGATGTAGAACAAGGAATTAAAAAAAAAGAAGATAGTTGGACACACTGTCCTATATGGACAACATACATACAGAAGAGATCAAGCATAACAACATTCCAGCCGGCACGAGTGTCTCCGAAACACTTTACTTACCTAAGAATGTTGTCCGCATATGTAATAAGCAATTTAGAAACATCCAAAAACACCTCGGTAGGATTTTCGCACAAAGCAGTGACTCCTTGAGACCGAGACATGGTTTTACATTTAACTTCTACAATAACACTAAGTACATCCGCGAGAGAAGACGTAAAAAGACGTAACCGACTTCTACTGCAGGGTTGCCAGGCCAGGTCGGAAGTGCGTAACAAAATTAGCCCAATGGCCAATTAAAAGTAGACCAAAAGTAGCCCAATGACCATATCCCAAACATCAAATCTCAAAATATGCCATTCCCATAACTAAAATACATATTTTACAGTCACTGTTATGTGAATTGAAAACCACTATATCGTAATGATCGTTAAACACAGATTAAAGGCTCCCTACCAGTGGCCCTCCTTCACAAAACTTAACATTAGGCAGTTTTATCATTGGTAGAATATACAATATTTCAATACAAGCATTTCAGTCAAATATAATTTATGCAATGTGTCAAATCTTTACCCACGGGAGGAAAAAAATCAACCCGTGGCAACAATTTAAAAGTAGCCCAAATTCGCAGGAAAACAGCGGACTTGGCAACCCTGTCAATGAAAGTTGCGAATTTATAGCTGTCCTTTATGCGCCTGGTTGATATTTTCTATAAAGAAATATTGTCTGATATGTTGTCTTGTTGTTTAATATTTCATATAACTATAAAATAAACAAAATGTCTTTAAACATATTTTTAAGTGCACGTTTTGGCACAACTGAATCGTCTGCATGCAATCATAGATGGACAGGCGATCCCATAGCGACTTCAGAAATTATGGCATGATAAAAGTCTTTTAAAAGTCCTTACAAATCAAATAAACCAATTCTTCAACTAATTTGTCCTGTATTTTTTTTTTTTTAATCATAATGATAATTTACTCTTGGTATATTGTGGTTGAAATGATAATTTTACACCAAAACACAAGATAAGCTGTATATTTCACAGGATTTAAAATATCATATATTATACAATTATTAAAATAATTGAATAATATATTACTATAAAAAAAATGTTTAAATAATTGTTTAAAAAATGCATAAAATATTGATATAGCTAATATTATTAAGGGAGTTGGTTACACATAAAAGTAGATCTGGCTCCAGACATTTTCTTCCAGTTTGGAAATGGAAAATGTTTAATTAATTCTTGTACATATCCATTCATGTCTGTTCAGTAGGTTACCCATATACATGTATTTTTATTCATTTCCTACCCAGTCCATCATTCTTTTGCTCATGCACAACCTGTTTAATTATTATATTATACATACCTGTTTAATTATTTCCGCAAGCACTTTTTCATGCTACACAGCTGAATATTTTAGAATATATTTCTCTATTCATATATTCTTTAAATGTATTTAATGTTTACTATTTTTGTTTTATGTCATAATATTATGATCTTAATATCACTATGATATTGATAAATAAGTGAAGTATTTTCCCTGTTTTTAATTCTTATTGTACTTTTGTTTACCACAATTTATACTTTATTTTTTCATAATTTATGCAATATTTATACTATACTATAACATGCTGTAAAGTGTAGTTCACTTTTAATTGCGAATAAACAAATGTCTATTTTTTATGTTCATTTGCATATAATCGTAATTTAAATTCTCAGCAAGTGTCAGTTCTGCATTTATTTTATAAGACCGAAAAATTAATCCAGTTTCCCAACATCTGAATTCCTCTGATTCATATGCTCTGCTAAAAGCTGATCTCAGATCTGCCGGTAACTCTTTCACTACTTTGAGCTGCTTCTTGTTCCGGCCAATAAGGCGCGAAGTTATTCAGCCCAGGTAGCGTGCCATCACAGTGAGGTGGTCTTTGTAAGTTTGAAAAATAATATCTACAGCAGTAATGTTTTAAACACGACGTTACCTAAAAATCACTATCTTATATTATATTGCTATACTTTCGTTTAACTTTATCAAACAGCTCATTTTCAGTGTTTGTTTGCAGCTTCAGCTACACGTGGAATTGTCTGTTCAAACTTGCGCAGGAGCTTTCATACAGTGAAAAAAACAATGGCAGAAAAACCGATGTGGGAGCAAATCGGCACTGGATTCGTGCAACACTATTATCAGCAGTTTGATACAGACCGCGTGAAGCTCGCCGACCTGTATGTAAGTGAATTATTGCGAGTAAATGACTGTCAATGAACTTCATTATCTCGCGTGATGAGTGTGAGTTACGATAGCAGTATTATTTTGTTTTCATCCATGATTTTTGTGTTTTAGCTGTTATTATTAGTCAATTCTATGCTTGTATGCCTGATTATGATATACTTTTTTTTCTCTTCTAGACCGATGCTTCCTGTTTGACATGGGAAGGGGAGGGATTTCAAGGGAAGACTGCAATCATGACCAAACTAAATGTAATTTACCTTATTTACTCCTGTCATTAGTCATATGCACAGTTGTCTTCCTGACTAAGTTTAACAGAATGTTCCTATCTGCAGAGCCTTCCCTTTCAGACCATTCAGCACAGCATCACCGCTCAGGACCATCACCCCACTCCAGATAGCTGTGTCATGAGTATGGTCATGGGCCAGCTCAAAGTAAGATGTGATGATAGATTGCATTTATTAAAACAGTTCTGTTTCATCAGACAACTGTTTGTCTGTCAAAATTGAGATTAATTGGTAGATTTATGCATTTTTGTTTAAAGAAAATGGCACATTTTGATACCTTTCAAAACCATTGATATTATATACGGAAGATTGTTTAATAAATTATAATAAAATTGCCACTTTTTATCTCACAGTTCTGACCTTTTTTTCTAGCAATTTTTTTATTTCTCACAATATTATGGACTTTATATCTCAATTCTGAGAAAAAAGCCAGAATTGTGCATTATAAACTCAGAATTATGAGAATTAAAGTCAAAATTGTGAGATATAAATTTGCAGATGCAAGAAAAAAAGATTAATTTCGACTTAATTTCTCGCATATCCAAGTTTAAACCTTTTATCTTATAATTGTGAGATATAAGTTGCAAGGAAAAAAAATATTCTGACTTCCTTTAGAATTATATAAACTCGCAATTCCGACAATAAAATCTAGAATTATGAGATAAAAAGTTGGTTATGTTTTTAACTTTTTATTTAGTGGTAGAAACAAGCTTCCGTAATTGTAAATAGTTACTTATTATTATAGATGTCTTACAGTGTAGGCTGTAAAAAATCATTTATATTGTTTTTGTGTGTTTTTACAGGCTGATCAGGACCAAGTTATGGGCTTTCAGCAGGTCTTCTTACTGAAGAATGTTGATAACAAATGGGTCTGCACCAACGACATGTTCCGATTAGCTCTTCATAACTTTGGAGCATAGTTTTGTAGTATTTACAGTCCATGCAACTTTTGTATCCGGAGTATGGTTACACATTTCACATTCTGAACTGGTTTCATCTTACTTTGCCAAAGATCTTGAAGTTCCATGATCATCTCCAGATTAGAAAAAGACATGTTAAAAACAACTGATTATAATAATCGTAATTTGTATGTTGTGGCATGCACTGTGTGAAAATTTTGATAATAAATTTCCTGTTTGTACAATCCGTCTTTGAAAAATTGTGTTGAAATGTCTTGGTAAAACATCTTGGATCCTGATTTATGATCATCTAAATAATAAACAGATTTTACATTATTGAGACAATTGAGGCCATGACAAAAGTATTAAAACTAATAGAAAAACATTGTTAACAGATGCCCCAGTCAGTTTGTAGTCATGATTTTTACCTCAAAGATTCATTTAAATTCATAAGAAAACATTTCTGCCATTGCAGAAAAAGGAAAAAAAAAACTGTAATGTTTTTGTAGGTGAAACATTGTCTGTCCACCAGAGCACAATACCAGTTATAATCAATATATTTGTAATGTAAAACAAATAGTTCTTGACTGGTACTGGATGCTGATTGGTCAATACAGTATAGTCAAGTGAAGAGGTTTATTGTCATTTCTGTCAGAGGAAGAAACAAAATACATTGTGAAAACATTTTACATATAAAACAGGTCCTTATAAGGACAGAATTATATATATATTAAAAAACCAATAAATACACTCCAAAGTAGCTGATCTGACACCCCCCTAATGAAGGCTTGGGGGGCGGGGTTCAAAGAAAGTAGTCTAACCGTAATGTGAAGCGTTACCTATAAATATGAAGATTGCATCCTGACATTTACAGTAGTCATTTTCTTTTACGCATAATTGGAGTGTTGAGCATTAGCCTATGACTAATCACACGTGTTTTTTTTTGTTTTGTTTTTTTTGTTTTTTTGGTTTTGAGCTTAGGAATGCAATGTCCAGTCAGAGGCGTTTTGATTCGTCACCGCGCAAATGCCTGTATCATGAGGGTTGTGTGTGAGTACGCCATTTTATTTATGGACAATATTTTTGTAGTGGAAGGTTGACACTTAAATTTGCTTAACATTTTAATGAAAATCTGTCCATAATGGGCTATATGCACGGAGCGTTCTTTAGAACTTCCGCAATAATATAAGCCAGCTCGAAAACTTCCGGTGAGATGTCATTTGCTGGTGTGTTGAGCATCAGTAGTGTATTACTTAGTTTATAATCAGAATATAGTCACTTAAATAGTCAGGCATAGCATTAATTTAGTTATTCAAACGTAAGACAGCATAAAAAATAAATAAATAAAGCCGTAGCCTACCTCATTGTTCCTCCTCGGCTAAATTCAATTCGACCATCAGTTTTCACACTTTTATGTGAAAAAAGCTTCAAAAATTAAATATTTATTGTGCACTTTAGTTAGATTAATTGAATAAAATGTGTGTTTTTACAAGTGTGCTGAAATCATTGATCTTGCGCTGCACTGACTGACAGCTGCTGTGATTAAAGGGAAAGCGCAGTGCTCGCTTTTCTGTGTCATTCATTCACAAGAAAAGTTATTGTTTTTCTTAAGATTTTTTGAGCATTTCATACTTCACATTGACAAAATGTATTTTTAAACCTAGTTATTTTATATTGTTTAATATTTAGTCAAAAACATAGTGAAAAGCGATTAGAGGAAATGGCTGATATATGCGCAAATAAATGCTACTTTGCCGCCACCTGCTGGTTAAAATGGTAATTGTTGTCTTTCTATCAAATGTTAAATTTCCTACATTTTTTAAACGTTCGGTTTTTTACAATGGGGACAATCTCAGAAGGATGAACAAGTAATGTTTGTGGTCATCACATTAAAAATAAGATTTGAAGTGCTGGGGAAAAAAATGCGTGTGTGTGTCTAATTACAGACACAGCGTTTTTAAACGGTCCCAATAGCTTCGTCTTTATTGCAATCAATAAAACTGGTTTATTGGCAAATTAGGCAAATGTGATAACTGCATTAAAATATGAATACAACATTAAAAAGTCAACCATTGATGGTTTTGTGTCGATGTACAGCGACTACAGAATGAACAGCTAACAGTTCACCGGAAATGCCTGAGCTGGCTTAATGACAACCAGGAAGTAACCGTGCATATAGCCTATTATATAAGAATAATGTAACTTGTTATTTTTTAGACAATATTTAATAATTTTAAATAATAATTCAACATTAAACATGAAATTTATTTCACGTACAACATAAAATTGCAGAAATTTCCAAGGTTAGCACTGTTTTAGAAGATTTTTTAAAGAAATTCTGATCGGCGATAATTAACTAATTTGGTAAATAGGTGCAATGCCGTCATGAAACATACGCCGCATAGTAACCATTGTTTGAATTGTTATCAGGTCATTGAATTAAAAAAAAAAATGATTGCTGAAATTTGCAAACGCATTATTTGTGAATATTTTTACATTGGTTCGGAAATTTAAATTTTAAAAATGCGAACGGAATGTGTGATCAAATCTTTCAAAAATTGCTTCTCATGTGTTGTCCAATGTAACTTTTTTGTCATGCAATAAAAACAGAAGTGAATTGTTAAAAAATTCATTGCAAGTAGCTATAAGCCGTTTTTATATGCCTATGCTAGTATCAGTTACTTTTTACTCATTGGATGAAGACTAGTGGTGTGATATGACTTCAGCAACAAAACCCCTCCCATCTTGTGCTGTTGCTCAGCAACGAGCTGACTGTTCAAGCTGCCATCTAGTGGCTATGCCTGTGAATTACAAGTAACTGCGCCCCCTCATGACCAGACCACTTCTAAGAAAACCCATTATCATGATGAATATTTAAAAGACTGAAACTAACCACAACCAGAGCAGGTCCCAACTTAAAAGTTGTACATACTACTCCACGTGATTACCCCTGAGAACCAGCAGGAGTGATATATAAGAACTTTTTTCCATTTCAAGCGTACTAAAATTCGATTGGCCAGGCACGCAGTATGATAATTATGCCCTGACGTCACTTCCCAGTTGTTCAATGCGCCATTTTCTCGAGTCTAAACGGCAAGCACAATAAATGAGTCCTACTTGCAAAAATTAATAAATACTCTCCATTGCTGGTTTCCATAGTTGAGAGCGCAGAATTATTCTTTCAACATCCTACACCGCTTCCACATCTTCTATCATCGGTTTTGGCAAGCACGCGGATTGGTGAAAGTAGCTAAATCCCCTCCCTGAGTCTGTGTGGCGGTGAAAAAAGGTAATGTCCTCACAATTAGATAGCAGCGGGAACATTAGCTTTTGCGTTTAGTTGTTGCGGGTTCTGTATGATCAGGAAGTAGTACGAAGCCCATTAGCCGAGAGCTGCGAAGAGGTTACTTTATGACATCACTGCGTTATTTAGAATCGCGCGTTCTAGAAGGGAATCAGTTGTTCTGCGATGTGAAATAATTCCTGTCGAATTCTTATTGATGTGGGGCGCATGGTAAATTACATTTCGCTAGTTTAGAGTTACGTTAGACTCTTTTGTTTCGAACATTTAGTGTGCTTTGGCGGGCGTGGATATGTTTGGTCACCGGTCGCAGTTGATGCTTGCAATAAATAAATAATTACAGCTTGAATTAGAAATTCGCTTTGGCACATTTAGGCTAGGACAATGTAAACGTATTTTGTCATAAAGTGTTTTTATTTGACTGATGCAGGGCTGAGATGTGAGATTTTGACTGTATCTGTACAGTCATAGCACTAAATATATTTGGGTAATAGCATGTTGATTTCGTGAATATGAAGTTGTAGATATTACACGAGGTAGTCCTCCTCCATGTCCAGATGTGTTGTTTAATTTGCTGTGGTACTGAATTCATCAGTTATCACTGCATGCATTTTCAACAGGCAGAGATGTGAAGCACCTATTAAAAACATCATACGACTTTTCACCACAAAATAAATGATTTTTTTTACCAAAAGAAAATGAAGTACTGTCACTGTCATTTTGCACATCTTTTCATGACAAATAAGCACAATTTTAACCCTAAATCAATTTTTGAATAGTTGAGTGATGATGATTGCAACCTTCCATAAATTAATCCAGTCAAAAGTGACAAAAGATATCCCAAGATATTCCCAAGATATTTCAAATTTGCACTGGCAAAACACCTGTTTGTTCAGACTGACTATTTTAATAATTAAATTAAATAAAAATTCCTGAAATACAGTTGCAGGTGGGAAATATCATATAAGCTAATCACATTTTATATATAAACTGAAACTTTATGGCTATTATAGAAGAAATCTTCAAAAGTAAAATATCAACACTGGCATTACTGTAATGAATGCCAGAGGGAGAATATGTGTGTAACTGTAATAAAAAAAAAAAAGGCTACTAAAAATCATAATGGTCTTTTTGGGGGATGAAATGTGACATAAACATGTAGTCATGAAATTCTACTGCTTCTTGAATTATGCAGTTGGATTAGTGGAAGTACTTACACTCACCAATGTTACATCTATGATATAATTTGAAGTATATGAACATTATATGCTTTTTTCATGTTACCACAATTAGTTAAGATACTTAGAGTGGTGTTCCATATTTTGGGTTACTTTCTGAGGGATTATGCAATTATTTAATTCCTCTGATTCACTATTAGTTAGGGTTTAACAACAAAACATTTAAGGCTTTTTTTTCTTCACTTGTGCTCACTCTTGATTTGTGTATTTAAATCAGAACTGAATGTCCATACTATTATTTTCCAAGGGATTAATTTGGATCCATTGCTCAGACACTGTAGTCAATATGCGATAATATCTATGTTGATTTCCATAGTAATGATGTAGGTGTCCACATGGTACCCGAAGAGTTCCTACAAAAGCTGAGAGTAACAAGCTACCAGGGCTTGGAATTTAGTAAGGATGCTAAGGACATGTCTCTACCGACATCCAGTTACTACTGACCATTTTTGATCAAACAGTTAAAACATATACAACCACTGTTGTCTGTTGGTGTCTTGTTGTTATAGACAGAGTCCAGGTTGAGATGTTTTTTCAAAAAAATATTTTCTGGTGTTCTGAATGGTTTTGTAAAAATCAGATTGTGTGTGTTTTCTGACTGTGAAAACTGAAGTGATTTAAATCAGCGATGCAAAACAATTTTTTTTCTTCCTGTCTGAGCAAAAAATGATTGGTTAAGAAGTGTATGAAATACCCCTAAATCTGTCGCTGAGCATTTATTGCAGTCTTACGTAATCAGGCTGTAGGATTTCAGGACTGGTCAATAAATCAAAATAAAAATCACAAAATAATGACATCATCCAAATGGAAACCAAAGTGATTATTTTTCAGGCATACAACCATGTACCAGTTTCCAGTCAGAGGGTTGGAGAAGATCCGCAGAACAAGACGAAAAGTGAAAAACATTCTTGGAGAATTTGGACTTGAAGAATGTCTTAATTTGGGCCAGGTATGTTTGTTTTGTCAAAATGAAACAACTGAAATCTCATGTCCACGTGTATCAAAATAGCCTTTTATTTTAAAAATATATTTCCATTTGAAATGTTCTCTCCTTTTTGTTTATCAGGAACTCCAGGAATTTTACCCAGGAGACAATGTTTTTGATGCCACAGACTGGTGCAGTTTATCTGATGGCTTTGACGGCCGGTGGAGGAAGAAGGTGAATGTCACTTCAATAAACGTGCTTAGCTTAACTGAGCTAAATATTAAATTTAGCTAAATAATTAGCATCTCTGAATATTGTGTGACAACTGGGTGAAATTCTAACCAAGCGTTCTCCATCCTCAGTGGGAATATCGTACACAAGGATTGTGCTGCACTTTGTGCGAGTTCTCTACAAGATCCTGGCATGCCTACAAAACCCATGTTCAGCGCTACCATGATGAAGAAGAGCGCCTGTGCAAGCTTTCAGCCTGTACTTCCTGCCCATTTATAGCTCACCCAAGATTGGTCTCCAGGCACCTCAAATTGTTCCACGTTGAGGACACAAAGTTAGAAACCCCGGCTGTCCCTCAGCTGCCTCCAAGGGCTGTAAACGGCACAACATTTCAGTGCAGAAGATGCCATATACAAGATACACTTTTGTACAGTGTTAAAAAGCATGTTCTTCTTTATCACTACACTTCCACGTTAAATAAATATGCCGGGCAGAGATCGGAGCGGGAACTTGTGGCTCTAGGAGACAGGTCTCAGAAATTCTACTGCAAAAAGTGTTACGTATCAGCTGAGACATCCGAACACTTGCTCTATCATCTTCTAACCTCAGAAAAGCACAAGGAGCTGGATGTGCATATCAGAGCTCTAATTTTTGAAACAGATAGTAGTAAGAAACAGTACCCTGCTCTAGCACCGAAAACACAAGGCCCTCCTGCTCTCTTGATGATGAAAGATCCGCCAGCGGTGACAGCTACACTAGCTGCTGGTGGAATTAAAGGGCCGGAAAGTGGTGGTTCTGCAGTCATTGCTGCCCCAGGAACCAGCCAGGCGTTTCTCCCAACTCAAGCTTCTGCTCTGGTTCAGCTTGCAAGCGCTGAAGCGAAGGGTTTACTGAGGCCTGGAGTTCCATTGGCTTTTCAGAACGCCCAAATCACCAGACCTGCTGTGCCTCCTGCTCCTATTGGTGTTCCTCAAAACCAGGTGTCCGTCAGAGTAGGCCTACCTAATCAGTCACAACTGCAACCTGTTTCCCGCCAAATTGTCCTACCACCAGGTGTTCGCCTTAATGTACCTGCTGTTAGGCCACCGCCACCTCAGTCCCTCGCTGCTAATCCAAGATTGCCCATAAATCAACCCACCTCTGGAGGCACCATGCTAACCTCTCAATCCCTTCTAAGTCATTTGATCCCCACCGGCAACAAAGTTGATGGTTTGCCTACCTACACTCTTGCGCCTTTGCAGGTCCTATCGGTCCAGGGAAATAACTCCCAAGGAGTCAGCAAACCACCTCTGCCTGCATCCCAGAACAACCCTCCTGCTCAGCAAAACAAGCAAATCAGCTCTTTGCCAGCCCCTAAACAAACCAAGAAGTGGATCACGTGTCCTATTTGTAATGAACTCTTCCCATCTGATATTTACGAGTCCCATCCAGAGGTTCACAAAGAGGCAGCTAAAATGCCCAAGATTGGTCTAGCTGCTCGTGCTCCATTTTTGAAAAAGATGCCAGATAAGACAGTGAAATGCTTGACATGCAAGATCTTGATTTCGGAAAAGGGAGTTTTTGAACACCTGCTTCATGGCATGAACTGCTTGTTTTGCTCTGGGCTCTTCTATTCCATAAAGCAGCTTGTCGACCATATCCAGATGGAGCATAATGTGAACCGAAAGAGCAACTGTGACTTCATGAGGCGTGAATACAGACTGTATACTGATGATTCGGGGAATCTGCTTTTCCCTTACTTCGACATCCGAACCACGGCTCCTAAACTAATAATGGGTGAAAAAGAGCTCAATCTTGCATTGGTCACAAGCTCCCTCGATCTGATCTTTGTGAAGATGTTGCCCAACAATCCTCAGGGTGTTGGTAAGCTGTCCACACCCTGCAAGATGCCCACACCCAATCCTGACAGCACTGAGTGCCCCTTCTGCTCGGAGAAGCTTCTGAACAAGGAATGCTATCAAATGCACCTCAAAGAGAAGCATTTCATTGTGCCCACTCTGCATGCTATACTTAAAACCCCATCGTACAGATGTCTCTACTGTGGTGGTGTGTACACTGGGAAGACCACTACCAAGGCCATCATTGTCCACTTGGCTAAATGCCGCAGTGCACCGAAGAGTCTCAAGGATGGTGATAAACTGACTTCAGGATTAGCTGTTACTCCCAGAGCAAACCGAGCACTTGTGTCATACCCAGCTCATCCAAAACAGATCACTGGTCCAACCCCGACTTCAGTTCAAGCCTCGGTTCCTGCCACAAAGCCACTAGAAACCGAAGCGGAGATGCAGAGCAAGTTGCGCCTGGAAATAGCCTTCAGAGAAGCTATGGAGGCGAATAGAAGAGAGCGGGAGGAACGGTTGGCAAAGAAGAGAAAACTCGAGCGAGATAGGATGGCTAGTCTGGCGGTCCCCTCACCTGAAGTTGTAGTCGATCCTTCTGTAAAATTAGCATTGGATCCTTCTGGAATGGAGTCGAGCTCCTTCGAAGAACGACGTGAGTTTATCAATAAGTACTTTAATACACAGCCTTACCCACTCAAGAAGGAGATCATTGCCCTGAGTAGCCGTTTACTGCTTAACAAAACTGACGTGGCTTGCCAGATTGGTACAAAGCGCACCAGATGTCTGAAGAACATACAGAAAACCAAGGCCGTGGTACTTTTAGGCTTCAATATGGCAGAGCTGAATAAACTGAAGCATAATCTTTTCATCCCGGAGATTGAGCCTGAGAAGCTGAGTACCGTGACAGACACAGAGATGGAGGTCCTCCAAGAGTAGTTTCCCAATAGTAATAAAGACAAGGAGGACTTGCAATGCAAATTTTACTGAGAGCCTAAACTGTTACGTGTTTCTTGAAACAATGCAAAATATGTTCCATTCTCACCAAAACTAGTGTTAAACTGTTAACCTAGTAGAACTTAAGAGATTGAAACAAGTGAAGATGTGTTTGATATTGGCTGCTGTTCATTAACGTACGTGTGTGTGAATGCTTACGTTTTGTTTCATATTAATCATTTTAAAGTATACATTCATTACTTTTCACTGAGACATCACTTCAAGCAAAGTTCATGTACAAATAGATGTTTGTAGCCCATTTATAGTTCTAGGGTTGAAGAATTTGTGTGATTATACGTTTTATATTTTCCAAACCTCATAAACTTTTTTTTTTTTGTGACATTTTCTTTATATATTTGTTGGAATGTTTAATGTTTAATGGTTACCCATTTCCCTTTTCTTTTAGACCATGTGTATTTCTATTAATCAATTCCATTTATTGTTAAATTTAATTTCTATTTTGCTTGCCTTATACTTTTATAAATATGGTATTCAAATTATTGTTTTGATCAGATTTTTTGCCAAAAAAGTTTTCTCTTATTAATTCATGCTGCTTACCTAAGTGACTTCGTCTGCGAAGCTTCACACTTTTGTTGTGAGGATTTATTTGTTTGCTGTTCATTTCAATTGTATAATGATTGTAAGCATCAGGATATCTTGTAGACCCTTGGTTTCCCACTTTATTTCCCCTGTTCAGTATTCATAAAGTAAATGACATGTTCATATTCACAGTAAATGACAACAACTAAGCTTACAGAATGGAAGCTGTGTAAATAAATTAGAGCATATAAATATATACATACAAGTTCACTTTTTTCTGTTGTATGTTGTGAGTAATGGGCGTTGTTAAAAACTCAAACCTATTTGTCATTTTCAGGGATCAACATTTATAGGTTAACCATTGTGTAGTTTATTTAAACTAGTGTTTATTTACAGAACACAAATGAAGAAAATAAACTTAAATCTTATTTGAAGATTTAAAATGTTATCAGTATACATATTTGCTTGCTAACGCAGTGTTCATGCTGCCAGTTGTGAGATAATCCTTGAAATTTAAAGAGTATTCTGTCATAAACTATGAAGTATTGAAGAATAAATATTCCAGTCTCTTAATTAAAAAAAAGTTCACAAAGGATGAATGCATAGTAATTATGAAACAAATAGCAAAGAACTATTTTGAATAGTTTTAGCTGCAAGACACACTTTATTTTGTCACAAGACAACATTAGACAATAGTAGAATTCATTGCTGTGCATATTTGTTCATGATTAAGGCCAAATAATAATAATAAATATTAATCTTAAGTCTTGATTCCTGAATGACCCTTTGAATACATTTTAATAATTTAAACACTACATATGAATCTGTATAATACCCGGACGAGTTTGAAAAATTTCTTGTTATTGACTCCATAGCAGCTTTCTCCAATCCAGCAGAGGGCGATATTGATATATGTTCACGCATTGTCCACTAGCCGCGGCAGCCGCTGTCGTCGTAGTAGCCAGGCTCCTAAAAACCGTAGTAAGCCGTGTTATACATCTGATAAATTCAGAATAAACACTTTATCTACACATAAAGTTCATTTAAACTGTAAGGTAAGGATTGCATTTCACTTTAATTTTTCCCCGTTTTATTGCTCTAATATTTAACCGAAGAAAACTTCTGTTGACGTCTGACAGTATTTTCTAGAATTTTCTGAGCTAATTGCTAACGGGAAATCAGCGTGTGAAATGTAAACAAATCAGTTTTGCGTTTTATTTTGTAAAGTTTGAAAAGCCTGGTGTGGTTTGTAAACATATATGACAACAACCTCATGTGCCTTTTTAGAAGTGTTTTTGGATTACCATCAAAATGTCGTACATGCTCCCTCATCTTCACAATGGTTGGCAAGTGGACCAGGCTATTTTATCTGAGGAGGACCGTGTGATTGTTATACGATTTGGCCACGATTGGGACCCTACGTGTATGAAAATGGATGAAGTATTGTACAGCATCGCCGAGAAGGTATTTACAGTTTCCCAACTTGGAACAGATTTGGTGTATGTGTAGGACTTGTTGATGAAGATGTCTTTGGGAACAGTTATTTATGTACCATTATTCTATCAGTGTTTTGTGTGCCTAATATCAAGTGTTTCCTCAGGTGAAGAATTTTGCAGTAATTTATCTTGTGGACATCACAGAAGTGCCAGATTTCAACAAGATGTATGAGTTATATGATCCTTGCACAGTCATGTTCTTTTTCAGGTAAGTCTTCAGATTGTATAGTGACTACAGAGGGTCAGGCAGCAATTGAAAGGGATGCTTCACATAATAATAAAAATTCTCTCATTTACTGACACTTGACATTCTTCTGTGGAACACAAATAGAAAATTTTAGAAAAATAAAACATGAGAGATAATTTTCATTTTTGGGTGGAGTATCCTTTTAACCATATGGGAGTCCATCGAAATGCAGGGTGTTTTACTAAGTTTTTAAAGGGTTAGTTCACTTTCAAATGAAAATTAGCCCAAGCTTTACTCGCCCTCAAGCCATCCTAGGTGTATATGACTTTTTTTCTGATGAACACAATCGAAGATATTTTAATAAATATCCTGATGCATCCGAGCTTTATAATGGCAGTGAACAGGGGTCATGAGTATAAGCTGGATAAAGTGCTTCCATCCACATCCATCCATCATAAACATATTCCACACGACTCCGGAGGTTAATAAAGGCCTTCTGAAGTGAAGCGTTTGTGTAAAAAAAAAAAAAAAAAAATCTTAAAAAAAACTTTAACAAGTTATGAAGTAAAATATCTAGCTTCCGCAAGACTGCCTTCTGTATTCAAGTTACGAAGAAAGTGTAAACTGGTTTTGCGTCAGTTGCACTTTTCCATAAGTTGAATAGGGAAGGCGTAGGATGTAGCGTAAGCTTTTTGAACTTCAAGAGTTTTACACTTTCTTCGTACGTTGAATACTGAAGGCGGTCTGGTGGAAGCTAGATATTTTACTTCATAACTTGTCAAATATGGATATTTTTCTTACACAAATGCATCGCTTCGCTTCAGAAGGCCTTCATTAACCCCCCGAGCCATGTGGAATATGTTTATGATGGATGGATGTGGATGGAAGCACTTTCTTCAGCTCATACTCGTGAATCCTGTTCACTGCCATAAAGCTCAGATGCATCAGGATATTTATTAATATTTTCTCCAATTGTGTTCATCAGAAAGAAGAAAGTCATAGGATGGCTTAAGGGTGAGTAAAGCTTGGGCTAATTTTCATTTGAAAGTGAACTAATACTTTAAGCTTTATTTTTTTTGTTTATTTATTTCCTTAAATGTTTCTGTTTCAGTGTTTATTGGCTTTAGGTTTTAATGATGTTTTAGTAGGATAGATATAAATATTGCATAGACACGGTTGGTAAGAGATTCTATCACATTAGCCTTGTGACAACAGTTCTAAAATGGTGTGTATGTGTGGTTTTAATTTTGCCCTGTGAAATCTCATTGTAAGTGCCTTGCTGTAACCTATATTTTTGAGTCAAAATTATTATTTTTTTCACCTAAAAATGAAAATTCTGTCATTTACTCACACTCAGGTTGTTCTAAACCTGTATGAATTTACAGGTTTAAACAACTCGAGGGTGAGCAAATAATGACATAATTTTCATTTTTGGGTGAACTAACCCTTTAAGGCCAGTGCTGCCTTCCCAAACTGTGGGCTATAGCGGTATTGCAGGGAGTCCATAGACTTGGCTAAATAAAATTTTTAAAACATTAAATGAGAATAAAATATGCAGACGTATGCACAGACATATGTCAATCTCTTGAAACCAGTGCACACTCAGAGGTTAAGTTGGTCAGAATGTGCAATGTTCATGCAGACTAATAGATTGGTAGAAAAATATTGTAATTTTTGTATCAAAATATTTTCAAAATTATTTGTAAATATAATAAGAGCCTTATAAAAGACATGTAAATAATCTTGTAAATCAGAAGTCAGTGACAGCATCGTATAATGTATCAAGACTGATACATCTGGAAAGACCAATGCTATAGATGAAGACATAATTTTACCAGCTGCTAAGCAGATGATCAGCATAAAGTGCAGGAGGCAATAACATCTAATTATTTTGCAATTCGATCTCTGAAAATTTGCTGACAGTTTACATTTACAAACAGCTACACAACACTACATGAAAGGTAATATCTGAAAGAAGCATAATAGGGGAACTTTAACTGTTGTCACAAGTCTCTGATAGAATCACTTTCTGAACTTGTTAAAGTTGTAGGCAATATTTATATATCTATCCAATACTAGTTTTACAGTACATATTTATCCTAATGTATATTTCTGCTTTTGCTTGTCTATCTCAGGAACAAGCACATCATGATTGATCTTGGCACTGGTAACAACAACAAGATAAACTGGACAATGGAAGATAAGCAGGAGATGATAGACATTGTTGAGACTGTCTACAGGGGGGCGAGGAAAGGACGGGGTCTTGTGGTTTCTCCTAAAGACTACTCAACCAAATACAGATACTGATCTCTGTGTGCTTATTTAGTCATTGCATTTTTTTTTTTTTTTTTTTTAAATCAACATTGGACAAGATCTGAGCATTCAGCAGTATGGTCATTTGGACTGTTTAATGGCCTTGTTTAGGATTTTCAACTTTATATTTAAATGTGTTACTCTGTTGCTGTTGTTATGGTTACCCGTCTTTTATAATTTTGTCTGTCTGAAAATGCCCTGTATATTGAATAAATGAATAAATATTGAATGTGTTTCTGCTGTTTGTATTTCTAAGCTCTAATTTACCATTGCAGTGCTAATTATTAGGTTTATTCATATAAACCATGTCAGAATTAAAGTATGTTTAGCTGAATCAACATGAACTACCTTTATTAAGCTCAAGGATACTCCATACTAGTATGGAGGCAAAACGGGTACAAATATGCTGTGGCAACATGTAGGTTAAGAATATTTATATATACAGTAGTCAACATTTGAAGTGGATCAAAACCTTTCATCAAAGTTGTCCTAAAACCTTCTTCTTAGGACAACTTAGTTCTTAGGACAACTTTTATTCACTTTTTTGATCCACTTCAAATGTTGACTACTATATTTACACTACTTTTTAGTGTGGTAATTTGTAATGCTAACATTAATTAGACTAAGTAGATCAAAACATAGTGTGGGGGTGTCTGAATTGCTTTTTCATATTTTACAGTACAATAATATCTTAGCTGTTTTTCTAGTCATTAGGATTTTATCCATCACAGTCATTTGAACCTTTTGAGTTTGATCACCAGAACGATAAATTTACTGACTTTTCAAGGGCCTGTTATACAGTAGTCAACATTTGAAGTGGATCAAAACCTTTCATCGAAGCTGTCCTAAAACCTTCTTCTTAGGACATCTTAGTTCTTAGGATATCTTTAATGAACTTTTTTTGATCAACTTCAAATGTTGACTACTGTAGTTACCTGCAGCAACAAGCAAGAATATTTTTTGTGCTTCCAGTTAATTATTCGAGTCATTAGGCTTGTTCAAGATGCATCGACGCTGCGCAGACCGATCAGCGTATGACATCAAAGTACCGCGAGAGAGATTAGAAAAGCATAGGAGTCGTTATGCTCTCCAGCGCCGATGCATCTCGAACAAGCCTATTTACTCGACCAATTCGTTAATAAAAAATAAATACTTAAAAAGGTTGTTTATGACCGAATCAAATTATATTATTCTTTATTAAAATGTTCGTGTCTACAAATTTAAGAGACTCCACAAACATTGTCTAAGCATTGCTACAAATAACCTCTTTCATTTATTTGCCTTATGTTTGATTAACTATACATGAAATCTGTTCATCAAGGACACCAGAAAAATTTGGATGGACTAGTAGTGTCTGATATCTATCAGCCATTGTTTAATTGTAAAAGTGAAATCCTTTCCATCAAGTTTGCCATGACCCGGCACTCAGATCCTCGCCTGATGATCCTTTGAAATAGTACAGTTGACAGTACTGTTTTTTTTTTTTTTTAAAGATTCAGCTGGGAGAACATCTAGCAACTAATTAAGTTAATTGATATCAGGTCTGTAACATGATTAGAGATGTCTTAGAGAGGCAGAGTCTCTCCAATCTGTGAAAGAGTGCGTAAAAAGATTGTGGAATACTTTAAAAACAATGTTCCTCAACGTCAAATTGCAAAAGCTTTGCAAATCTCATCATCTACAGTGCATAACATCATCAAAAGATTCAGAGAAACTTGAGAAATCTCTGTGCGTAAGGGACAGAAACCACTGTCGGTAAACACAATCCGTCCATCTGCAGATGCCACTTAAAGCTCTATCATGCAAAAAGGAAGACATATGTGAACATGGTCCAGAAGCGCCGTCGTGTCCTGTGGGCCAAGGCTCATTTAAAATGGACTGTTTCAAAGTGGAAAAGTGTTCTATGGTCAGACGAGTCCAAATTTGACATTCTTGTGGGAAATCCCGGATGCCGTGTCCTCCGGGCTAAAGAGGAGGGAGACCTTTTAGCATGTTATCAGTGTTCAGTTTTAAAGCCAGCATCTCTGATGGTATGAGGGTACATAAGTGCATACGGTATGGCCAGCTTGCATGTTTTGGAAGGCACTATGAATGCTTGAAAGGTATATAAAGGTTTTAGAGCAACATATGCTCCCCTCCAGATGACGTCTATTTCAGGGAAGGACTTGTGTATTTCAGCAGAACAATGCAAAACCAGCTATTACAACAGCATGGCTTCGTCGTAGAAGAGTCCGGGTGCTGAACAGGCCTGCCTGCAGTCCAGATCTTTCACCTATAGAGAAAAATGACGACCACAAACTCTACAGCAGCTGGAATCCTTTATCAGGCAAGAATGGGACCAAATTTCAACACCAAAACTCCAGAAACTCATAACTCGATGCCCAGACGTCTTCACACTGTTTTGAAAAGAAGAGGAGATGCTACACCATGGTAAACATGCCCCCATCCCAACTATTTTGAGACCTGTAGCAGGCATCAAATTTGAAATGGGCTCATTTTGTGCATCAAATTGTAAAATTTCTTAGTTTAAACATTTATGTTATCTATGTTCTATTGTGAATAAAATATATTTTAATGTGATTTTGAAACTCTTTTAGTTTTAATTTTATTCAAATTTAAAAAACATCCCAACATTTCCAGAATTCGGGTTGTAGATTTTGTTGCTGTCTAGCTTTTTATTTCTTTTATGTTCACTGCTTTTGTTCCTAAATATGTTATTTTGTTCCCTGCAAGGTTGCAGTCTTGTTTTACATAATTTGTTTGCAGTTCCAGTCACTTATTCCTAAAAACCATTTCTTTTGCTTTCCTCTTGTTTGTAAGTTTAAGTTATTTATTTCTAGAATTATTTCTTTTATATATTTTGTTTGTTTTCTTTTCTAATTCCAGTTATATTTCTAGTTTTTCTTGTTTTCTCTAGTTACAGTTTTGCCAGTTTTTATTTTACTCTTGTTGCCCTGCTTCCTGTGTCCTCCCTGGTCTCTGAATTTCCTGACCTGGCAGCCAACTCTGGTGCTTCTGCAGTTGCATCTCCCTGAGCCACTGCCTTATCTCCATGATTGCCTTGGCGTATGGAGCTGCTTTATCCCTGACCAGCCTGTTCTCCCGTTGTGTTGATCAAGTTTTGTATCTGGCACAGAAGCAGAAGACGTACGGACAACAAGGTGCAGTAAGCTTAAGTTCTGGCAAGCAAAACTTCACTTTAAGGTACCTTTGTATGCGAGTTCCAGATTAAGGGCCTTCTGCACCTACATCCAAATTTTAGGATCCTTTTTGTGCTCCAGGAGATCAGTATCCCACTGAGTTTTGTGTTCAGTGCTGTTAAAACAGATTCCCACTGCATTGTTATACCCAGCACAACCAGTGAAAGAAGTCATCACTATCGGACCACTCACTCAACCACGCAGAATGCAAATATCACTTAACCAAACCCCTTTCAAGAGACCATGCCGTTGTTGTATATTATCAGTATATGAATTTCTAATTTAAGTTCAACAGTATGTTTATTTTTCTAATTTTAATTTATTTGTTTGATGCATAATAAGGCTTTTGTTTCAAAGAAATGACCATTTCTTTCCACAAGATAATGTGACTGCCATAGCCACACCCAACTTAATCACTTGTATTTTATGCATCTTATGCACTTTATTCCTTTATCATTCATGATATTTAGTAGTTGTGTTGGTTTACTCTGATCTTTTTGTTAATAAAATAATGTGTCTTGTGTTGATTAATACAGAGGAGGCTCTACAAGTTAATGATATCTCACAAATCCTTCAGATTGGTCAGATGACAAACTCCCTCCAATTTACATAATTTTAATCATTCAACAGTCATCTTTGATTGTTATTTTACTGTTAAGATGTAATTCTTTAGCTGGTGCCCCGAGATAAAAGGAGTAAGTGGTCATCTGACACTTTCATACTCACCTTAAGTAACGTGACCAAAGCTCACAATATTAATTTGGTGCCACCTGTGAAACTTCTATCTAACAGGTGCCTTCTGAGAGAGATAGCAAAATCATTACACCCTCAGTAATCAGAATCAGATGCAGCATAACTGTTCGTGAGGTAGATTGTCTGGTGCCCAGTGCTCTGTAGTGCCAGCCAGACTGCAAAAGTTCAAAGAGAATATGGCTTGGATGTGAGTGATTTTCTCTCTAATGTTTGTTTTTTATTTTTTATTTTATTTTATCTTGTCTGTATAATAAAACGTGTGTGTTGGTGCAGAGATGAGTATATGTATTTTGTGAAATGTTTGTCACTGCTTTTTTATCACTTAATTAGAAGCATCACACTTACTAAAAAAAACTCATCTGTCACATACGGATATTCAGAAGTTTTTGTGTAAATAAAGGTCTGTAAAAACTTGCATTTTTACAACACAAGTGTATCCCATCAGGTAATCAAGTAAAAGTTCTACACACACGTTCATGCCATTTGCCAAATACCAGAAATATGTCACGTAAGCAGAAAAGTTTTCTAGTGCAAAGTCTGCATATGAGGACAGACCCTTATCATGAACTATACCTCTGGTTCAGAGGTGCTGAAGAGGCTGAACAGCTGGCTGTCTGGTGCAGTAATAGCATCCTGGTACTGAACACACTCAAAACAGTGGAGATGATAGTTCAACTTGCCACAGGCGCTTCTGATGCAGTTCTACTCAGCAGTCATTGTGGCTGTCCTCTGAACTTCAATAATTGTCTGTATTGGTTCAGCTACCAAGACAACAAAGGACAGTTCGGACTACTGAGAGGACTTTTGGTGCTCCCTTCCCCTGCCAACCCTCCAAGAACTGTATACATCCAGAGTGAGAAAACACTACATTTTCCTACCAAATTATAATTGATTGAACTTAAACTGGAAAGTTTCCTCAACATTTCGGGGCACATGAGTTCCTGAATATGATGAATGATGGGATTTGCTTAGCCTCGAGTGCTTCTAAGTGTGCATTTAGTGTGCATACTTCCTGTCGAATGCACATGCTCTCAAGTGTCCAAGATCGGAATGGAATGGGTTTTTGTTGAGGGAACCTGGGTGATGCTAACTTCCGGGTAAGCCTACAAAAATACGTAATCACCACAGCAACCATTATTATAGTAAAAATGTAGTAACCATGTTTTTTTGGCAGATTGAAAACCACAGTTTTACTACAAATACCATGGTTAAACTATGGTTAAAGTGTAGCAAAACCATGGTTAATTTGTGGTTACTATAGTTTAACTACAATAACCATGTTTTTTTTTTTTTTTTTTTATTTGTATTAAAGCCATGGTTAATTTTCATAAGGGTAATTTTTTATCTTAATATTAATCTATTTTATAGGCTAATTAAAAATATAAAAAACGTATTTTTGTGAAATGTTTTTCTTGAAAAGTAATAAATGCTACTTGATTCATATTTTATTATCTACTGTAATGACATTCATACACAAAGTGTGGCTTAAATTTGTAGACATTTTTTGAGGCAACTGTACAGGAAAGCTTCGGATTCGCTCAGACCTTTATTTTGAAAGCCATTAATCCTTGTCGGAAATCATGACTCTGATAGCGTTCTTCACACCACTGATGCAAAAAGATCTGGGGTAACGGCAGCTCAATTTCAGTTAACTTAAAGTCGTTGAGGTGTTTTTACAGTCTATGGTTTTTACTCAGTAAGTATGCAGTTGTTTTTTTTTTTTTTTTTTTGGAGTTGTTAGCCATTGCAAGCTTTATTTTATAAATTTCGGAGAACGACGTATTAGTTACCACTGGAAATTGTTTTAAGCGAAATATTTCTTCTCCTTATCATTATTATTTAAATTAAAACGATAGTTGAGATTGACATCAAAATACGTTTTTGTTCAACATATTTTAAACAACAGTAATTTTTGTTTTATAGTTGTAGAGCAGAGTCTCTCTGCCCTCCTACTCAGATAGTGGGAATGATTTTGTCAGCAGTTACAAAGTTGGGAGGAGTTTCAAAAATCTTTATTACACGTCAATCTTCCTTTCATTTAGGTCAGTTCTTCTGTCACTGAATGACTGGATCACTGTGCAACAATGTCTTACCTTCCAACTCTCTTCAAATACGTCGATGAGCACCAGGACCAGTATGTTGAGGTACTGAGACGTTCTTTTTATATTACATTCATTGTATTATATTATATAGCCAAAACTGGAAAATGTGTCTACATTAAGTTAAAATAGTTTAGATTTTTTATTAATTGATCGTTTTTTTTTGTTTTGTTTATTCCTATACTTCCATATGTTATTCAATTTTTTTTATGACTGTACCATAGGCTTGCTACGGTAGTCGGTGTTACCGGTGTTACCGGTGTTCAGTCGCAACACCGGTTTCATCACTTGCCCACCGCGGCACCGAGGTTAATTTTTTCCCCACTTTAACGCGTTAAAAATATTTGCACTTAATGCAATTAACGTAGTATCCGTTTTCTGCGTTATATGATCAAGCTCTTATTCATGCTAATGCTTTTAAACCATTCAAGTGCGACAAGGCAAAAGAGAACGCGCTGTCTGTGAATGTCCTGCCTGTGTGACACACATACACACACACGCACACACACACAACGCGCGCGCCAGTATTGAGTTCTCTTTTGCTCTTAACGAACCATAACACACACAAATTATGCCAAAATGTCCGTTTTGTCGAGTGTTTTTCAGTAAGAGTAACCCACCATTCAAGCAATTGCCGTTAATTTGAAAGTCGGCATTTCCGTAACAAAACATTGAAAGCTCAGCCGAACAGGTGATCATAGCTGTACAGGGCGGGTTTTTATTTTTCATGTCAAAAACATTCCTTGAGGCTGAGAGCGCAGTTCATGGTTGCATAACTAACTTGCAGACGCCACGGGAGCGTGCTTTGGAAACAAGGAGAAAGCGACTTGGCCGCGCTTTCCACGCGTTTTTAGACGCGATATGTGAACTGCCCCATAAGCGGCCCCGTAGATGTATATTTTCTAATGGAAATGTAAACACATTTATTTTATTTTTTATTTTTTTTTTTGAAGCGCTTGGCAGAATGGGTTGCTGTACAGAGTGTGTCTGCCTGGCCAGAGAAACGAGGAGAAATCAAGAAAATGATGGAGATGGCAGCCAAGGACATTGAGAGACTTGGGGGAACTGTGGAGATGGCTGACATCGGCATGCAGAAGGTGTGTATTCTTAAATTTACATTTAATATAAATCTTTCGCCATCGAGTCGGCTTTGGATTTTTTTATTTTAAAGTCTGGCTTTAAACTTTTTACTGATAATAGCCTTTAGCACCAACATTACAAGCTGCTTCCTGGTTTGTGATTTTTGTGGTTGACCATCTGACTGCAGGTCACATGCACCACAAGATTGCAGTTGTGTAGTTATGCTTTCAATGTCCTAAACTCAGATCAAGTAGTGAAAGTGAAACGAACCAGTTGTTCAAATGTTCAAACCCAAATTTTGGTCATTATTTGCTCACTCTCATGTTGCTCCAAAACCATAATTATTGTGAAAATGCAATGAAATATTCCAAATTGTGTGAACATAATTCTTGGCCAGGCTATCATACAACGAAATTATAATCGCATGCCAACAAAATGTAATTAACTGATTGTTGTAGTCATTATATGCTTTTTCCTGTGAGCTTTTTGTTTTTCAATGCATTTTTTTTGCATAGGAAAATAAAACCTATAGCTGTAGTTTATCTATTTTTTTTGTTGCCAAATAATTTTGTCAGATAAATACTTTAACCAAGCTTAATGTTTTGTTCTTCCCTCATATTTAAAATATAAAATATTTTTCTCATATTTTGATGGTTTAATCAAACTTGTAGGGTCATTAAAAACAAACCCCCATACCAGTTTCCTTCCGGACATCACTTATGGCCACTACTGTATATAAAATGACTAAAAAATGAAACATGTAAAATATATAATAAAACATTTAATAAATATTTTAAAAATAAATAAAGTTAAAAAAGACATCATTTTAAACTCATGCATTGCCCTTTTCTGGTTTTAATTTAGTTGCCAAGTGGAGAACAGATCCCTCTTCCTCCAATAGTTCTGGGCAGACTTGGCTCAGACCCAGGCAAGAAGACCGTGTGCATTTACGGACACTTGGATGTGCAGCCAGCCAACATTGAGGATGGCTGGGACTCACCGCCCTTCACTCTTGTGGAGAAAGATGGTATGAGCGTGCATGCACAAGTGATCCTTTTTTTTTTTTAACTGTGTACAGTAGCAGTCTCTTGGGATTGAGGATACTGATGCTAACTCAATTTATTAATGAAGCCTCTGAGTGTATTGAAGAAACCTGTTTAGACCAAATGAGGTTGTTCAATTGATTTGCTTTTTGTGCAATACTCTGCAAGCAGTGCTCCCTCCAGGTAATATTTCACATTCAATTTGGCTAAAATTAGTCACCACTAGCATTTTTTTAAACAACTTTTTTTTGTCCTGCTTGCATGTGGCTGTTGACACAAAAAAGGAAGAAATCTCACTGACTCAGCATGTTACATTTGTGTCCCTCTAGCCCGAAGAGATTTCAAGACAAATCCTATTGTCTCTTTTTGCTGAGATAGATCTGACGCTTGAGCTTAGCCTTGTGATTTGTCAGCTGATTCCTGTAGAGTTTTTTTTTTTTATTTTTTTTTTTTAAACTGGGACAAATGAATATTCATCTTAAACAGTTACAACAGTTATTTAGTTGGTTGTTTATATAGTGCAATCATATATTTTCTCCTTAATATTTTTTTCTGACACCAGTTCTGAAATTTCACATCTAGGTAATAATTTTAAAATGCTCTAAAATGAAAGTCTCTCATACAGGATCAGCCAAAACATCATGTTTTTGTCTAGTTATTGTCTAGTAAGCTTTCACAATTGGCATGAAGTTATAGTTTTGTAAATTAATAACAAGGCCATTCATCTGTGAGGGCTTTTTATGCACTTTTATATCTATTATAAAACTCTTGCTGAATTAAGATTGTAGATGGAAATGCATTATAATCATTACACTTTACAACATTTTATTTGACTGTGGCACATGCTTCATTTAATTGTGTTGTAGGTAAAATGTATGGACGTGGATCTACCGATGATAAAGGCCCTGTACTGGCCTGGTTCAACATCATTGAGGCCTATCAGAAGATTGGGCAGGTACAAACACTATTTTTTTTCTTCAAATGATACTGTCTGCTTACTTATTAAGCCTGTAACACCTGTGCAAAGTCCTCATGTATTGCAAGCAGTATGACAGTATCAGTGGATAAAGATGTCAGTTGCAAGAATTTTAACATTGCTTGCATTACTTAATCTTGTCAATATATCTTTTTTGAACAAGACAGAAAGTAAATTAAATTGCAGTTCCATGAGCACCTAGTATGACTGAAACTGTGAGAAACAACAGAAAACTGCATATCATTGTGTTAAAAATCAATTCACATTGCATACAGTCTTTTGTTTATCCATTACCTCAGTTTCTCAATCATTATCACTTGAGTGAACTGTCACTGGTTTTAAAGTTCCTCAATTACAGACGCGAATTGAGAGCAGAACAGTTTAAAGGTTGTTTTGTGATCTTTGATCATTTTAAAGTCTTGTGTCAAGCTGATTTAATTAGATCAAATTTAGTTAACTGTACGGTGAATTGTAAACTTATGCACTGTTTCTATATTGTAAAAAGTTTGAATACACCTACTTAACCTTTTTGTTCCTATTGTTCATGTTTTAGTTTAATAAAATGTTTGGTTTAAGAGATATTTTCACAATTTATATCGATAGATTTATTTTGACTGCAAAAAGCACCGTGTAAAATATTTGAAACCTCACATTTAATGGATTTTTTGCACTAAAACCTACATTTACTTTATCACAGGAACTGCCCATCAATATAAAGTTCTGCTTTGAGGGAATGGAGGAGTCTGGATCAGATGGATTAGACGATCTGGTTTTCTCTCGCAAAGATACATTTTTTAAGGATGTTGACTATGTCTGCATTTCTGATAACTACTGGCTGGGGAAGACCAAGCCCTGCATTACCTACGGCCTGAGAGGAATCTGCTACTTCTTTATTGAGGTAGGAATTAATGAGTTACTTTAACATCAAAAGATTTCTAGCAGTGGTGCTTAGTTAAGGTTTTATATATATGTATATATACACCGATCTGGCATAACATTATGACCACGGACAGGTGAAGTGAATGACACTGATCTCTTCATCACGGCACCTGTTAGTGGGTGGGAAATATCAGGCAGCAAGTGAACATTTTGTCCTCAAAGTTGATGTCTTAGAAGCAGGAAAAATGGGCAAGCGTAAGGATTTGAGTGAGTTTGACAAGGGCCAAATTGTGATGGCTAGATGACTGGGCCATCTCCAAAACTGCAGCTCTTGTGGGGTGTTCCTGGTCTGCAGTGGTCAGTATCTATCAAAAGTGGTCCAAGGAAGGAACAGTGGGGAACTGGCAACAGGGTCATGGGCGGCCAAGGCTCATTGATGCACATGGGGAGCGAAGGCTGGATCCCTATCCCTGCCATCCATGTGGATGTTACTTTGACACGTACCACCTACCTTTCGTGGAAATGGTATTCCATGGTGGGTGTGGCCTCTTTCAGCAGGATAATGCACCCTGCCACAAAGCAAAAATGGTTCAGGAATGGTTTGAAGAGCACAACGAGTTTGAGGTGTTGACTTGGCCTCCAAATTCCCCAGATCTCAATCCAATCGAGCATCTGTGGGATGTGCTGAACAAACAAGTCTGATCCGTGGAGGCCCCACCTCACAACTTACAGGACTTAAAGGAACTGCTGCTAACATCTTGGTGCCAGATACCAAAGCACACCTTCAAGGGTCTAGTGGAGTCCATGCCTCGACGGGTCAGGGCTGTTTTGGCAGCAAAAGGGGAACCAACACAATATTAGGAAGGTGGTCATAATGTTATGCCTGATGTGTGTATATTTATGCATTTGAAAACAGAAAAAGTTCATTATTAATTCACAGTTTTTGGAGCCGACACTAGGCTAAGTAGGCACAGTTAACATCTTAACATAATGGCTGATTACTGCCTGATTAATCTGCCCGTCTGACATTTCAGTTTATCACTATTCATAATCGTACTTAAAGAAGAGAGCAAAGGCAAAGATTTGAGAGTTTTCTCATGGCTCAGAAACAACATTTACATTTTCAGATGGAATGCTGTGATAAAGATCTTCACTCTGGCGTGTTTGGAGGATCCGTTCATGAGGCCATGACTGACCTCATAGCTCTGATGGGTGAGACTGATACATACATATTCCTTTGGTGGAAATAGGATCAGTAGGTTGGTCATAAAAATATTCAGGATGACAGGGATTTCCTAGATTGATATCTTTCTTCTGTTGTTGACATGCTAACTTTACCTGTCAGCTTAGAGCAGTTGGCAATAATTTCCTCTGGATCAGATCACCTCACAATTTGATGAACCTCAAAAAAATGTTATTGTTAATGTACCATTGCTTTATTATTTTTGCTATGCTGAAAAGTAAAAGTATGTTGTATTTTTAGGCACTTTGGTGGATAACAAGGGGAAAATTATAGTACCAGGGCTATACGACCATGTGGCTAAATTGACTGATGAAGAGAAGAAGCTCTATGAAAAGATTGAGTTTGACATGGAAGAATACGCCAAAGATGTTGGAGCAGGCAAACTACTGCATGACACCAAAGTAAATCACCCCTCACTTTCCACATTTTCAGTGTCTGCTAATGTAATATTTGTTTCTGTTCATTTAAATCAGGGTTATTATCATAACTAAAGCTAAAACCTTTAAAAATGGCCTTGCTTGAAATAAAATGAACATTATCTGAAATAAAATAAAAAAAATAGTGAGCTAGTTGCCAAGGATTTAAAAAAAAAAATGCCTCATTTAATCAGGCTGCCTGACCTTTCTGTAAATTCATGTTTTATGTTCAGTGATGTGTATAATAAACCAAATAATATATTGGTTTGTCTGTGCAGGAGCAAATTCTGATGCATCGTTGGAGATACCCATCCCTGTCTCTGCACGGCATAGAGGGAGCGTTCTCCGAGTCTGGGGCCAAAACTGTTATCCCCCGCAAGGTCATTGGCAAGTTCTCCATCCGCCTTGTCCCTGACATGGATCCCAAAGTGGTGGAGAAACAGGTTTGAAGCTATTATATAGAGTCATCTGCATGCTTTACAAACATGCTTGTTGTGCTACAGATGTGCTTATGCTGACATGTTCTGCTTATCTCACAGGTAATGACTCACTTGGAGAGCAAGTTTGCAGAATTGAAAAGTCCCAACAAACTGAAAGTGTACATGGGACATGGAGCCAAGGCCTGGGTGTCTGACTTTAACCACCCTCACTACATGGCTGGCAGAAAGGCCATGAAGACTGGTAAGACGCAATATACGGTATAACTGTAGATGCAAGACTGCTGATCTTATTCTAGTCTATGTTGACATGAAGTGACTAAAGTTCACATGTATACGGTGTGATATTCTATATTCCATTTTAATCTGTTTTAATTATTTTATTTTACTTTTACTTATTTCATAATTATATATGTTGCTTTAATGAGCCCCTGGTAATTGATATACTAACTACATGTATTTTTTGAAAACGTGTAATTTTTAAAATTAATCTGTCAAATTAATGAAGGGAAAAATGTGATTAAAAAACCATAAAAGAATGGACAATGATGTCCAGTTGCAGCTCCTAAAACACAGTTTATCTCATATATACATATACATTTTTATACTAATTTTTATATTGATTTTAAAAAAAGACCATGGATATTCAAATGCGCCAACAACCCATGCATGATATTTTTTGGTACTTCTAAAAAGGTGATGTTTTTGCCTTGTGTCTGTTATGTAAAACCAGCAATGTAACTTTTTTCCTCCAAACACAATTTATTTGTGGTCTAGCATAATTCTGTACCTGTCGCTTGTGTTAGTGTTTGGCGTGGAGCCTGACCTGACCCGTGAGGGAGGAAGTATCCCAGTGACTCTAACCTTCCAAGAAGCAACCGGCCAGAATGTCATGCTGCTGCCTGTCGGTTCCTGTGACGATGGAGCTCACTCACAGAATGAGAAACTCAACAGGTGATGTTTACGCATAGCTATGACAAACATCTTGTTAATGAGGTCTGTCTGCATATGATACCGTGTATGATAGCAAGTGTCACCTCTGTAATCATCTGATTGCTCTCATAGGCCAACTTTATTTATGCAGAACTCCTTATCTGATAGATGATTGAAAATGTTAATGGCAACCTCTTTTTTTTTTTTTTTTTTTTTTTTTGCCTTGACAGATCCAACTATATTCAGGGCACCAAGATGTTGGGAGCTTACTTCTATGAAGTGTCTCAGCTTAGCTAACTGGAACTTCTGATTCGACATGACTCTGCAGGTGTATTATGAAGTATTTGGATAAGGGTACGGTCTTTAAAATGTTGCTACTCATTTACTGGTCAGGGAATGGTAATAGTATGGTAGTAGGCTAAGACAAATGACCTGATGACAGTCCAACTGTTTTATGCAGTATCACATGTGACATGTAAAAACAACTTAATTGCTCTTTTTGGCATTTTGCTGCTAGATTTATCAGTATATAATCATTTCATGTATTTCCATCCAGCTCTTTATTTAGTCCAGTTCTCTCTAAAATAAACCATCAAGCAAGTGTTTTGGGAAAAAAAAAAAAACAAACAAACAAAAAAAAACTGTGGAGACCAAATAGGCACTCATTGTTGTTTCAGTCTCAAATATCCCTAGTAGCTGTAATACTAGCGCGTCTGCCTGTCTTAATATCCAATTTTCAGCTACAGTTTACTTTAAAGGGATAGTTCACCCAGAAATGATAAAAAAAAACTTCTTCACCCTTGTAATGAGAGACTTTTTATTTTTGGGGAACAGTCCCTTTAATATGGTATATGACAACTGGTTATCTGGTGTAATCTGTTTACATATGCATGCATTAATATAACATGCACACCTATAAAATGCAATTTAAAAATAAATTTTGATTATGTGTGATTTTTATTTATTTATTTTTTTTTTTACTGTCATTCACTGAATGTGGACCATTTTGAGAATGAAGCTCATTTTTTTTTTTCAAACTATAAATGCTGAAAGAAATAATGCATGGTATATAATTGGTTGAAAAATGTAACTAAACTACTGGTCTATGAGTAATTTTATACAACTGCTCAAGTGTTATGCTGCCTTCACGTGTTTTCGGAAATCTGATATTTCCCACTTCTGAAGTTGTAATTACGAGCTCATCGCATTCGAAATGGGAGGGCGTTCATGTGCAATTTTTTTACCTAGGAAATTATCATGTATTTATGATAATTCCGAGAGCACGTGAATGCAGCATTAATAGTCAATACATCAATAAGTCTTCCAAAATGTGTTTTTGTCTTAGCCTGATGCACTTTGGCAAGCCTATTATAAGTGTTTATATTTTAGACCTAATGGAATGTTTTTCACAGGAAATTGCGTACATGCGTCACTCGCCCGTGTGTGGCTCGTCATATCCGCAAATGGAGAAAAGTTGCTCCGTCTACTCTGTGTGTATGATGTGGGAGTGGCATATGTTAGTTGTCAAAACAAGCATGAAAGGTTGACATTGAGCCGCTAAATCTTGAACCTTTTAAACCATTTAAAACTGCCGACCAGAGGAGAGTCTGCTGGCAAAAAGAGAACTTGACAGAGCTTATAATTAAACAAGAACCAACACTGGCTTGGCTTTTTGGAGATGGCGAGAATGGGATTTAAATTGTAAAAGCGATGCAGAGATGGCATTTTTTATTTCTCAACAGGTGAGTAAGGTATTTTATTCAACAATTAAACTGTAGCTCTCTAACATTTTAACCATCTTTTGTGAAGGGTCATTTCATTATGGGTTGTAATGCTGTGTTGGAATTTTTTTCAAGGAAGTACTGTGTAAAGATACAGTAACATCTTCAGCTAGTCAGCTTGAGATCCTTAAGCCTAGTAGTGAATGTTTTATGAGCAGTAGGATAACCATATTCATCTGCACAGTCACGCAGGTTTTTTTTTTTTTTTTAAACAAAATTACTTAGTGGTGTACATTTAAATCCACCCTGAAGATATATTTTACTTTCAACTTTTGTGCAGTTTGATTTGGCCTTTAATGATTTGAGAATGTGCCAAAGAGCATCTTGTGCTTCAGTGGAAGCAAGAAAATCTGACCTTTGATTACATTTTTTTTTTTGGTACAAATGTCACAAATGTCTATATTTAATTAGTGACCTAAAATAGTGCAGAGTATTATGTAAAATATTTCGAATTAATTTTATTTAATAACATGCATTGATAATCAACACTGATAATGAAAAGAAATGTTTCTTGAGCTCCAAATCAGCATATTAGAATGATTTCTGAAGGATTGTGTGACAAAATGAAAAAATTAATGACCCCAAACTTGAATAGTAGAAAACAAACAAACAAACAAAAATATATATATATAGTGCTGTTTTTATTATGTATATATTTAACAAAAATATATATTTAAAATGTTTATATTTATATATATTATAAATTACATGTAAATAGAAATATATATACATGTAAATATTTCTTAAATATATACATGTATGTGTGTATTTTTATATACATAATAAATCTACACAGTACACACACATATATAAACAAACTTTTATTTTGTATGCGATTAATCGTTTGACAGCACTAATAATAAATGAACAACATCCAACATGCATATTTGGGCCAATGTAGTTGTATAAAAAACATTGTAAAAAGCTTTTTATGCAACCAGTTCCTTGGTAATGGAAAATATCATCTCACTTTAGTTCGAGTTTGAGTATAAACTCACTAATGCACATCTAAGAAAGATATCCAAACACTTTTTTTGTAGTTGACATCTTTTACTCATCCTCCATTTTCACAATAGTGCATTTAAAATAGCATGCATAGGGTGTGATGCGGTGAACGTGTGTGTTTATGTGCGTTCTGATGTCTGATGCTCACAGGTGGACTGACAGCGCACTGGTAGTTCTGCCCTCTATGAGCAGTAGGTCACATTTATCCCGTACCTCCTCCTTTATAGCCCCAGGAACGGTGCAACCACAGCCAGGCGAGGTAGATGAATCTAAATGGACAAACTTGTCTGGTGGCGCTATTTTCCCATGACACCCAGTCTCTAAATGTGACCAGACAGCCTATCTCTGCCCTTAAGATTTTTTTACGTCTCTCCCTCTCTTTCGCTGGTGTTCAGAACAGTTTCAGTCCATCTGACATTTTTTTTTTTGAACACACCATGTTGAAATGCACATCGGCTTTGTGAGATATCTTGGCCTGTGGCAATGGCTGTCAGTAGGAAGAGATGCAAAGTAGGAGAATTTGAATACAAAACTGTTTACCAGGCCTTGCTGTAAGGAGCAGAGCCACAATTCATCAGGTCTGACTAGTTCAAGAATGTCAGACCTCACAGAAACACAGGTTTGGCCTGTCTACGATCTAAAATTGGCCATGAAATGGAGTTGCTGGTCTGATGCTTACCAAGACAAAAGGTTGGAATGTATTGTTGAGCAACAGTCTTTCCAAGCTTGTACTAATATATTACTTGAGGTCATTGTTTAAATTCCCCTGGGCCCATTCGGTAGGATATATTGTCGAGGTTCCTGTTGGGTCCCTCTCTTCTCAGGGGCCGGGACAATGGAAAGTTTTTTTTTTTTTTAAGGTGTTAAAGCAGCATTTTTTGGGTGGGTTGTTACAATAAAGTACATATACTTCATGTGCGGAAAAGCTTTTTCTAATTTTTGCCACTAGATGGCGACAAAAGCTTGTTATTGTCGATTTCAATACATGCGGTTTTCAATATTTAGCAACCAGGACACGTGATTTGAGTGCATATTGAAGCACTTAAACCATATTATTATTTTTAAATGAAATGCCATAGCAACATATTCTTCCAAAATAACACGTTTTCAATATTTCAAAACTGCAGTGAATGAATATCGAAATTAGGCTATATCAAAACGGGTAAGAACCTTTCAGAATTTTGTCATTTTTAAATTCTTTTGTTATGACGGTTGTGGTGAATATCAAGATATCACTCTCGCATTTTAGCCTATAACTGTTAATAGTAGCCTTTTTTCTTTTAATAACTGTAGTGACTATAGTATTGTGGATTAATCTATGGTCAACAGGACAAATCTTTGGGTTTTAAGGTTGTTCCAAACTTTTGCACGATGATTTCTGCTGACGTAGGCCTAACCGGTAAATTCTCCAGGTACGCTAGAACAGTTTTGAGGTAAGACATTTGCTCTTCAAGATATGACATTTTAATGACAAGTATCATATGAAAGTAAGTATAGTCTGTTCAGAAGTGAATTGTGAATGTCTTTTAAATTACAATTCGATTCCTGCAATTTGAATTTAGGTAAAAACAAAACAAAATTCCAGTTCGAATGTGACTTTAAGGAAATCGAATTAAAATGAAGTGAAAGTCAAAGAATTACATATAACCATATATATATATATATATATATATATAGCCAAGACAAACTCTGAATTTAGGTTCGAAAAAACGTTTAAAAAGACCTTAAGGTTTTGAGTAGATAGATAGATAGATAGATATGTTTGAAATGCCACCTATAGAAATTATTATAATTTTATTTATTGTAATAATTTAAGCATTTTGGATCAGGGTGGCTAAACACTTAATTTCCCAGAATGTTTTACTATCTTGAATTTCTTTACTTCAACTTTCTGTCATGAGTTTTTTTCTGTCAAGGAAGTCAGTTCCTTAACTGTGACTTATTGCCAACCTTGATAGTAGCGCTGTGCATGTGTAAATTTACCACAGTATTGTTGATGTTGGTCATAATGCAAAGATAACCTATGATCCAATTTTATTACATTTCTTATTTTAAACTTCATACATATAGACACATGCTCCATGTTTTTGTCTATCTATGAGATGTGCTGTACAGAACAGACAGTAAATCAGGATCAGTCTCACCTGCAGCCAGCCTCCATAAAACTGAAGGAGGAAGTTGAGCTCCACTAGTTTTATGAGGTCTGGCTCATTACCAGATTACATTAGCTTGTCTCTCTTACACATTAATAAAAAATCTGAATTTTTAAGTTTTCAGCAGTGTTTGCCCTTTTCCTTTCAGTGAAGTCAAACATTTCCAGCCTATAAGGACTTGTCTTGCTGCTGGAGAGATGCCAGGGCATGTGTCCGGGTCGCACCTCCTTTCATGTTGATGTCAGATTGGCACGACACATGGTAGGCACTTAAGTCAGCCGCCTCACTCTAGAACTCCTTATTTTCACTGTATCAAATGTATGTGGACATACTGTCCGGCATTCGTATTTCCTTGATGTCTCTCTCTCATGCGTTGTCAGTTGCAGCGTGCCTCGTAGCGCGACTCATTACAGATATTATTCAGTTCTCTAAAGCCGTTGATCAGCATACTAAATGATGATTTCTGAACAGCCTAACACTCCCTTAACACTCTAATACAATTAGGCCAAGACAGCTCGCCTGGTTATGTTTAATGGGGATGACATCAGAGGAGATAGCAGAGAATGAATAAGTCATTCTTGGTCTCATTTCAAATGTGAAAGATTCATACCAGTAATTTAGATGACAGTATTAATTTAACATGACACTGCATTAATGGTCGATTTTAGATTCACAGAACTCGTTTAAGTGGAATGGACTTCCTTAATTTGATGAGATGTGATGGCAGCGCGATGCCACGTCTCTCTCCATCTCTCTCTCCCTGCGGCATGGAAAGCACACACACATACACAGATATACGGCAAGCTTTAGCTGGTGTCCTCAACACGCATGGTAACTGATTGCGCGTGTGTGTCTGCATGTGTTTTGAAACAAGCGCACTGATGGGTGCTGGTTTTTGAGTGAATAGGTTAAGGCACTAGAATGGGATGAATTTAGATGGCATCTGTGAATAAAATGCACATCTACATCATCGTAATTTGCAAAGATCATAATGATCCTAATTTAAAAAAAAACAACAAAACAGTAACAGTTACTCCAGTCTTCAGTGTCACATGATCGTTCAGAAATCATTCTAATATGCTGATTTGAAAACAGCTGTGCTGGTTAATATTTTAATGGGAACTGGTACATTTTTTCAGGATTCTTTGATGAAAATGAAGTAAAAAAACAAACAAACAAACAAAAAAAAACAGCATTTATTTGAAATACATGTTTTGTCACTATATAAAAAATGTCTTTACTGTCATTTTTGATCTATTTAATGCATCCTTGCTGAATGAAAGTATTTCTTTGCAAACGTTGCAAAATCATTTAAAATTTAAATGATTTAAAATTAATTTGTATCCACCGTGAACTTTGCAAATGATGTAAAATAACATTATTTTAACATTTTTGACTACATTTTGATATTCTCGACATTGATAAAACTATTAAAATGTAAATAGATTTTAGTTATACCAAGTTTGGTATGTGTTCAGTGGAGTCCAAATATCTGAGACCACTATAGTGAAAATGCTTTTGTTATTTAAATACAAAATACAACATTTTTTCATTTTAATTTGAAATTTCCCAAGCTATCCAGCATGATTTGTTCTTCCATTTACTTATTTTGTGTTTAAACAGTTTCAAAATACTCAGACTTTACTTCTTTCCTAAAAAAAATCCCAGATTTTCAATGTGTTCTCAGACTTTTGGATGTTTCTATGCACTGTATATTGCAAAATCCCACAGCGCCCTGCTTTCTGCAACATTCGTTCTTTTATTTTAACTCGCTCCTTTGTACGTGACTGATGATTTTCCGTGATCGTCGTCTCCTGGTTGGTTGCAGAAGCCACAGGTTGATGAAAAAGTTAGGCGTATTATTGTCTGAGCTGCCGAGTCCCCAATGCGGCCGTGTGTCTCAAAGGCTTCTTAATGACTGGACTCTCCTGCACTCTGCCTCTCTGATGGATGGCAAGCAGGGACGGCCTCTCTTTCATCCCGACAGCCTGACTCGTCTGATTTATTAATGACAATAATTAGGAGTAAACCTCTCTGCAACCAAACCCAGAGTGATTAGCACAGTAACGATGGCGGGGAGGGGTTGTGGATATGGCGATCTGATTAATGTCGGCCATTTTGACCTTTCTGAGCAGGGCTTCTCTGCAGTCTGGGGAGAGATGAGGAGAGAGAGGGCGGCTATCTGTGGTGTCCACTCACAATTAGGTGCTGAATGAATTAGAATGCAAAATGTACCACTCAGGTCATTAGCTGTGCTGTTCACGACATGCTTATTCTATTGGAACGAATCCGTTGGTGAGCTTCTGTGTTATTTATATATGACAAAATGGCACTGGTCACTTTATTCGAGACTTGTTTTGCAGATTCTCATTTCAGCTGTGTGGACGATAATTAGATTCAATCTTCCTTTTCTCTTAATGATCTGAATAAATCTCATCTCACCTGCATCTTGTTCTCAGAATCAGCCCAAAGCAGCAAACACCACTGAGTTTTCTCCACAGTTATCCTTTAGCCGTTCTCCCTGCACACATAGGGGTAGCAGACCCTTCTATTTACCTGTTTGAAAACACAAATCATCTCAAGAGATAGACACGGACTCGCTGATAAAACGCAGACTCTGTGTGACATTTGATTAACGAATGTAAATGAAGGTCAAGAGTCATTCTGTGTGGCCATCTTCCCTTTGCCGGGCTGTGACAATGAAATCTTTGCAGACACCGGCTCCAGTAATGGCCACATTTAAACCGCAGTCGTTTAAGAGCTTGTACCCAGTACAGCTGCATGTAATGGAGTTGGTCGGAAAGGTCAGAGTCTTTATCTGGGTCAGATTGGAGTCAGTGAAGTCGGCAGCCAATGAATCGGAGACAGGGGAGATCAAAGTAAAAGCCATGTCAAGTAGTGCTGGTGAGCGATCGCGGAGCTACTCTTCGAAGACCCGATTGGGATCGTTTTTTAGCTTTCGGTTCACCATGGTTATGAGGTGGGCAAATGATTTCGGATCTGTTATGTGTAAGTTTAAACTTAGCTGTGACCAGAAGCATGACTTTCTTCTGTAAAACACAAAAAGATTATATTTTGAAAAATGTGTCTTTTTGTCCACACAATGAAAGTCAATGGGGTCCTGTATTGTTTTGGACCCCACTGACTTTTATTGAATGGACATGAAGACACTGAGACATTTTTCAAAATATCTTCTTTTGTGTTAAAGACAAAGTTACCATTTAAAAATGTACAATTGTCAAAATTGTAAACGATTTGCATTAATTGAAAGATTATAATGAAATGTAACACATAAATGCTTTCCAAGCAAAACATTTCATAATTTTTCTGGTTGTTTTTGTGGAATATGTCCATAGTAAATGTGATGGACACTTGTTGAAAACTTTTTTTTTTTTTTAAATCATCGCCAGAAAAGGTTTGTTTGCAGATGCGACTTGGTTTGATATTGTATTTTATTTTATTATTAAATACAACGAAATTAACACATTTTAAGTGTCCAAAAGTGTCCAGATACTTTTTGTGCCCACTGACTGACGTTGTCAAGTGGCTAAAACACTTTTTCTTAATAGTTTCTCTCAGTTTCAGCAGGAAGTGAAGTTGAAATCAAGGCCGATCGCCCTGTCAATGAGTTCGCCACATTTGAAAAACGCTCTCTCCATGTAGGTCATGTAATGAAACTTCTCGTCCCTCGCAGCTCTCTGCTGCCCAAGTCTAATTTGTTCTCATTAAAAGTCCCCCTGCCTCGTGTTATTATTTTCCTGCCCCATCTCCTAAAACACAAGGAACTGATTGAACACGGGGTAAAGTCGGTCATCATGACATGACCTGCAGAAACAGCAGAAAGAGTGCGACGGCTGACCCCGGCAAACTGCCTGCCTGCACATATTGCACAATCCTTCATATTTAATGGGGAAACACGAGCCTGTGATTTTGTCTGCATTCTCTCTAGTGTCTGCTGCTCGGGGTGGAGTGAAGCCACTTAATGAGAATCCCCTGTTCTCCTCCATCATTTTTAAACAGGCAGTGCACTCAGCAGCCTTGCCTTCCCTCTAAGGACCCCCCACCCCCCCCTTCCCCGACATGCTGTGCTCGTTTTTGTAAGCGCTAAATTATGTATCAGCTCCTTAAATGCTGTGAAACATTGGTTTAATATGAAGTAAACTTGTTTTCCATAATTCCACACTCAAATTAGGGCAGGATACTTAACTTTGTTGGAGGCCGTCGATTTGCTTATTTTGTCTTTTAGAAACATTTACATCAGACAGCAACATAGGGAAGCGCAATTATTGTGTATTTCTTTTCCCCGCACTTTTTTTCTTACGTTATCCTTTATCATTTATATGGTAATAAAGTCTTACGGAGTTCATAAGAGGATGGATGGAGAAACAGAGTCTGTTGCTTGATCTTCTACTTGGCGTTTCCTCATTTAGATTAAACTCCGACATCAGTAACGCTTTACCCCCAACAATAATGTCCCTCCGTTAGCGCGTGAGGCCTGTCCCTGACAGCAAACCGACATCTTGACTCGCCTCATCCCGCCGCAGCCAGCTCTTAACACAACTGCTATTGTTAAATGTCCTCTGCAGCTGTAATATCTTCTAATCCTCAAATAGAGTGGAGTTAAAACTACAAGCTCCAAACTATTTTTACTTGCCTCACTAGTTGTGGCAGATGAGAAGGGATCTCTGTGTAGATGATTATATTGTCATCCCCTGATCTTTACTGCTGGAGTAATTGTAAATCATTGCTTCATGGCACGTCAGAGGTTGTCGGTAGCAGGCAATTAAATGGCACAATATAATAGAGCAAATTATTGCCTGTCAGATTTTGAACAACACAGTTGGTATTTGAATTACACTTAATCATTACATGCATTAGAAAGCTCATTGGAATCCTGCTTAGGACTGAACATGAGCCATTGCATTATTTAAACCTCTAATTGTGAAAGCCATTTATTTGTGGTTACTGTACAACAAAAAGAGTCTCACCAAGCGGGTCGGCTTTAAAAGCTCGATATATCCAAATCAACGTCTTCAGACGCATGAACCAAATTGGCCAAAATGGGCAATTTCGCCGGGGTGGAGAAACATTTAGCCATGCAAAGTGTTTTGTAATTTCAGACTGCGAGGATGAATATTAAATATTTACTTTTAGCCAAGCCCAAGCCAGGTCCCCTTTTTGCATAATTCATTAGGCAAAACAGATGAGGTTATAATTTGTCTAGACGCCACGTATCTGTTTCTCAGGGCTTTCTCGCCCCTCCCCGCTCACACCCTGGACCCGACAACCCGATTCTTCAGTTGCGAAACAGCCAGTGACCAAACGTCAAAATTGCGTAACGTAAATGTTTTCATTTACGCCGAAGTTTGTGGTGACTTTTAAAAAGGAAATACTTGATTTTTCGCAACCTGAGCACAGATAATCCGTATATGTTGCTTAAACTAATAATCAGTTTTAGTTTAGGTTTCCTGACGCCGCTAATTATTACCAGCGTATTATTCATATTCTTTCACAACATAGGAGGAAGTTACTTCACACAATCTGCCACAAGGGCCAGAACAGACACCCTGTATTAACAAGACTTAAGTACTGTTGTCATGGCCATGCCGCCAGCTCATAGATTGTAATTATTGGTTAGCACTATACTGTGATGCGTATGGGTTGAATAACAATATTAAGAAGCGCCGTGATGTTAAAAAGGATATCAATTTTACAGGTCTGTGTCTGTGTAAATATGCCACGGGGTTTCTGTTATGTTTCTTTTATGATTTTTTTGTGTTTCACATGTCAAGTTGCCACAGTCATTAAAAGTTGCTTTGTGGCAGGGGTCCTCGATCGCCCCAGTGTGGCGTACTAAGATCTTTTTCGGAGCCCTTCCTGTTGTTGTCAAGCCATCTCGGCCCTGTCTGTCATATCATATCAGCGCGCCACTCCCACCCTGTTTAAAGTACCGCTTTGGCTCATGTTACTCCAGAAGTCAGTTCCTCCAGAAACATCTGTTTCTTTTCAGAGGGAGGAGAGACAAATAGGCCCATTGTCACCCCTGTATCTGTACTCATATCGAGTCCTTTGGCTTTTCGGACAGGTTGGAATTATCGAGGGAGGGTGAAAGGCAAATAGCCCTATAGCTCAATCACCATTGTTTGGAATCAGTCAGTGGTAATATTAGTGTTGCCCAGAACACAATTACTCAATAGCGGCGTCTTTAACGTCGTCTTGAATTTATCCTCTTGACAGATCCGGAGACTGATAATTTAATGCAAGTTATGATTAAAATCCCCTTACTGTCAAGCCCTTTGGAACAAATAACAAATACCTCTGTTTGGAAAAATGACAGTTTTAAAAATAAATGAAATTACACGTTAGAGCCGGCGCGGGGAGGGGCGCGCGGGAATTTATTGAGACGTTGCGCGGGAGATTTAGGATTCGGGCTCGGGAGGGGGGCGGGCGAAGTTAATGACTGATTAACAACAGCAATTAAAAGATGAGGAAAAGGTATATAATTAAAATGGAAGTTCTTGCTTGTCAAGTGCGCGCGTGTCATCCATTGTGAGGCTTGTTGAAAAGCCGGAGGAAAAAGAAACCGGTACTTAATTCCAGGCTTTGGCATCAAGGAAGGGCGTTGATCGCGTGCCCGCGGAAGCTTTTCTGAAGGCTGTAACTCAGCTGAAAGTGAGGCCGTGTCATTAGAAGTTCAAAGCCGTGCATCTTGTGTTGACAGTCATCGGCAGCGAATATTTGGCAGTCGGGAGTAATTTCACTTAATTAATGGGATGCATATTTGATGGGGGGAATGAAATATTCAAGCTCAGCAAAGTGGAAAAAAGGAAAGATTTAGTGCAGAGTAAAAAGGTGGAGGGATGTAATTTGTGCATTCACTTCAGAGGCTACCGGGGAATAGAGATAGAAAGATGCAAGGAGGTGAGGAGGAAATATGTGAGGGAATTCACAAGATAAACAGCGTAAAAGATAAAACGCAGAGGAAATGGGTACGGCAGAGGAGAATGGAAAAAGAAAAATGGAAAGAGTGGGTATTGCTGTGAATATGAACTCAGAAACATGCAGTTTTTATAATGCTGCCACGACATTACCTCTGCTCTTCATCTGGTAACGGCGTGCAAGACTTTGATTTGATTGTAAACAATAAGAACATGGCATGTTAGCAGCTGAAGCTGACATATCCCCATTATTTTAACCATTTATACACATACAGTTGACTTCTTATAGTGACGATCTCTCATTGCATTTACAAAAACAGCAGACACCACCACCATAGAATAAATAGACTGCATTTATAAATATAGACGTAAAATGCAGATGCATGCTACTTTCAGCTCTATGCATTTATTTTTATGGACTTATCAATTGTATTGTCAACTGTTGAGTTTGTTAAACACGCACATTGAACATGAAGCCAGAAATACCCCCTTTCTGCCCTTTGTATCACATATACGCTTTTGAGTGCTGTTTTTGTTCCAGGACATATTCTACATATTAGCAGAAAAAGTTCTATATAGACATGTGCTTTCAAATTTTTAGGGCTTCATATCATGGGGTCATTTTACGGATTTAGTTTGAATGTATCTTTGTTTTATTTCATTTTTTGATTTTGAATAAATTATATGAATTAAACAGCTTGTAAACGTACTTTATCAATAAAAGAAATCGAAGTAAACTGTTAAAAATGACAGTATTATGCAATCATTTAAGATTTTGCATAAAGTGTTCTTAAAAATTAATTAAGAACCTTTTATATAGAACCCCTTTGAACCATTTTCATAGTGTATTTATTAAATTAAATATTATTTTAAATGATTAAATACATGATTATTATAATTATTAATGTAATGTGTTTACATTTATTGTATTAATTTAATGCATATTTTCAATTATCAATCAACTTGTTAATACAATGACTGATTTTACTATACTACATATTGTCTATTCTTCATTAGGGCCACCCAGTACTGAAAAGAAATGCTAAAGTCTTTTATTCATCTTTTTTTTTTAAAGAAACATTTAATTGCCACAGTCCTCTGTGTTCGGTTTCAAATGCTGCCCGCCACATTTAGAGTAACAGCGAAGAAGGCTTTAGAGGGAAATGGAGAGCTTCCTACTAATGACTTGAGGGCTTTCTGCTTATTGTGTGTTCAAAAGCCAATGAGCTAATGTGTAGCACTCAGCCAGCAGAGTTCCACTGCTCTCTCAACCCAAGAGACTCCACGGGCCGGGATAATTGGCCAAGGCTTGTCTTCCCTTTTTTTAATTGAGACTCGTTATTTACATGAATTTAAGTTCTTTGCTCGAAACATTAAGGCGAAGAACATCTTTCAAGAATGCAGCTAATTGAAGTTTTCCCCCTTTCTTTCTGTGTGTCAGGGCAGAACAAGAAACTGAAATAAATGATAAGGCAAGGAGATGAAATTGTCCCCTTTAAAATTTGCAATTATTTCCCAATTAAGGCCGGCTTGGATAGAGATGTTGGTACTGTGGGGTTGTTTGGACGCTTTTGGGCAGTAGATGGCGTTAGCTTTCTTTTCCATGCAAAAGGAAGAGCTGGATCTTTGAATGGATTTAACAGTGTGTGGCGTCATCGTCAAAGTACACTAATTTGATTTGAATGTCAGCAGGAATTTCACCCGGACGGTTCGACAAAAATTAAAAAAGGATGTTTGACCAGCTTCATTTATTTTTTTTTTCCTCATTGAGAATATTAACTGAAGTGTTTATGGTGCAGAGCTCTGGAGAAATCATTTACACACACTATAGAGTCACACAGGAGTGTTTTCGTGTTGGATCCTTTGGGCCACGCAAAGGCTAGACGATGGTGAGGTCCCCGGGGGGGGGCCCGTGGCACTATGTCCAGGGAGCTTGTACGTTAAAGTGAGAGGAGGAGGGGAAAAAAAGAAAGGCAGTGGAGAATGGGGTGTCGGGAGGGCAATTACGGCAAGGACAAAGCACATGTAATAGGAACTCCCCTTATAGAGCACCTTAATTAAAAGAAGACTTACACTCCGAGAGCAGCACCGCTGCAATTAACAAGCACTGATGATAATGAGGGTGTAAGATCTGTGAGGTGTGTCTGTGTGTGATGTGTGAAGTTTGAATCTTGGCCACTTTTAGCCAGGTGTTCTTTTTTCTTTTACTGTTCAGGTGATCTTGAAATAGACTGACATTTGGTTGCTATCTGGCGTTGTAACATCTGTTTTTCTGCAGTGCACTTGTGTTCATATTTGTGCGTTTGTGGAAAGCACTGTGAAAGGGTGTGGGGACAGGTCAGAGAATGCAGACACACACTGTTGTTTATTACAGATTCAAAAATAGTTCCTTGAAGAGATAATGGACTGAAACAGTGATTTTTGTGCATTATAAAAAGGAACGAAAGAGTTAAAATAGCTTTATTTTAATCACATTTTATTCTTGTAAATCATATCACTTATTTTTTTTATATTTCCATACTTTGTAAATAAAATGTTCTTTTTTAGCTTGTTAAATAATTGTCCAAATTTTTCTCATCAGAATTAAAGCCAAATCTCAATTTCTAGATTTTTTTTTTATAATAATAATAATAATAATAACCTTTATTTTCTATAGCGCCCTCAAAGATCTCAAAGTGCTTTACAGAAACAAATAAAACAACAAAAATACATCATATAAAATAATGCACAATATAAAATTAAAGTTAAAGGAACAAAATACACCATATAAAATAAGCACAATGAAAAATTGATGCAATTATTCAATTAAAATGATCAATTATACTATATCTGTTTTTCATATGCAAAGATCTGCTATTATTTTATCCCCGAGAAGGCATTTGATAGCATCCCACACACACACACACACACACACAGCCAGATCTGATAAGAAACACACAAGGGCCTATTCAAATCATTATGTGTTGGGGAAGAATAGAAGCAAGTAAACATCAGGTCTGATAACTCTACAGATGGCAGGGGCAGGGAAAAAATGTCCTGGTAAACAGACTTAAAATGGGATTATTATTTCAAAAATAAGAAAAAGAATTCCTGAACTATTATAGTCAAATTCGTTATATATTCTGTTTTTACATTTTATAATATAGACTTATATTAATAGTCTATGTTAGTTTTAGTATATTAATGCTAATATTTTTAGTAATATATGTTTTTAAAGAATACATCATTATTTGTTAATATATTTAGTCAGTTTTGTTCAGTTTGATTATTGCCATTTAATAGACAAAATATTCAAAAATATTCTGTTTTGATTGGAGTGTGAGTTTTAATGAAATGTAAAATCTGTGGTGTGAATTGGCTACAATGACATTATAAGGACTATGACTGATTCTTGCCCCACCCACTGTGCGGATCTATTAAAATGAATTAGTGTAATGAGCGAACACCTAGCCAATGAATGACATTTTGTGTAGATAACATTAATTATGCATACGTTTCAGAAATTAGCATACATCTAATTGCATTTTATTACATGTATCAGATACATTAAATTGCCAAATATTGTTTAATATTACAACCAGGGAAATGCGAAATGTGAAACATATTTTGACAAAGTGATTGAAAACTTTTATGAAGAGTAAATATTACATGATTTATTCTTCTGTTCTGTAGCTGTAACAAAATTTGTGCATGAAAAAATAATAAAATGAATTAGCTTCTTGTATGGTTAATGACAAAATGACCATGTGATCTCTTCACAGAATCTATTCAGTATGGCACATTTCTCCACCGCTTGATGCAGCCAACTGGCCGAATACTAGTCAGTGCCATCGTGAGTGTGTGTGTGTGTGTACGTGTCCGTGTGTTTTCGAACGTCTCCTCCCGTTGGGGAACCTATAAATAGTGACACCCTGTATAAAGGGATGTGGCAGAGAAAGTTTCCCCGTTGGAGAGGAGAGGGCCAGGTTCTGCCTCTCTCTCAAACCGTGATTGAATTTGTCGTGAAGGAGTGTCACACTTAATCACATGTTTATGTACAAAGGTTAGCAGGCTCTCTTTCTCCACGTCTCTCTCCATCTCTCCCTTCGTGCTTTCATCTCAAAGCTTTATTTCTATAAATTATTTCCGTTTTTGACCTTAATTTCACGTGGTTAGGAGCTTGTGGCCGCAAAGCAATTACAGCAATCTTGCCTTTTCTATCTGCTGTCTTTCCACTGAATGGAGTTGAGGCAGGCGACGCGAACGGCTGTTTTTCAGGGATTCATATTTCTGATAACTTCTCCCTCTTTGCTTCAGTTCTTCCTTCTTCTTCATCAGCCAGCCAAAGTGATGGTGCTTTGAGGACATAATTAAACATATCGTTCAAAACATATACTCTCTGCATCCTTGAATTATCACCGTCATTAAAATCGTACAAATATGGAAATATGATTGCCAGGGGCGGATAAATCAATGATCAGCCAGGCTTCCAAATCCAATAAATATGCGGAGTTAAATACTTAAATATGCAAATTGCATGCACATGATTTGCATATGGTAGTATTTAAGGGGAATGTCTGGGGCTGTAAAAAATGGTCGAGGTATAGTGAACGAGAACTGAAGAGAGGGTTGTGAGGACATAACTGATGCATTTTCTTGCTTTTTATTTATTTATTTTTAAAAAAATCAAACTTAGTCAGCCTGATGTGATTTTTAAGATTTTAAGAAGAATGTTATCAGTATCGATATGCTTTTGTACAGAAGAGCTTGTGCTTTAGGATGTCTGAAAAATGCCTTGGAGAAACGTGAATAATTAAAGCATAATTATTCCTCCTCATTCATCTCTTAATCCAGAGACAGATTTAGGGGAAGGAATTTATAATTGTTCCTTTTTTTTCATCTGGTGTCCTGTGTTGTCACTGTATTATAAAGCAAGGTCACATTGAAGCGACCGACCTAACAATGTTTCATAAAACAATCCGTTATTGAATTTGAAAAATGCAGAAGAAAAAAATAAAAATAATAATACTAATAAAAAACAACCTGTGATATAGAGATGATCTAAAACCATGTCTGTTATTACATCTTTAATCTTCATATTTATTGTTGGAGGATAGAGTGAAGTTGCAGTATACGCAACAGCAGAGGGTGCAGTTTTTATCTGGATCCTGTCACAAATCTGGACTCGAGGGGACGGCCGTCTGTGATTCTGCAGGGATAGTTTTCTTAATGCAATTTTTCAGTTTATACATTTTACATTTTTCAATGTCATCACACCACATAAAACGTATTTAATTTAGTTGAATAATAAATCCTCTCATGAGCGAATGCTCATTGATTGATGTGTGATATGAGAATTTACATTAGTTAATTTGATTTTCATTTTCCAAACGCACACTTGGCTCAAAGCATAAATAATATGTGTGATTTAACAAGCAGGGAAATGTATTAAAATCTCTCGAGAGATGAATTTGGAAATTCATCCGACAGTCCCAGACAAGTGATTTGGCCAGCGGTGACGCGCTTGAAGCCAGCACATGAGAGACGTCCAAATGTAAAAGGCCCACCCAAACAAAATGTAACTCCTAAATGCTGAAGAGTCAGAGAGCAGGAATCAATGGCAGTGGTGGTGTGGATATGTTCAGGGGCAAGTTGACATGGTCGGGTTAAACAGAGACGAGATCCTCATCAGGAAAATCAATGTTGTTGTAGGATGTGACCCACACGGTCTTGGAGTGAGCGAATCACATTACTCTACCTCTACTCTTGCCCTGAGTGTGTGTGTGTGTGGCGCCCGCAATATTGACCAAGCCGAGAAGAGAATGACACTATCACTGTGCATACTGATGACAATTGGTGTTTCACAGAAACCAATGAATCTGGTTAAAGTACTTCTCTGTTTATCACTGGAGCTGTAATTATCATAAAATGCTTTGTGCATTAATCTCATTTTGACCATTTTTTCCTCACAAACTTTATTAATTCAAAATAAAAAATCTGTCAGGCACTTGATAAAAGATACAGTAAAAACAATAATATTGTGAAATATTTCAATAGAAGTGTTTTTATTATTTTTGTTTTCATTTAAAAAGTGTGAAAAGTTTTGTTCTACTTTTTTGTTAAGTTTTGTAGGAATGGGGTTTATGTTTATAGCAGTGTTTCCCGCACCGCTGCTGAATGAAATCATGTTAGCCAGAAATGTCTTTCTATTGAATTGCCTTCACGGGCTGTATGCAAGAACAACTTATTGTTTAACATGTCCAGTCTAGTCCGATTCATGAACAAATTACTTTTTTTTGAGCTGATTCTTTATAGCAAATCAAAAACATATTTACCACATATAAAAAAACAAACATATAAACATATAAAACCAGTGAGGTTTGATTCCCTAACAAATGACTCTTTTGAGCCACTTCTTTTAATGAATTATTTAAAAAGACAAGTTGAATCAGTCTTAAGAATACTTTTTGAATCCACCAGACAGTTATAGACTGACTCAGTGAACAGGAATATTTTCTTCTTCAGTGATATTATATATATATATATATATATGGGTAAATGACATGCCATGCATATTTTTGTGTCCAAGTGCATTGTTTCCTTTTAAAATAATTTGATAAATTCATGACATATATCACTTTATTCTATACAACATATTTAGTTTGAATTATTTTGAATTACATTTAAATAATACATATTATTTTATGTTTTGTTATCTTACACCCCCAAAATGTCAGGTGGTGCAACTGTCTGAACAAATTAACAGACTAAGAAAACTATTTAAAATGGTGTCTTAATAATAACAAATAAAAAAACGAAATACGGCATCATTTTAGGTTTGAAACCTTTTAATATAAACAAATTGTATAAATATCAGTAGCTGTTGAAAAACTTTTGTCCAGCAATTTGTATATTCTCAAATGTCAGGGTGGCACAACTGCAAACATGGCTTTTTTTTTTTTTTTTTTAATGAATTGACAAGGTAACAAAAGTAAACTTGATAATGCATCATCCAGAGGACCCTAATTGATCCTTGTGGCAGAGTGAAAAGGTTTGTAGATCTCTCTCAAATACTGGTAAAAACTGCTAATTAGTATGGGTAGGTTGGTACACTTTCCATGTCAGGTGGTACAACTACAGTGTATATATACATACAACTATTTGGTTGTACCACCTGGCATGAAAACTGTCAAAAAAATGAATTTAAGCACTTTGAAATGTGAACAACTGAAACAGGAAAAGGGTAATTGTGGTAATTGTAATTTTACAACATTAATTATTGGCTTGATTTAAAAACAATGGTCTGCGGTTGTCATTTTAGCCAAAGTGTGTGCTTAAGTGTATGAGGGAAAAAGAAGCTTATGTGTGTATCTGGTATATTTCTCTATACCTGCCATTGCTCTTCCTTCCCAAATTTCAAAATGTTCACAATGATATAATGAAATGTAATGATAATTGTATATCTGTGCAGTGTTACTCCATGGTACCATGCAGGCTGAGGGGAAAGAGTGTGAGAAAAATGGACTCTGGAAGATGTTTTCCCTTGGTTTATACAGCCCTTGGCCCTCTTTCACATCCCCTGCACTCATTTATTCCTTTTTCCTCGGCTTGAAAACGTCAAGGATGAAAGAGAGTGTGACATCACTGTTTTGATAATTGGCGTCTAATATTTCTGGCCGACCAGGCTGACAGCTATTGGTGGACGAACTCTTAAAAGTGGGGAAAAAATATGCCAAAGTTACACTGGCATCTGATTCTGATTTGGTTTTTGATCCCCAAACCTATTTTGTGTGCTTAGGTTGTAAACAGTTAGGCTACGAAGTATAAATAAAAGTATATAAATATTAATAAGAGGCCAGAAAACCTTGAGAAACGAGATTTTGCGTTTTTAAGTTATTATCTTGTTTCTTATCGTACATCAACATTCGCATATATTACATTAACAGACCACAATGAAATCAAATACAGCAGAAGTACACTTTTTGTCACCAATCTAACATGTCCATTCTTGTTACTTGTGTTTTTTTCTTTTTTCTTTTTTTCGGGAAACAGTATATAAATCAGTATGCCACTTACCTAAGGACAAGGAGAACATAAAGCGGAATATTTGCATTCAGAAGTGTAACTTTCCCCAAATAATTTCAATGGGGATAATTTGAATTTATGGAGAAACAGCCCGCACTGAATTTCAAAGTTGCTCGTAATGAAATCATCCAGCGGTAGAGACGGTGGGAGCCGCTCCTGCACACAGTAGGTGGGGGTAGTTATAGAGGTGCAGGTGGGGGATGGAGGTACTCATAGTGCCCTGTGGAGGCATTAGTGTGGACGGGTCATTACATCAGGGATGGGAGAGGAGAACACACACCACTGAGCAGCCCATGTCATTTACTGAGGCCATCAGGGCCCATAGCACACTATAACATTCACTGCTTCATTTCCCTCAAGCTATCGCTCTTTCTTTTTTTTTTAAATGAAGGGATGTAGATGTTCAGAGACAGAGAGAGAGAGTTTGCAAGTCGCACAGGGAACATTTTCAGTTTAGTTTGATCTTTTTTGGAAAATGCGTAATTCAGTTTGTTTACGTCCAGCGCAAATATATTTTCCGTATAATTGTGTAGACGGCATGAACTAATGGTTTTGTTCAAGAAAAACAAATTTTTTTATATTTCAGTTTGTATTAGGTTGCGAGTGCAGTTCCTCAAAAAGTTTTCGAAGAAATTATTCACATTCCATTACGCAGTTAGTTCTTTTCCTCTACTTTTTTTCTATTTAAATCTATTTCTGAAAGTACTGTATGTGTCCAAATAATACAAATACACAACTGCAAGACAGTCGATGGTGACCCTTTTTGTCAAAGAAATAGAGGACGGCCATCACATCCATGAATATTTGCACATCCAAATATAAAAACCCTCAGCTACGCACGTCCCCTTAATCAAGTACTTATTTTAATTCATTTCCTCGCAGGGTTTTATTAGTATGCTAGCTGTTGGCTAAATGATTATGACAAGGCTGCGTTTTCACCAGATTCTGCCAGGATAAAAATACACAGGAAAGCCCAGCAACCCAGCTTAAAAACCTGTCTCCAGTATTCCTACAGGGAGATGACCTTGGTCATTAAGGACATTCACAGTTTTGTTTAGGAATAAAATGACAGAAAACAGAAAAATATGAAGTGCCTCCTTGAGAGGAATCGTTTGTTGTTGGCTAAATTATGCAGCACATCATTATTTGGTGGCATTACTATTATGAGCTGTTTATGTCTCTGACCTTAATTTTCGCACTGCTTTGGTGTAATGTAAGCAATTCTCTCTCTCTCGCTCTGGCCTAGACTGCAAAAGCAGTCTCTTTTGCATTTAAGTATGATGGTTTGATTGTTTTAAAGTATCCAACAACAATCCTAAATCAATAAACTCCTCACAATAATCAGTTCAGGGCGAATGTGCGACCCTGTGAAGTTTATAAAAATTGTAAAACAACATTACGCGGTATATGATATGTATTTTTATGCAGTAAATATAGCTGTTGCTGGAGGGTACAGCCCCACACAACCCTTTATATCTGTTCACTCAGGTTTTGAATGGCTCCGGGACCGGTGAGCCTGCAGAGATGCAGCCAAGCGCATGGCCGGCTGAATTTGTTTGACTCAGGTAATTGAAAGTGTTTTAAACTATTATAGCAACTTGAGGGCTTGTTTAAGTGTCGAGCTGTCCGTCAAATGTACATGGGTGGAAAGCATTGGCCTGTCACCCTGTCAGTCACGGGAAACGAGAAGTGTCGGCCTAATGGATTTCTTCAGGCGGACGTCGGCGCGGCGGCAGAAGTAAAATCAATGTGTTGTCATGTGTGAGAGCGGAGCATCAAACAGGCAGGTGAATTGGAACTGTAGTTTAGTTGTAACGTCTACATTTGCGAGGAGGCGGCCGGAGACAGACAGATGCTGCGTGGCTGGAGCTGAGAGACCGTGGAGGGCCTCTTGTTATGATTGCCAGTGTGAGAGGGGTGCCTGACCTGTTTTTTTTTTTTTTTTGCTCTGCGTCCTGTGGCTCTTTCCCCTGCTGTTTGATGGTGCGGGCTGGCTACCGTGTGTGTTTATGTCATCACACTGCATGCCACAAGTGAGAACGTAAGGGAGTGTGTTTACAGACAGAACACGGAGAGCAGAGCGACGCTGCGGTGCTGCTGATTAATTGTAGCGATGATCTGAACTCACAGATTTTAATCTGGTTTGTCTGGTGTGTTTACTTTATAGCAGCAGTAGTGTGGCCATATTCAAGAGCTGTAGTGTCTCTATAGTAAAGTCATAGTCATTGAATTTGGTACATCAAAAATATTACGCATTTCATATATATCTGGATTGCTGCTCACAGTCCACTGAGGTTTTGACAGGGGTTTTCAAACTTTTTGATACCTATGACCTCCAAATATAATGATCTTTTTGTGAAGGCCCCTCTTCTTGAAATATAAAGTCAGCATATAATTTAAGACTTTTTAAATGCTGATTTATGCTCTATGAGAAATAGTGAGTGTGGTGTTATGAAGGCATGTTATTTATGAATTTAATAATTGGCATTGGCTGTTCTTTTGAGCATTCTATTCATAAAAGAATCATGAAAAATTAGGCAGCACAACTGTTTTCAACATTTATAATTATAAGAAATGCTTCTTGAGCACCAATGCACATATTAGAGTCATTTTTGAAGGATCATGTGATGTGATTTTTAAATTTTTTTATATATATAGACCTATGAACTGCAATGACTTTTTTGTGGGCGGAACCTACCTGGTGGGAGAAAATGACAGTTCTGCAGTAGCAGTCTATGGAATAAAAGGAATAAAAAAAGTTAATTTTGAGTTTATATCTCACAATTCTGACTTTTTTTTCTCACAAATCCGAGTTTATATCTCACAATTCTTTAAGGAAAAACAGAATTGTGAGATATACTTATTATCTTTTTTCCTCAGAATTGCGAGTTTATATCCCTCAATTCTGACTTTTTTCCCCTCAGAATTTTGATATAAACTCAAAATTGTGAGTTATAAAGTCCCAACTGGGAGATATAAACACTCAAATGCAAGAAAAAAAGTCAGAATTGTGAGAGAAGAATGTTATAGGTTATGTTTAAATGTTATCTATATAAAGTGTTAGGTTTAAATCATAGACTTTAAAAATAGATGGACGACGCACATTCACTCTCTTCCATTGTAGTAACTGAAGCCGCCAGTGTGCCAATACAGATATACTCCAATACTTGGAGCCGAGTCTGCGCAGTAGTGAGCATGAAGTGTAGCCGCGATATCAAGGTCCCGCCCACACTCAGAACAACTCATTATGTCGGTGTGAAATAAACAGTTATGGAAATGTAGAAATTAAAGTTAAAGCTCCAATCACCTCGCGAAGATCTAGAAAAAAGTCAGTTGGCGCCTCAGTGACTACTTCACTTAGAGAAGTTGTCAATCTCAGCGGTCAGTCATGACGTCACAATCCAGTTTTTAATGCATCAAATAACTAAAACCAAACTTATTTAAAGAACGAACACTTGAACTAACACCAGCGTGATAAAAACTGCCTAAAATGACAGAAATTGTTTTTGGGAAAAAAATATTTAAACTATAATTTGATTGTTTAGTTTGTCTCATGTCCCATTACATTTCATGGAGAGGGCGGGTTTGTGACCTATACTGCTTCCAGCCACCTGGGGCGATCAAGACACTTTGGCTTCACTTTTTAGGTATCGCTTGGTTTAAATATTATTTCAAGCTGTAACTGCTATGTATGTATGTCCCCTATAACCTGCGTATATATCAATATTATGTACTGTTTACATCAAATTCATGCTTTAATAGTATTGCAGGTTTAATCAGTCCAGTCTGTGACTTACCCTCTGGCACTCTCTTACAGACCCCAACCCTTGGTATTGCATATTTTTTTTTGTCCTGGAAAAAAATTTGTGTTCACAATGTACTGATTAGATATAATGAGCACTTTTGTTTTTCTGTCTAAATGAGCAATTGTTGGTCAAAAATGTATCAGGCTTTTTCCTTAGTCTAAAATCTGACTGCATGAGACTAATACATTAATGAAATGCAATTGCACTTAAATGCAAATGCACTTTTTTGAATTTTTACCTCCCTGTTGCCGCCATTATTATTAAATACATGCCCATATTTAATAACACAAGATGCAGGATAATCACCAGATTATGCAAATAAATTTACATGTTATACATTTTCTAATGGCTTCTGTTAATCAAATCCATTATCATTATGTGATTAAAATGGTTCACTGTGTGACACAAACGTGTGTCACATACCTGAGATTATTCCCAGATGGCTGTGACTTTAACCAGACACCCACACACATTCTCTGAGGTCCAATCGGCCCAATCTGGACCAGTTGCCCTTGTCATACCCTATAATGGGTGACCTGACAGCACAAAAATGTGTGGTTTCTTTTGTCAGGTGTATGAAAATGTGGCGAATGTCAAACTGGAGTGAATTTTGATGGTCAGGGTCTGTCTAGAATCCTATGTTTCTCCAGAAAACAGTTCAAGTTGGTTAAATTTATCATATTATACATTTGTATAGCAATTTCAGAAGATATTTTGGAAATTTCTTGGCAAAAATGAAATGTGTATTTTTACAAAGCTTTTCGTTTGACTTGGAAGCCACTCTGTCCATTTTAATCAGTCTTATGCCAGACAGTATGTTCACTAACAACATGCTTGTGCTGAGAGTGGTAGTCATGATTTTATTTATTTTATCTCTCGAATGTGGGTCACACCGAATGGTTGTTTTCCCCGCCATATTGTAATTTCCTCCCAATACGACCGTAACGTGATTTATGGCCGACAGCTCCGATTCCGTCACTGCGAGGGATCCGGCGCTGTCGTGCGCCATGCTAACTGGCTGCAGACATGCTGTCTCTTTTGAGCTAGACCAGACCTGTCTGAAAACCAATCAACTTATTTCATCACGTTGGAAATGAAAAGATGTAATTATTCATAATTGGCCTTTATATTTTGCACTTCGTGATTTTTGCAGCGTTTTAGGTGACGTTCATTCAGTGCTTCGGGAAAAAGATGAGAACAATTTTGTGTTGTTTGAAAATGATTACACGTGACGCGTGACAGTTTTTTCTCTCTCCTTTTGCTTAGATTTTTTTTGTGGGATTGTGCTTTGATAATGCTGTTACACTTTTGTTTAGAGTTTTGTAGCCTAGTTTTCTCCTTCTGTCTCCAACAATGTTATTATCTCTGAAGCTAAAGAAAGAGAGGGAGAGTTTGTGAAAGAATTGAAGTAGCTTATTTCAGCTGCTTGTGCCACTTCTGCAAGTCACGGTAATAATGGAAGCCAGTGATCCAATACGCTTTCAAGCATTTCCAAGCGTAGTTTTCTGTTTTAACACACTTTATGCCATGTGCCCTAAAATGTGCTGAAGAGAGTATTTTTTCATGCCGTCAGTGATGAATTTGTGTTGGTTGCAGGCTCCACAACATTTTTACACTCACTTTATATAATGTGACAATTTGCTTAAAACATTTTTTTCTGCATTCACCTATTCTTTGCACTGTGGGGTTTTAAAACTAGCATTTGTGTGTTGAAACCAAATGTTTTGTTGTACACGAGTTGGTGCTTGAACCCTTTTGTCAAAGAAAAAATTAAATAACAGCACAAAAGCACACTCACAAATGGAGCATTCTGTTAAACTGCTGCCTTGTCTAGATTGATAAATTGTTTTTAAAGTAAATTTGATTTCAGACTGATTTTGCTGAAGTGTTAATAAATTTATTGTGCCACATAAGGCTAAATTAATTCATTTAAAAATATTTTGGGATATAATTAGGGCTTTAGTTGACAGTTTTACAGTTTAATTTGACATTGCAAGCTAGTTGTTTATTTTGTAGATAATAGGGTTAAAGGTGTAATATGTAAGATTTTCTGTCTGCCAGAGGTCGCTAGAGGCCTATTCAAAACAAAGGCGTAGCTTGATGACGCCAAGTATGAGCGCGGAATCTTGGGACATGTGGTCTCCACCTCAGAGCCGGTGGAAAACAATTGGGATAGGACTCGGGAAGAAATCATGTTCATGGATGCGATTATTAAAGGTACTATAGTATGAAGCAGAGCAGGACCGAATGTTGTGGGAGCTGAACGAGGCCGCTGGAGCGATTGCGCAACACACGCTGCGAGCAGCAGAACTTTTATTATGACACAGTCGCCAGCGCTGCTTCTGCTTTTCCAGTCATGAGTATGAGGTAACACAGCTCTGTTTATCATATTAGATACATTTGAGTGTGTTGAAAATGTTATAACGTTACTCTGTGTGTTCACTCGGCGGCTGCTGTGAGACACTTGTTGCACACTGCAGTAACCTAGTTTGATTTTAGAATATCATATTAAATGCTAGATGGCTTGTGTTGATAAATGGCATGCAATTAATTTTAAAACATATTGTATGATGGAGAAAATTCTGTATTACTGTTACTAAAAATAAATCTGCATCTGATTATGCTATGTTAGCTACTTCACAAAATAGTGTTTTTCTCTGAGGCATGGTAAAAACATGGTACTTGCAAAAAAAAAAAAAAATCAAGAAAATTAGATTTAAACAGTAAGACTAAACATGTTGAGCTATATAACAATAATTAGTTTTCTGTCTATAAATATATCAAAACAGTTGTTCCCTTGCCTATTAAAACATGTAATATATTAAAGCGTCTTAGGTGTTTCCATGGTTTCTACAAAATAAAACCGGAAACCGAGGATAATGCGGGTATGACGCAATTGACAAGCGACTCCTCACACGTCCCGGAGCCTTGGTTAAAATTGCAATTTTCTCAAGATTTACAAATAGTTGCAAACATTTGGGATATTGTCAGTACTCAAGTGAACAAAATATATAACACTGGCCTAGTGGTTTTTGGATATTTTACTGCAAAAATATTACATATTGCACCTTTAACATTAAGATTTTTATTTATACTTTATTATATACTATATTAATTTATTATATTATTTTATTATATACTTATATTACTTAATAAATAAATAATGTATATATATATATAATATTTTATTGTTTAATATTATTTATATAAAATATAAAGCTAAATATTGAATTAATAAATTAAATATTTATATAATATCTAATAAATTACTGTTGTAATTAATTTTATAATAAATATTACAATTTAGTGTGTGTATATATGTATATAACTTTAAATGTTTTCTGTATTTTATTTATATTCTGTTTTATTTATATTTTCTATATATGATTTGTTAAAATGTGGCACATTTGCTAATATAGCAAGAAAAACAATGACAATAAAAAGTATAGAAAATAGTGTTGTTTTATGACAGTTTTTTAAATGTTTATATTCACACACAGTAGTAGCTGACAGTCTATTCTTTGTTAAATTTGCATATGCAAATGAGGCTCTCAAATGGCATCCGTTTGGTAGAATGACCCAAATGTCTTTGAATGACAACACTTTAAACATTAAAGCATCATCTTTTAGACCAGCATAGTTACACTCCACTTACTTCAGTCATTGTTCACTGGCGGCTCGATCAATACAATAAAACCTGAAGCAAAAGCAGAACTATTTGACCCCAGAAGCCTGAGTGAAGGGAAAAGGAAAAAGAGAAAACAACAAGCAGAGAAGGAGAGCAGACAGAGGGACAGAAGGCGTCATATCGCTCTAGTTGAACACATGAGGCTGGGAGAAGTGACAGTGTGCTAGGGGTGTTTTCAGGGCCTTTTTCTGTGGCTGTCTGTCCACATCAGGGACTGATAGAGCTGCCTGGTGGCTGGTGTGTCATAGCAGGGGGGTGAGCGGATGCTGCGCGCTCCTCTCGTGGAAAAATGATGGATTTGGTTTGATCTAAAGCGCAGGAACAGGTTTTCCATTGCAAGGGCTGGTGCTGTCATTCTGTGTGACTGCGGCTTCCTCTTCGCATTTAACTTCACACTTTCTGCCTGGATGCTGTCTTTTTTTGTTCATCTACTATGCCTCTTTTTACTTAAGTTGTCTGGAAATTATATATATATAGGGTAAGCTGTGTCATGTCAGGGGTAAATTGGATCATTAGGGAATATGTGAACAATTTACATTGTAAACGAAAATATGATGGAAAACTATTCCTGATTCCTGATTCCTTTTGATCCACATTATGTGCATTTTCATAAATTAGTTTAATATTGAAAATATATGAATTGACTCAACTTACCCCACTCTCTTATAAGTTTGATATGCTGTTGGTTTGATGCACTCAATGCATGCTAGGCTTATAATATGCTTGAAATTGATATTAGCACACATTCAAAAACTGTAGGTAATTCTGGCACAATGTTAAGCCCATAAACCAGTAAGAGGTCGAAAATGACTGATTTTATTAGTAATACTATCCCTTAGTTTTGAATCTGTCCATGAGAAGGTATGAAAGAAAGTAGTTCATGGTTTGTAGCACAGGGAACTGTACAAGTGCAAGTTCTGATTCATTATTACCGAAATAACAACAGTGTGTACAAATCAGTTGCCATGGGATTCAAGACCTCATCACAACAAACAAGACATCAGCTTCATGACCAAAGACTGAACGTGTCAAAGCAATTCGGCACGTTTGGAGCATTTGTTACATTGTTTATGGTTATTGAAAACACTGTTTACGCTATATGCTGTTTCCCAGAAGTCTCACAATATATTTCACATTAGCTACAGAGTTTATATGCTACCAGTGATTAGCACTTGTTGAAGCAGTTAATGAAAAAACAAACAAAGAGCTAATTCATTTACATTTAGTCATTTAGGAAATGTAATTAATTTACTTTTTTACTTTTTCTTTTTAAAATTCCATTTAAATCTGGAAATAAACTCTGGACAAAGTTTTAGGATTATTAAACATTTTAAACAAAATTTATGTAACATTAATATTAAATATTTCAAATATTTCAAATATATATGTAAAAAATGTTAGTTATTTCAAATGACAAATTATTTAAATAAAATATTTCTAGTATAGTAATTAAATGTAAGCAAATTTGTGATACTGAGCATTTGATTTTCTTGTGCCAAAGCTGAATTTTCAGCAGCCATTACTCCAGTCTTCAGTGTCACATGATGATTTGGTGCTCAAGAATAATTTTTTTTGTTATTATCAATGTTGAAAAGACATATTTTTGTGGAAAATGTGATAATTTTTTCAGGATTCTTTGATGAATGGAAAGATCCAAAAGAACAGCATTTATTTAAAATATAGTGTTTTTTTTAACAATGTAAAAAGTCACTTTTGATAAGTTTGTGTCCTTGCTGAATAAAATCTATATATTTTTTAATTAAAATCTTCTGACCCCAAACTTTTGAATGGCAGTGTCTGGAAAACATTACTTCGAATATAAAACAAACTGGTTATCTCAAGCATCTGTTTAGAAGTGTTTTCCGTTCTTCTCCCTCACCCCTCCTCTGGCGCACACACACACACACCAACCAAGGCATTCAGAGGGGCTTAAGCCTCCAGAGAGTTGACATGTGGCACATAAGTTCTGTGTGAGAAGTGAAGGTGTGGTAAGATGCGTTGAGACAACGTTTCTTCAACTTACCATGACTTGGCCAGCTGTGTTTCCGCCCAGCAGTGGGTGACGTGCAATCGGGCTGATGGGTGTGTTCTGTTCTTCTCTCTTTTTATGCATTCATCTGTTTATCCCTCCTGCCCCAGTGTCTGCTGAGAGGACGTGCCCTGTCACTTCAGGTGTGTCACGCTTCCCATATGCCATGGATATCTGAATCTCGGCCAATCAGACGCCACCCCACTGACCTTCTCCGGAGCAATGAGCATGATGGGAGCTGAAGGCTGGAGCTGGTGGCACACTGAATGTGAGAGACTCTTCGGAGGGAGGAGAATGGGAAGAGGCAGGGGGCCGAAGGGTCGAGGTCTCGCCCCAATACAATCGCAGGTTCGAATTAGATGGTGTTTTTGTTGGGACGGCACCCTGCCCCCATACCTCGACCTCTCCCGCACCCCTCCTGCGCGGGCTGTCGGTGTGCACTCGGACGGCCGGGGTGTGGATTTACATGGCTGTTAATTAGAGTGGAAGAAGTGATTGGCTGCTGGATGCATTGTGGTAAAGAGTGCACAGATGCAGCCACACTGGCGAGAGTAACACAGGCAGGCATGGTGCATCAGCCCACGTCACACTGCTGCAGCTCAGCCGAGCCCTGCCCTGTCTAACACGATTTGCAGAGTGTCACCACCGTCACACCGCTCCTGTACCGCAATACCCCTCCCTCTATTCTCTTTTACCCCTTCCTCTGATCCTTATTTTCTCCGGCTACCCCCTCTTCTCCATTCAACCTTTTCCGTTCTGTAAGCCAAACTACCCCTTTTCCCAGTGTATATGCTCTTTCTTCGGGGATTAAGTTTAGTGGAAATATAAGGGGCTTAAGAGAAGGATACAAAAAGTAAAAACAATTTTTTAGACATATATAGATATTTAATAGTGAAATGTGTTCTTTTGTGCTATCAAAACTAATGATTGAGTTTTCAAAACTAATGATTGTTGTCAAACAAGTATCGACATCTACTATTGGTCAGAAAGCCAGATAACTCCGCCCCCAACTCACACTATGAACTCTTTTTCACAGACTTATTAAAATTGTAAAGTTTTTTTTTTTTTTTTTTTTTACAAGAATACATAAATACATTGTGTTATATTCGTTGGCATTACATTTCAGAAAACATTACATTTGAGTGTAACTAGCATAACGGCTGAGAGATTTATGGGAAATCTTTTTTCTGTTCTGACCACTGTAATGAAGCTATCAATATTTTTATCCTCTTTTGGAATTTCATAAAAACTATATAGATTTTATCTTTTGATATTGGAGCAAATGGGAACACCACTATAGAAGTTTACCCAACTACGACAGCTTTCGCTTCTGAGAACCTTGGAAATGTGAAAAGGGTCCATTGGGTAAATCAAAGTTGTGTCAGTTTTACACTTTTCTTGGGAATGCACTTACTTCTTGTTTGTTTTACAATTGAAATATTATGCACTGCACTTTTAAGAATGTTTTTATGACTGACTTCAGTTTTATGACCAAACAAACTGCATTCCTAAAATCGCTATTGCCCATTTACTACTCGACGAATATTACATGAGGTACTTAATATTCATGAGCCAGACTGATAAGGTGCTTCTTGTTCTTATGCCTCTGTCTACAACTATTTGAGACTGCGCTCATTCATAAATATTATGCATGCAGATTTCTGTTGATTGTGTTATTTGCAGCCAGCCATTCTTAATTTATTCTTTGAGGGAATTTGATAATAGCGGGGTTAATGAAATAAAGTAAGTAGTATTCAACAAATGACGCTCTGCACCTTTAAAAGTGTTTTATGGCCAATTGACATGATGAACTCATGAAAAAATAGATGTATTTGGACAAAGCAGCCTCTCTCTGGCTTGTTTTACGGATTGGGACACTAGTCCCATTGGTGTCACTGCTATTTTTGTGATGTCATAATCAGCATCTGTTGGCATGACGATGGTGGCACGGCAGTTAGTCTCATGACAGGGGTGGCAAATTGATGGTCCCCTCTCATTTAGTGCAGAAGAATAAGGAAGGACCAAGGTCTCATGGTTCTTTCAGTTTAAATGCATGGTGACATTATATGAAAGCACCGGGGGGGTCAGAGACACAGACCTCCACCCAGGCTGGCCCATAATAACCGGGGTCTTAAATCAACACCAGGCTTGTAATAACATTTCAGCCAGTGTTATTCCTCTGGCAATTAAGGCCTTCACTAGGCTCCGGTTTTGTGTCTGATGCCTCCTTTGATTTTTCAGTCCAGCTTGGTGGAGGGCTTTTTCCCTTGTTTCTTTTTTTTTTTTCACTGAACATTTGCTTCTCTCCTTACACTGAGCAGTGGATGTGGCAAAGAGTACAGAATTGCACTCATGCCCAAAGCGTCTACATTTCACCTCCGATTCCCCCAGGGTTTTGTAACTACACACACATACATGCATGTTCAGAGAGAGGTGTTAAGTAAGTGTCAGAAAATAGGTGCTTTTATTTACGGGTCTGTGCATGAACTGTATGAAAGAATATTCCAACAATTTTTTTTTAGCATGTCAGCTAATTTAATATTAGAAGAAACAAGTGCATGTTTTCTAAGGCTGGGGGAATTGTTTCTTCGATGCATTGCGATTCTTTCTCAAATGATTCTGAATAGATCAACAAATATTCATAATCAAAAAATTTGATTTGCACATTATTGCATTAAAAAGCACACGGAGAAAAGAAAGCATGCGATGAATACAAAATAAATACCAAATAGGAAGGAAATAAATGTACACTATCATTTAAAAAGAATATTTATATTATAAAAATACAGTAAAACAGTAAAAAAATTGTAATGTAAAGTTGAGCCAGCGGCCAATGTTCCAGTTTTCAGTGTTAAATACGTGTTTTTTAATTGTAATATATTTTAAAATGTAATTTATTCCTGTGATGGCAAAGCTAAATTTGTAGTCATTCCTTTCTTAGTGGAAACCATGATATATTTTATTCAGGATTCTCAGTTCAACAGAACATAATTTATTTGAAATAGAAATGATTAGTAACAATGTAAAGGCCTTTACTGTCACTTTTGATCAATTTAATGTGTCCTTGCTGAATAAAAGTATTAATTTCTTTAAAAAATATGCTGACCCAAAACTTTTAAATGGTAGTGTATTCTCAAAGGCATCAGGTCACTCAAATGCAACTTTTCATTTACACAGAACAAAATCTGCAATGCTGCCTCTAATATTATTATACCTGCTTATTATATTTAATTTGGCGGGTCACCGAAGGCATTTTAATTCTGGCTTTTATCTTAACTCACAACCTTAACTCATCTTAAAGATAAAAACTTAAAGATTTGTGCTGAGAAATTGAGATGCAACGAGAATCGTTGTGGAATCGAATCTTGACTCCTTGAATCAAAATCAGATTGAATCAATCATGACGTACCTAAAGCCTCATGTTAATCTGTGCTCGTAATAGATTGAATAATGTAAAAATGTACGAATGAAGGGTGAAAGTGCGAGGAAAGTATTTGCATTTAAAGCAGGCACTGTCAGTGGTCTTTTCTCTCTAGAAACACAGCTGTAGGGAAAGCAGAAACGGTGTTAACAACAGCAATTACCTGCCTCTTAGGAGGAAGAAAAGGGGAGGGACTAGTTTCTTCATGAGGTTGTGTGTCTTTGGATATGCTGACTGCCGTGTCAACCTCATGTATGTGCATGGGCGGCACCTTCATTTGTTTAATATATCTGTTTTTCCCCCTTTTAAGGTCCTAGATACCAAGGGGCTTCAGTGGGCCAGGAGACCCCCAGCATTACTCGCACTGATACAATCCACCCCTAACTGTCTCCGTCTCTCTCTCTCTTTCTGTAGCAGGCCTTTGAAGTGGGGTGATGAGGGTAAGTTAATTATCCCCATTACACAGGCCTGGCTACATCCAGCCCTGCCTCAGCCCCAGCCTTCCTCTGCCTATAATTACACTGAGAAGGAGGCAGAAGCTGTCAGCAACATTTAAAACAGACCCTCTGATAAAAACACTCCAGCAGAGAGAGAGAGAGAGAGAGAGAGAGAAAGAGAGAGAGAGAGAAAAGACACTGGTCCCACATTGACTTATGAAGTCTAAATTCAGGGATTGCTGTTATAAAGCTGGATAGATTAGGTTAGTATTGAAATGCTTTTGGGAAGTTGACATGTCCTGCAGTGTGACATGCTACACTTAGGCACATATAGATTATTGCATTTTTAGCCAATAATAATTATATTTTTAACACTTTACAATAGGGTTCTATACTGAATGTGCTTATATTTAAAGGGATAGTTCACACAAAAATGAAAATTTTGTCATCACTTACTAACCTTCAAATTGTTTCAAACCTGTATGAGTTTTTTCTTCTGTTGAACACAAAAGAAGATATTTTAAAGAATGTTCGTATAATCAAACTGTTGACGGTAGCCATTGACTTCCATATTAGGAAAAAAATACTATGGAAGTCAATGGCTACCGTCAACTGTTGGGTTACCAACATTCTTTAAAATATTTTCTTTTGTGTTCAACAGAAGAAAGAAACTCATGAGTAAGTAAGTGATGACAAAAGGTTTTCTCTTTAATCTCTTTAATAATACAATAGCTAACATGAAATAACAATGAACAGTACTTTTACAGCATTTATTTATCAATGATCAATGTTTTTGTACTTGTTCGATCAACAATACAGTAAAAACTGTAATATTGTGAAATTTATGCAATCTAAATACAATTTAATATTCCTGTGATCAAAGCTGAATTTTCAGCATCATTACTCCAGTCTTCAGTATCACATGATCCTTCAAAAATCATTCTAATATGCTGATTTGGTGCTCAAGATCAATGTTGAAAACATTTGTGCTGCTTAATATTTAGTGGAAACTGTGATTTTTTTTTTTTTAGGATTCTTTAAAGGGTTAGTTCACCCAAAAATGTCATTCTGTCATTAATTACTCACCCTCATGTTGTTCCACACCCGTAAGACCTTCGTTCATCTTCGCAACACAAATTAAGATATTTTGATGAAATCCGAGTGTTTTTTTTTTTTTTTTTTATCCTCCATTGAATCAACAAAATTATCACATTCAATGTCCAGAAAAGTAGTAAAAACATTGTTAAAATAGTCAACATAACTACAATGGTTCAACCTTAATGTTATAAAGCGATGAGAATTCTTTTTGTGCACAAAAACAAAACAAAAATAACGACTTTATTCAACATTATTTTCCCCTCTTCCCTGTCAGTATGTTAAGCAGTAGGTGCAGTAACGCGTTTCCGTGTTTACGTCTGAACGCTAGCTCATTATTGGCCGGCTCCTACGTTAGCATCACACACATGTCGTGCTGCTCACGTGAAGAGACGTCAGCCAATACTGTGCTGCCATTCAGACTTAGAATCTGGAAGCTGCAACGAAAATAGCGTAGCAGAGGAGAGACGGGGAGAGATGAATTTGTTGAATAAAGTTGTTATTTTTGTTTTGTTTTTGCGCACAAAAAGTATTCTCGTCGCTTCATAACATTAAGGTTGAACCACTGTAGTCACGTTGACTATTTTAACTATGTTTTTACCACTTTTCTGGACATTGACTGTGGTAATTTCGTTGCTTTTCTATTGAGGATAAAAATAACTCTTGGATTTCATCAAAATATCTTAATTTGTATTCCGAAGATGAACGAAGGTCTTACGGGTTTGGAACGACATGAGGGTAAGTAATTAATGACAGAAATTTCATTGTTCATTATAGGCAGTTGTGTTATGGACTAACATAAATAAATGATAAACAATAGCATATTTATAAATTAACATTAACCTAGATTAATAAGTACTGTAAAAAATATTGTTTGAAAATCCTAATATGATTAGCGCCCGTTTAGCTGCTTTTCATCTAACTGAATGAGCATGTTACGTGAACTAATGAATATTCATGATTTTTTCTTCACACAGAACTGTTTGAAACAGCGTTTTTTCCATGTTTCACAAAGACTTTTCACTTTTAATCACTCTGCTTTTTTAAATTCATCATGATGTTGATAAAAAGTCCATGGACATTTAATGCATCAATTATGGATAAGGTATTTTAATGGAGATAGCCTGCTCACACAAGGTGTAATATTGACTGGGCGTGAAGAACCAAGCGGTTGAAATGTTGTTTTTCTTATCCTAGTTTGAAGCTCCACTCTCTCCCTAAAAAACCTCTAAAACTCACCAATACTTCTCAATGACATTACTGTCCCTTAAATTCAGCCCACAAACTCGCACTTAAGACACAGCAAAACTTAAGTTCATTTCTGAAACCTCATGATAAATGCTTTGCTCTATGAAATCTATCATGGGCAGGAACAAGATTATAGAAATAACAAGATACCGTGGGTGAAATATGAGCTGGTTTTGGACGAAGAGGAAAGAGATAACAGCATGAGATTAGGATGAAATCTAAAGAAGTCTCGCTGGCTTCTTTTTGATGTCTTATAAAATATACGACATGGCGACTATGAGAAGGGCTGCTCACGATGTTAGCTTAGCCTCGTGACTTGATTTTTATCCTGTTATGCTTTTACATTTAGCTACGCTCTTCTTCCTCCCACCCATTTTTCTCTATAATCAGGGGTCCATGTTCTGTGGCAGGAAAGCTATGAGTTTAGAAAAGCAGTCCAAGATGCAAGCTTGTACGTTGTATCTTGCCGCTCGCCTGTTGGGCAAACTTTATAGCTCGCGTTTAGAATATTTGTCATTAGTGTAATTCGCCGTTCGTTTTTATGCACGAAAAAAAAACATCGATGAAGACCTCACCTGTTCCGCTTGCTCTCAGAACAGTCTAATTGCAAAAAATTAACCTGTCAGACGCTCACATGGCAGTAACCTAAACTGGAGCAGTCAGATTGCAGGGCCCTGTATGTTTTCTTTCTTTTTCTCTCTCCTTTTCTCTAGCTCTGTACTGCACTCTGTGGGGTTCCAATGGCTTCCCTGAGCCAAAGCACCGAGGCGAGCAATTAAAATGGAAAATGACAGCATGAGGGATGATGATTACCGTTATACAAAAAGCCACATTTATGAATTTAGCAGATAACTGTCACTTCTCCCTTGGCTCTTATTTGCCCCGTGCTTTTGTTAACTTAATGTCTTCAGCGATTCTCACCCGAGGAGAGGTCCAGAGTTCTCTTTTTAATTACTCTGACACTTGACACTTCTGAACTGTTTTTCTGTTTAAACTGAAGAATCAAATATTCTTTCTTTTTCTTATTTTTGTAAGTCAGTGAGGAAATGCGCATTAATTTATAAAGCACCTGGAAATTGATTTTAATGTAAGGTTTTTGGGGCTGTTTTATTTATTTGCTTAAAAACAATGCATTTAGCCCCTCTTAGAAATGAATTGCCTAGAGGTAGTGAATGGACAACGGTCTAGTATCCCTTAGGATCTTTTACATCACCGTAAGAGGAGAGAAATGGCAATGTTCCCTGTGCAGATCTGTCATTTGTTTCTTTGTTTGTTTGCTGAAAGGACTGCAAACATATGCTCATAAGAGGACTTCTGAATAGAAGCGCTTGTGTCCACCTTTGATCAGCTGTAGCACTTTATTCTCAAGGTTGAACAGAAAAAATGTGAAAATAGCAGTTCAGTTTTTCTCTAAATATGAACATAGCTGGGCTTTTCATCAGTCATTTCACAGATGGATGAAAATGAGACATGATAAAATTATAAAATCCTTGAGTCATCTCCAGTGTTAGGAAAACTACTTTGAAATTGTAGCTTGCCAAGTTAGAAGCTATACATCATATGTATATATATACACTCACCGGCCACTATATTAGGTACACCTGTTCAACTGCTCGTTAATGCAAATATCTAATCAGCCAATCACATTGTAGCAACTCAATGCATTTAGTCCCCCTGTAGTCAATAATTGTATCACTTAAAACTCATGTTTAATCATCAAAATGACATATTTAAACGTTTTTTTTTCCTGTGAAAAAATGTCTTAATGCCTTAAAATAGCTTGAATGTAATTCTACACTCTTGCCTCATTTAGTATACGTGGATCACGTATATATGTAAATTAGCCCCGCCTCTACTCGCTCACGCCAGCTCAGGGATCCACTCAGTCAACTTACTGAGGTACATGCAGCACAATGGTATCGCTCTTTACAACATCGGACACATAACGTAATTAATATGATTAGCCTTTTGCTTGACTATATTATCAAACAATAATGTGTTGCTAATGTTACACGAACTATGGAGAAAGGCATATGGTTCATCATAACATTGTAATATACATCATACACCCGCCATATTGCTAAATCTACACAAAATTTCATATCAACAGAAAAATTTACCTGGATAACCTGGCTTCTCTCGAGACTCCCCTGGTAGTTCGCTGTTAATGATATGCTAAAACCCGACGGCACATTGACGTGATTGGTTACAAGGTACTTTGTGACGTCATAGACAACAGTGATTTCAAACTATGGTTTTGAGACTGTCCTTTTTTCCACTGCAGTTTTAAGGAGAAATATAAATGGTGTTGACATGTGAATTTGCATATGGTTTGTCTTAAAGCATATTGAAAACACCACAAAGACATATGTGACCCTGGACCACAAAACCAGTCATAAGCAGCACGGGTATATTTGTAGCAAATGCCAACAATACATTGTATGGGTAAAAATTATTGATTTTTCTTTTATGCCAAAAATCATTAGGATATTAAGTAAAGATCATGTTCCATGAAGATAACTTGTAAATTTCCTACCGTAAATATATAAAAAAATTATTTTTGTGAGTGGATATGCATTGCCAAGGACAACTTTAAAGGCGATTTTCTCAATATTTTGATTTTTTTGCACCCTCAGATTCCAGATTTTCAAATAGTTGTATCTTGGCCAGAATTGTCCTATCCTAACAAACAATTTCAAATAATTGACCCTTATGACTGGTTTTGTGGTCCAGGGTTACATATAAACAACATTAAAAACTTGATTTTCACCACAGGGGGTCTTTAAAAATGCTACAATGCGGAGGACACATTCCAAGGTAGGAAGGTCAGAGTCCAATGTTAGCTTCGCTTCCTGTCTCCTGAGATAACCTTCATCTGGTCGATTTTTTTAAGGCAGCATTGATATATCATTCGCTGCCTTTGATATCCCACAATCCTATGTGTTCCATTTGGTGAAAGTTGAGCTAGAAAAAGAAAGATGAAAGTTGAGGTTTCTGGTCAGTTTGTGTGTAAATGTACTATATGATTTTGACCACATTTTCTATTTCTAATGTCATTTCTAGTGAGAAATTACTACTGTAGTAAGTAAATATTTGTTTAGTTATCACCAAAGCTTGGTCTATTTTGCTGTAGATCATTAAACTGTTACGCTGCCTCAGAAGTCTTTCCGAAATCAGTTTCATGAGGTACCTTCATGCGCAAATGCTGCCTGCAGAGCTATTATGTAGCCATGATCAAGACGATCTGCTGAAGTTCAAACTGAGCATCAGAATGGGGTAGAAAGGTGATTTAAGTGACATTGAATGTGACATGGTTGTCGGTGCTAGATAGGCTGGTCTGAGTATTTTAGAAACTGCTGATTTACTGGGATTTTCGCACACAACCATCTCTAGGGTTTGTATTGGAGGTCTGCAGAAGAGCATCTCTGTACACACAACACATTGAACCTTGAAGCAGATGAGCTACAGCAGCAGAAGACCACACCGGGTGACACTCCTGTCAGCTAATAACAGGCAACTAAGGCTATTCACACTGGCTCTCCAAGATTGGACAATAGAAGACTGGAAAAACATTGCCTGGTCTGATGAGTCTCAATTTCTGCTGCAATATTTGGATGGTAGGGTCAGAATTTGGCGTAAACAACATGAAAGCATGGATCCATTCTGCCTTGTCTCAATGGTTCAGGATAGTGGTGGTGGTGTAATAGTGTGGGGGATATTTTCTTGGCACACTCTGAGCCCCTTAGTACAAATTCAGCATCATTTAAATGCCACAGCCTGCCTGATGAGTTCGCTATACTCAAATGGCATCACCAGATCTCAATCCAATAGAGCAACTTTGGGATGTGGAGAAATGGGAGATTTGCATCATGGATGTGCAGCCGACAAATCTGCAGCAACTGTGTCATGCTGTCTGCGTGATGCTATATCTCTGAGAAATGCTTCCAGCACCTTTTTGAATCTATGCCACAAAGAATTAAGGCAGTTCTGAAGGCAAAAGGGTGTCCAACCCGGTACTAGCAAGGTGTACCTAATAGTGGCCGGTGAGTGTGTGTGTGTATATATATATATGTATAGTATATGCATTCACTCAGGGACACAACAGAGAAATCTTCAAATGGATCTTTTTTTATGGCAATTTACTGAAATATACTGTCTAAACAAAATGACTTGTTAAAATAAATTGTAATTGCTTCTGAGCTAATATAAAATATAGTTTATTTAATAGCATTGCTAGTAGTGGATTCTAGTTGCTCCCCAACACTGATCATCTTATTATTATGGCAAACTCCTAAATTTAAAAACAGCAAACCCTTTTGCAGTCATTAGCTGTCTCATCTGTTCAGTCAGATTTATTTTAGCCCTCTGGGATGAATAACATGATCAGTTATAGCAACCTCTGACTGATCTCAGGCCTTCTTACGTGTTTTCATTTATAAATTGAAGCATCAAAAAAGCAATTTTGCAGCTGACATTCACAAACAGGCTTTTTGTATTCCAGCCACATGACATAAATACCATCACAGTCTCCTCATGTGCGGGCATGATGTCCTCGCATATTTCAGCGTGTGCAGCACATGTATCGACAGCTGAGAGGGTGATGGAGGGCGCGAGCGGGGTTTTATTATTTCAGGTCCATGTGGAGAGGATCCTCAGGGTGTCGTCATCAGTCCTAGTGAGAGCAGACGTCCAGAGCTCTGGCTCCAACAGTCTGGCACCACACTGTAAAGAGATCCAGCTTCTACACACCAGCCAGATCAATAGAGAGAGAGAGACTTCTGTAAGATTCTTTGTTGCATATGCGCCAGGTGGATTAGGCCACAAAGGATGGCCCGGAGGGGCTGCAGTGCATTAGGGGTATAGGGAATTATGGTGTCTTGTCAGGACAGATTAGAATAGCATGTTAATGGACCCTTTTTTACAGAATTAAAAAAAAGTTACATTTTTTATGTACATTCATAACACTATACTGTAAAAAAGACAATGTGGAGTATCATAGTTACATCATTACCATAGTGTTTTCTGTTGTGATGTATTTCAGAGTGAAAAGGCTTTTTGAATTAGAAAAAAAAAATCTATGTCTGGGCTTGATTTTGTCCATCGGGAATTGATTGGATGGTTGTGGTTTGCTATTGGTTGATCTCATGTGAGTGACAGGTTGTCCCGCCCTTGCACCAGTAAACACGCCATCAGAGAAAAGAAAAGATGTTTTTGCAAAGGGGAGGGAAGTTATTTTGATTGAAGGACACATTTTTTTAAATAATGATGTGCACGGATAAATCATTTATGATAAATCCTGTAAGAAAACTTCCCTAAAAAACAAGAATTGTCCATTTTTATTTCATGGTGAATTTAATGGTAAGTTCCCTTATTAAAACAGTGAAAAACTGTAATGGGACATTTCATGTCATTTTACAGTAAAATACTGTTACATTTACAGTTTTTGGCAGTGAAAAAGAACAAGTCATCTTATAATTTACAGTGAAAAAACATAAGTGGACATTCCCAGTGTGACACTTTTTCTTTAAAATTACTGTTGGTTTTTACTTTTGTCTGATCAACTATGTACATTAGGTTTTTGTTACATTTTATGTTGTTAAATTAATGATTATTGTATTATTTTGGGGTCTTGTGTTACCATTGTGGTGTTTTGTATTTGTGTGCATGATGTAGTTTTTCTAATACACAATATTACTCATAGTCTTTCTAATACAACAGCTGAGGGAGTGATGGCAAATTTGATATTTTTCTCTCTTCTGACCAACATAATCAAACTCTATATTTTTTCCTTTTTTGTTAAGTCATAGAAACGCTATTGTGGATTTTTTTCTTTTGCTGTTGGAGCAAATGGGAACGCAAAAAAATATATATATTTGTTGTAGTTTCCATTCATCACTCTAGAAGTTTACCCAACTATGATGACTTCTGCTTCAGAGAACCATAAAAATGTAAAAACGGTCCATTTAGACTAGAAAATAAAGGAATGTGAAGAAAATGAGTCAAGAAAAAGGAAGGAATAGAAGGAAAGATGATGAATGAAGGTCAAAAGGTCAGAAAGTGAAGACCTAACACTTTCTGTACCCCAGGAGGTCTTGATGGGATTGGACCATGATTATGGGTTGGAGGAGGAGCAAGTATCTTCTTATTGGAGAGCTGTCAGCTCTGATGCAATTCTACCAGGCCATTTTATTTTCCCTGTAACCCTGTACTTCCCTCCCGCATTGATTACCTATGACACACGCTAGCATGGGCTAACCATTACTTTGGTTTTCACGCGTTGCTATCCTCCTGTGGCCACTGTCCACTAGCAGTCCTGTCGCCATCCAGACAGCTGCCTCTCTGCAGGAGTTATTGCCAAACTCTTCGGCCGTTATAAATTCACCTCTTCCATCCCTCTCTCTCTCTCTCTGCTGCTGTCTTCACCTCTCTTACCTCCATAACTAACCTATTTTTCCACATAAGCTGCAAATTGTCCTTATGGAATTTGTGCTGTTGATGTATGGTGCCAGGAATATTTTTACAGCCAGTTCTCTCACTCTGTCGCTCTGTATGTGTGGTACAGTTCAACAGCATTGTTTCACAAGCCCAGGGAGATGAATCGGAAAACGCAGCCAGACGTAATGTCTCGTTCACGTCCAGACGTTAATCGCTGTCAGAGCTCTGACCTGAGAGACCCCGTCAAAACTGCAAATATTCCTACTGAATTTCACTAAGATGCCCACTGTAAGTGTAACACAAGTGGATATGTACATGTATGTGTTATAAAATAAGAATTGTGGATGGTTGCCAAAGTGTTTCCATGCAGTTTCTAAGGTGTTCTGATTGGTGCTAGGTGCATGTGTATTGTTTGCTTAAGTTTGCTTAGGTTGCATATTGTTTGCTTATGATAATTGCTGCCACCAATGTTTTAGTAACATGGTGAAAAAAGGCAAAAAATCAAAGATTTACAGAATACAGTCGTAATGTTTTAAGATTAAAAAGTTTAAGGCTGTAAAGACTTTTACATTGTTACAAAATAAATCTATTTGAAATAAATGCTGTTCTTTTAAACCGTTTCTTCATAATGTTTCTTTTTTTTTAGAGGTAACGTGACTAAAAATTCAGCTTTGACTGCACAGAAATAAATTTAATTTGAAAATATATTAAAATTAGGTCTGTCAAGCAACTAATTTTTTAATCACAAATTAATCGCACAAAACAAATCTGGCTGGTAAATTACCCCCAAAAGACAATTTAAAGTCATTATTGTGTAAATTATCAAATAGACATTACAAAAAGTAGCTTCAGCAATAAATATTTTATTTGATTCAACATTGAAATTATTACACATACTCTTTTGAACCATGAAGGTGAGCAAATGATGACTGAATTTTCATTATTGGGTGAACTATAACTTAAATGTTTTTTACTGTGGAAATATGAAATAATTTTTTAAAATGAAATTTTACTCTAAATAAGAAACTAAAACTGCAAGAAGGTGGTGGTAAATGTCTCAATGATTAAGTCATTGAGTCATTCATTCATTTATTTGATTCGTTCAAACAGCTGATTCATTCAGGAGTGAAGTAAATGGTTTCTTTTTATGAATGGTCCATTGAATCATTAGGCTTGTTCAACTTGCCGATCGGTGTATGACATCAAAGTACCGCGAGAGCTATTAGAGGGGGACGGCTCCATATGCTTTTGAATCGCTCTCATGGGTACTTTGATGTCGGTCGTCTGTGCAGCGCCGCTTCAAATCCAACAAGCCGATCCGTTCAAATCGCAGATTCAGAAATGAAATGCCGCTGTGTGTTGCTCGGAGACTAACAGTTATACTTTGTCTTTATATTTTTGTTGGCCAAATTCAGCAAAAGGGACAATGTGTCTAAAATAACACAATATTAACTTCTTATTTATTGAACTGTTGTATAAAATCAGTCACATTTGCACTTGTGCTAATCTGGACAGAAAAACAGTGCTCGTGTGATATCACTTAACTATATCATATGATGTAAATATATTAAAAAAATTTATTCTCAAAATATTTATAACGTTATTCTTATTCTAATTTTGAATTTATTGTCAGAATAACTGTCAGAACTATCTTTATTCTCATACATTTTCATAACTTTAATCTCAAAATATTACTATATTAATCTCATTTTTTTTTTTTTCAAAATATATTTTTTTCACTAATTAATGTTAGCTATTCTTGCAATATTGACTTTATTCTCAGAAAAGGCTTATAAAGTGAGTCTTAACATTACGAATTTATTCTCAATTTTCTTTATTTTTTTTATAGTGTCACTAAAATCCTTTTGTACTATAAGACTTACAGTACAAGAGTGCCTCAGCAAGCACCCTAATTAACAATGAGTCTTTCTTCACATTATTACTCATAGTTCTTTCACAAATCATATGTGTGCCTTCGGCTTCTGTACGTCATTGTGAAGATGAGTGGAAAAGGTTCAGTCTTGGCCAGTTAAATGGCACTCAGTTCATGGGTCTCACCTTCCTTTTTCTTTCCAGGCAGTTTCAACTTCAACCTCACCACCGTGGGCTACCTGTCAATACGATTCATCTCTCTCATCCTTGTTTCCTTGCCTCTCTCCCTCCCTCCCTCCCTTTTTTCTCTGGGTGCCAGGGGAGTATCAGTGCGCTGTTTTTGCGGAGAGTGATGGGTTGGTGTCAAGTGTGTGTGTTCGGTTTTTGATACGAGGATGTGTGCTGTCGTAGGGTATCATGTCGGACCGAGGCGAGAGGCCTATCTGAGCTGAGCTGCTTTGCCTCTCTCCCGGTCACCTTTCACTGGCAATTAGTGTCCTACCAGCAAACCGCTCACAAGTTGTCAGGAGTGCTTATCATGAAGATCAGCGCCTATCAGTCTCTCCATCTCTTCCTCTTGCGTTCTCTCGCTTCAGTTTCGGTATCATCTCACTTTCCATATGTGTGTGTGTATGTGTGTGTGTGATGGGTCCCAAATGCCCCTTTACTTGTAAAAGTTTTATGTAGTGAGATCATGTACAGGGTATCATTGATGTCTTCAATCAACAGCAGTCGTCCTCTCATGTCGTTCTGCATGCCAGCTTCTGTCCTTGTAAGCCCTTAATGCCTGGAAAGTGTTCTTGTCACTTCCTGTTTTCCTATCTTGTTGTAGATTATTATTAGAGACCAAACCAAAACTTGGCTTTTAGGCCATTAATATGTTAGTGTACTAGCAGATGGATCCATACTAAATAATAATAATAATAATGTTCTGCTCCAACTTCCTGTTTTAATAGGAAATACGTTATTATAGGAAAGAAAAAGGGCTTTCAAGCCATTTAAAATGACAATTTCTGTTCTTCACTCTTTCCTTTATGTCTCTCTCTGTCTGTGTTCCTTCTCTTCTTTTTGTATCCTTCCCTTCTGTCTGTTTGTGTTCATTCCTTGTTTCTGTCTGTCTGTTCCTTCCTTTTCTCTTTCTGTGATCCTTCCTTCCTTCCTGTCTGTTCTACCCTCCTCTTTGTCTGTCTGTCTTCATCCTTCTTTCCTTCCTTTCTGTTTGACATCCTTTCTGTCTGTGTTCATTCATTCCTGTTTGTCTTCCTGTTTGTTTTCTTTCCTGTTTCCTATCTGTTTTCCTCTCTTTCTGTCTTGTGTTCCTATATTTCTTTTCTATCTCCTTCTTCCATTCAGTCTAAAGTCTTTCTGTTTTAACCTTTGTTTGTCCCAATTTGAGATTTGAGTTCTTTGCTTTTGTCTTCTTTCTTCTTTCCTTTCTTCCTTTCATGTCTTTCTTTCTTCCTCCCTTTTATCCTGTCTGTGTTCCTACCTTTGTTTTCTGACTGTCTGTCTTCCTTCCTTCCTATTCCTTCCTTTCTCCCTTTCTTTACTGTCTGTGTTCCTTCCTTTATGACTGTCTATGTGTGTTGCATCCTTTCTTTCTGTCTGCTTGTGTTCCTTCCTTCCTTTTCTTGTTATTTCTTCCTGTCTGTCTATTTGTGTTCCTTCATGTTCTGTCTGTTCTTCCTTCCTTTCATCCTGTCTGCCTGTGTTCCTTCCTTTTCTTCTTTCCTATCTGTGTTCCATTCTTTCTGTCTGTTTGTGTTCCTTCCTTTCCTGTCTTTTTTTCTTTCATTCTTTCTTTCTTCCTTCCTCTGTGTATGTCAAAGTGTGTGTGACACTGACCTGTCTCCGCAGTGCAGGTTTGGATGGTAATGTGATGTGCTGGATTCCTGCTGTTCCAGCACAGTGTCGGTATCTGCAGGACGCCTGTAGACGTGTATGTGAGTGAGCGAGTGAGAAACCCAGAGAGCATGTGTGAGTGTGTGTGTTTGTGACAGTGCTGGTGCTGACTGGTCCTGGCAGGCTGGAGATGTCGCTCTCCATGACGCGAAGTGTGCCAGAGTGGTGCTTCATCTCAGGGCTGACACACATACACACAGGGCATCATGATCCTTGGTTGCCCTTTTTCCCATCATACTCGGACATGCTTTACTCTGCTCCCATGACTGTAGATTGTGGGACCAGGCTCAACTTCTGTGTTGTGGCTGGGTTTTTAAATCAGAATATATCTGATGTAAAACATGAATGTTATTTAAGAATTGAAGGGGACTTATAATGCCCCTTTTACAAGATGCAATATTAGTCTCTGGTGTCCCCAGAATGTGTCTGTGAAGTTTCAGCTCAAAATGCCCCACAGACCATTTATTATAGCTTGTCAAATTTGCCCCTATTGGGGTGTGAGCAAAAACACAATGTTTTTGTGTGTGTCCCTTTAAATGCAAATGAGCTGCTGCTCCCGGCCCGCTTTCCAAAAGAGGGTGGAGCTTTAACAGCTTGTGCTTCGGTTTCTCAAGAACAACAAAGCTGGAGAATCTCACACAGCCAAAATGACGATTGTCAGTAACGGTGTTCAGCCTGACATTGTTCAAACCAGAGTCTTCAAGATGGAGAGACTCAGGAAGAAGTTAGAACTTTCAGAATGCAACATTTCTGAATGGTTAGTGGATACATTTATGTAGTTGCTGTGGAGTTGATTCAATTCATTGATAGCATGTGCCGTCATGTTAATCTTTTGTGCAAATCCAGTGTTGAACTGACCCTCATTTGTGAAGCAGTCCTGCATGAAATGACGGCATGGCAACAACACTCTACTACAACAACTCTTCCTCTTCTCTAAAGCAGCCCAACATGGCCTCACCCCCTTTATTGCGTGTTTTTGAGGACAGGGTTTATGTAAATTTTGGGGTTAGTGATGTCACTAACCCGGGAAGAAGCTTGCTGTTGTCCCTATAAGTCGTTTGTTGTAGTCCTTAAACAGAGAATTGTTTAAAAGAAAATATCTCTCTTTGCATTGAACTTTGAGTGTCATAACTTTGCAGATTGTTTATGCTTACAGTTGTTTATGCTCTAACAGCAACATTACACACTAACTAAAGTCAAAAAGTGAAATCATTATCAACCACCCCTTTAAACCATACCTAAGCACTGTAATGCAGCATGTTAAGTATTCATGCATGTTTAATGTATCAGGAGATGTGGGAATAGGGTAGCATAAGAGTTCCGGCATAGAGTACAAATGTGCAGATTTTGCAGTTTGTTCAGTACCATCCCAGAATTCCAGGTTGAATACTCAAGAAAAGAGGTGTAGTAAAGCTATACAGTGGATATATGTGCTTTTGCACATATACAATGAGGAGGGTAGTAAGATAACTATAACGATGCTTGATTAAAATACAAGAGCAATACAAGATCAAGTTTCAAGATGTTACAAGAGGTTAACAAACAAGAAATGTCCAGACTAGCCATCAAGAAGATCCATCACCTTCCTTGGTGTAAAAAACTTAATGGAGATTGCAGATGTTTTTATTATTATTATTATTTATTTCTTTAGTAAAGTTCAAAACTGAAACAATGAGACATACAGTAGATGCAAATCCCCTGTGAAGACCTCGTCGACACGACAGTCATCGGCACAGATCCTCAGCAAAGACCACATTAACCAGACAAGTCCTCTGCACAGGCCAGCTTTGACTCTTCCCACCATATGATGGCATGCTATATCCAATGTGCAAGCAGAAGGAACTGGATGAAATATTCTGAATGATACCAATCCACAGTCTGACTAGTGATGCAGCCTGAATCATAACCATACCAAGTTGGTTTGTTTGGCCAGAGGAGAACTGGTCCCCTGACTGAGCCTGGTTTCTCCCAAGGTTTTTTTCTCCATTTCTGTCACCGATGGAATTTGGGTTCTTTGCCACTGTCGCCTATGACTAGTTGGGGACACTTACAGTAATATTCAGCAATATTACTGATTTGACTGTACTGACACTATCAGATGAGAACTGAACTGAGGTGGCAATGACATCACTGTTTTCTCTGGAGTTGCTTTATAGATGAATTGAACTCATTTCATATTTGATGATCTTTACACAGTTATCGAACAGAATTGAATCAACACTGAACTGATTTCAGCTGCACAATGACACTAATTTCTGCTTTACAGTAGAATTGAGCTCCGTTTGCATCATTAAATCAATATTTTCCTGTTTATCCCTGCAAAGCTGCTTTGAAACTATCTGTATTGTATAAAGTGCTATATAAATAAAGGTGAATTGACATACTCCGAAAAACTGGTCGTAACCTTTTTGACTTGAAGGCCCCCCATTATCTGAAGGCCGTCCTCACCTGACAAAGGCTATAATATTTCTGACATTTTTCATTTCTAGAATTATGACAAAGCTGCTTGTTTTCAAACTTTTTAACAAAAACTGGAAGTATTTTATTTAATTAACCATGATTCATTTTGTGATTCCAGACATTTCAAGAACTGTATGTCCTTCAATAAGAAGAAACATGATTGTTGTTTACGTCTTGAGTTTATCTATTTTTTTAGGCCCCAGAAGTTTTCTGAGGCCCCCTAGTCGGCCCTGGCCCCCTTGTTGTGAACCACTGACTTACTGTATATTGAAATCTATAACTTTGGATTTTAGGCTTTGGTATTTTAGAAAATATGTTCAGAGTTTGCAACATTATTAAGATCGCTTCATAAACTCTAGAGCAGAAACATGTGAGATTACCATTTTTTCTCAGGAGAAAACTCTGCAAAGCACTTAAGCAGAAATCTCCATTTGCTCTCAATTTAATCTCCTTGCTACTTAAAAGAAACAGTTGAGTTATTAAAGAGATCTCATATGTGATTTTTCTTTCCTGTTCCTATGCTATGCAATTATTCAAAAGCCAAACACATTCTCTCCTCTATTGCCATTTAATTGTATTTACAGCTAGTTTTTCATGCTAACGTGAGTTCTGTTTCTCAGGATCACATCACGGGGCAAAAACCTCCTAAGCGTTCGACCAGCGCAAGCGTGTAAATGCTTGTAGAGGTGGAGCGGTCCACCTCATCTGCTCTCTGCCAGAGCCAGAGTGTGTGATAAATGGTGGGTGTGTGTGACGCCCCCTCCACCCTCCCAGCATGTATAAGTTTTGCCTTTAATTACCATGGCTGATAATGTTTCCTATCCATAACTGTCTGTGCAGAGAGGAGGCCAAGTCTGCTTACTGATGCACAGGAGATACTGAACCAACAACCCCCACCTCTCCTTACCACACCTACATCCACCTCCTCTTCCTCCATCTTTCTATGTAAGCGGGGCATCTTTCATTTCAATATTTCAATATTTATGCCTAATCTTTACAAGCGGAAAAGTTCAAAGTCATTGTAAGGGTATGTAACTTGGCCGGTTCGCTCACTGTCAATTACAGTCTACTGGCAGTTGGGTTTGTGTGTTTATTTATTTATTTGTTTGACAGTCTTTCCAGGGGTTTCCGAGGAAAGAAGGCCTGAGAAAGACAGCCCTGTCATATCTGACTTGTCGACATACTTCCCGAAATCCTGACGAACTGAAACACTCGGCCCGGTCCTAGCAGACAGGCCTGCCTCTCTCACAGCTGTAGCTCGCTCTGTTTGTACTCTCATTGATTGCTGTAATTAGTCACTATGGTGTTTCGGCTGAAGAGGGGGAGAGTATTTGTTATGCCTCGATATAATTCTGGGTGTGCGCGCGTCTGCGTTTGCTTGCTTGCCTAGCGTATGTACACATTTCTCCATTGAATGTGAACTTGAATAAAAAAAGCCCAGAAAAGGTCACACTCATTTGCATGATGGCCTTCATTAGAATATGCTAAGGACGGACGCGGGTGCTTTCTTTCTCCACCGTGATGAATAGCTGCAGCATTACCTACTCGCCTCAAAGTAGTCCTCCGTCACCCTCATTTACATATCCCTCCCTTTTATATTTATTTCGTACATTTATGAAATGCTCACAGATATTGCTTCTGAAGAGACCTGGCAACCTATTTTGCAATTTAAATTGGCAGTGCTTTATGGTGTAATAGTCAGCTTGTCATTTAGAAGCACCGGTGCTCTCACGGCTTCTTACGACTCTCAAAGAGTTCGATTTTAAATCAAACCTTTGGGGCCTCTGCGGTAAATTAGGCTGAGTTTAAGCACCCTTGATTGGACGTTTCTGGCCCATTTTAGACCATATCTTTGGTTTATGCGAGATGGTCGAAGTTTTGAGTTGATCACTACTTTTTAAATGTAGTGTGGTCAAAACTGATTGTTTGTGATACGAATCTGTGGATTAGAATAGAAATATTTACTAGTTCATAATTTTTTTAGCTTCCAAGAGCTGATATTTAGTTGGATAAAATATTATCAATACACAGTGTTTTTAGTAGAAGAAAAGTAAAAAAAAAAAAGTAAATAAACAATATTGAGTGAAAGCATATTGAATATTGATCTGTGAAAAAAGAGGCGGGCCAGAGCGCGGTTCGGTTGGGCTTGAGCGCGGTTCGCATGCAGTGTGAGCGCTAACCGTGCCTGAGCACGGAACAGTTACTACTTTTGTGTGCGCTACTGTCATCATTACGATGGCAAAGATCTTTATTACTACTCTGATAGTACACTTATCAATTCATGTAATTAATTTGAGTGTATTTAGGTTTATAACGGGTATAGATCTCACCTTATTGATGAACAGGAATTAAATAAAGCTGCAAATTCCTCCATTAACGTCAGCTGCCTTTGTATTAATCCTCTGATACGTGCAAGTGAAAATCGCTGCGTGGCATAAATGATAAATATATTAAGCAGTATCTTAGCGAAAGTGCATTTCTTCCTGTTTTCTTCCATTGATCGTATATGACGTAAGTATGCTCTGGCCCGGAATGTTTAGGGCAATGTGAGTGCAGGCCAGCGGGGGAGTTGGGAGGGGGGACAATCGCGCTCAGGCTCGGTTCAAGGCAACCGTGCCTAGTGTGAGTACACCCTAAGTATTTACAACAGCAACTCCTAAAATGTAGAGCATCCTTGTAGATCTAAAATGTATACTGTACATAAGTATAATCATTATACGTGATAATATGTATAGTTTAATAAGCAGCAGAACTTTTTTATGTAGATAAGTCTTTGTTTTTAAATGTTAATACAGCTTTGAAAATTTGGTTAAAAATGACTTGTCTGACACTCATTTTCATACTTTGCACATTAGCACCAAATTAAATGCTAATTTCATTTACTAAAACTATATGCCACTTCAGGCAGAGTAAAATGGACTAAAATTAATGACAATGACACAATGAAATATTGACCAAATTATAAGCACATTGTATGTGACTAAAACATGGTGAAAAAGCATATGCTTAGTGGTCTTGGTAGTATCTTTATTCTGTAATATAGTACAGCATTGAAAAGCCCAAGAACATTCTCTAGGCAGGAATGTATACACCCTATGAAGTCTTTTTTCCCCCTAAATTTATGAAAGCATTCATTATTTTCTACAAAAAAAACAATTAGACATTGTTACCTTTTAACAGCATATACTGTATATATTTGGACAAACCTTTTTTTTTAAATCAAAGAGTCTGTAATATGTGTGATCTTATTAAATAGACAGAGAGAATTGACTGACCCTTCTATCTACATTTGGCTTCTGTCACCCTACAGTAAATGGACAGGCCCTTTATGGTGAAATATTCATAACACTGGGAGAAGAGAGGAAAATCATATCTGTCATTGATAAAGGTGATGAAAATCAAAGAGACTCATACTGTTCATCATTTTGGAAGCTGAATACCCTAGAGTTCGCCTGCTCTTTTATACTTAGGGGAAAATTGTAAAAAATTAATTTCCTCTCTAAGGCCCAGTAGAAACAGTAAACAGTAAACACTCTAAATAAATGATGTTTTTTCTCCTCTCTCTCTTTTGAATGGACAGACAGCCCCTGCTGGGGCCTTGGTCTCCGTGGCCCTCCGCGGCCCTGGATGCGGATAGCGAACCTGAGCGGCGGACCTCAGTGGTTGTTTAATCGAATTAGCGCGGGTCTGAGTGGATTTGACTTTTCTCCTGTCCCGAGTGAGGGCTTCCAGTCACTGCCTGCCACGGCTACCCTTCAGCCCCTATAAACAAACCACAGTAAACCCCATCTGAGAATGCCCGTAGTTAGAGCCTCTGAGCCTCAGCGGAGACATGAAAGTTCTGACTCTCGGTTCAGGCTTTCATGTGCGTTCATTTGGTGTGAGTTGATACAACCGTATTTACGGTCAAACTGTAAAGCTTGAATAAAAGGAGGCCTAATAGGAGTTGTTGGGAATTTATGAAACTTAACTTTAAACGTACGTAGTTCATTTGGAAGGTTTGAGGGAGGATTTGTGGTATCGGCACTACATCTACCATCACATTGATGCTTAAGTATGAATGTATAGATTTTTTTGAAATGTCATAAATTTGACTTTTCTGTATATCTGTATACATCTGTATACAGATATACAGGTATACACTGTTTAAAAGTGTGCAGTTCTTGAAGAAAAGAAGCCTCTCATGCTCACCAAGGCTACATTTATTTGATCAAAACACAGTAAAAATAGAAATATAGCAAAATATTATTGCAATTTAAAGTAATTGTTTTCTATTTGAATATATTTTAAAATGTAATTTATTCCTGTGATGGCAAAGCTTTTTTTTTTTTTTTTTTCAGCTTTGCCATTACTCCAGTCTTCATTGTCTCATGATCCTTCAGGAATTATTTTAATATGCTGATTTGCTGTTCAAAAAAATATTAGAATAATGGTATTTTTGTGGAAACCATAATACATTTGAAGTAGAATATTTTTTGTAACAGTGTAGAAGTCTGTCATTTTAAAATGATTGTTCTTTTTTGAAAGAATTATTGCCCCCAAACATTTCAATGGTAGTTTATACAATATAATATAATTTTTATTTTTTAATAGTCATTTTTATTGTGTATATATATCAAAGTTAAGGACTTTTATATTCTGTTTTGTTTCCCTTATCCCTATATTCTGTTCCTGTTTCTCGGCTTTGTTTAGTTTTGTTTACTGATCCTACATTTCCCTGAGTGTTCCTGAGTGCTAAATAAAGACTATTCTGAGTTCATATTCCACTTCATTGTGCGTGCAGACCAGACCGTTACATATTACACATTCTATCACATTCTATCTAGCAATTATAAAAGCTCTTCGATTTGTACATGATTTCAGGAAAAGTTTAAGGAAAAGTGAGATGTCAATAAATTGCAGAAAAGAGAGGAGCAGTAAGTGGGGGGTGGGGGAGTAAATGCTGACCCTTTCTTTCCTCTTATGAGAGGAGAGGGGCCATTTTGCTCTGAGTTATGCATACAGAATTTAATCCCAGTGGAGTTTTTTTCTTCAATTAGATTTTCTTCGTCAAAGGCATATGAATTTTAAGTCTTTGTTGCAACCTCTACTAAGAGATGGAGAAAAAAAAAAAATACTCTGTGATCCTGTACAGTTTTGTTTTCCTTTGGGATGGCTATGTATATTTCACTTTTCACATATCCTGTCCCAAAAGGACACCAAGAGGACAATTGCACCCCTAAACAAAGTGGGTACTCTATCAGACCTATTTAAAAGTTCAGTATGCAATATGCTTTCTGACAGAGAGACAAACATTAAAATCTCATCTTAAGTGCCTTTAAAAGATCCAGAAGAGCCTATAAAATAGTTTACTCCTTTCTTGTCTGGTTATTTTCTTTCTTGTATTGTATCCATACATTGTTCTTTTTTCCCAAATGAACAAAGAGGATAAGATCTATCATCCTCTGCCTACAGTTATCAAAGTATCATGTCTTCAGTCTTCGTTCACAAAGAAGGAACAAATTGGTTATATATAACATTATATACTGTTTAGAGTAAAACTTATCCAGAGGAGTGAAGAGACAGAACAAGATAGGGGAAGGTGGGACAGAACACAATCCATTTAAGCCTGCGGGCAGCTACAGCTGCCAAAGGCTCTACCATTCTTTTTCCATTTGTAAACATTTTTGGCTGACTATAGATGTTTTAAAGCCCCTAGAAAGGGCTTTTGACAACTTACAGAATAATGTGTCATGTGGTGGTATTTAATTCATGCTCCCATTTCTTTATGTTTACTCAGAAATGCACCTGGGAACAAGTAAGGTGGGCAAAACCCCTTATTATCTCAATCTTTGCATGTGTTTCTATTGGAGTTTCTATATATAGATACTGTATGTGCCACCAGTCACTGAAGAGCTACATTGGATGTTCATATAAACGATTGTGCACATAATTAAGACATCTCTGCGAAAAATCTGGACATTATTGGATTAAAAATATTTGAAATCTAGACCATACAGTGTTATTAACTGGAGAGAATGATTCCCATGGCAATAATTGCTTATTTGCTGTAAGTAAAGCATTTGTACTGCTTCAGCTTTTGACTCAAAGTGAATATTGTCTGGCTGGGTGTTGTGTTGTAGAGCCTGATGTCTACAGAAAGGAAAGATTCCAATATCTATTTTTTTTCTGGCATATTGGTGTAATCAGTCTGTTTCTGAAGAAGCTTTTTTGTCTATGCATTGTAGAATAGGATGCATTTCCATAATAACATGCGGTTGGGAGAGAATTCCCCTCTCTACATGTGTCTGTGCTGTGCAAAGGCTTACGTCTGTAACAGAGCCAGTGTTTTTGATGGGTTTGTTCAGATCACCTGTCTAGATGCTGCTGCCATGCAAAGCATACCACCGGGCATATAAAAGAGAATGGCAGGGCGAGAGGGAGGTCTGAAAAAAGTTTGCACATACTAAATTGTTTTCAATTTAGAATGCAAGTCTCTGAAATGCTTGATTCTGATTGGACACTCACTGCACTCTGCTGTCAAATATCTTTGTATGATGGTCAGCTGAGACTTCTGGTGCTGTGTAGTGAATGGAAATTGTGAGAAAATTAGGCACAAAATTAAATCTTGAGAAAGTGTCAACCGGACACATTGATATAATCCACCTTAATGTTATTTAAAGCTTTTGGAACTTATGCTACTAAAACATTATGTTTTAATATAATATATGCAGGTCCATAACCACCATAGACATTAAAGGGGACAAGTCTGCTCCCAATAATAATAAATGGCCAAATTGTCCCCCCTCCCCCCCAATATTTGAAATTCGTCTGCTTCAGTGGTCTAACAGTGCTCGTCAGTGTCAATGTGATTAATATGATGGCCAGTCAAATCAAAGTAGGTGGGGTTTACTGTTCACAGAAGCAGAATATGAATTCCAGCGTGAAACATCAGTTTTAACGTTGAAAGAGAGCAAGGTAAGATGGAAATTGTGAAACGTTTAATATTTCACAAATGTTTTACAATACAATGTTAAACAACCAACAGTAACATTCTTCCCAACTAGAATTAGACCTAGAATTTCCTTCACTGTTCTACTTCTTTATGCTTTTCTTTATGGCCCCCAAAGTTTAAGACATGGTTACTTCCTTGAATATATGTTTACTACAGTTAATAAAATTTGTATTATAATAAATAGTTGTGATCAGTAATTAAAGCTGCAGTCCATAGTTTTGCCTCTTTGTCGCCATCTCTGTTTGAAACCTGCAATTGCAGTTGTTTGCGGAATTATTATCTGTACGTGCATTGTGCCTCGGCACGGCTCCTCAGCGCGGATGAATCTAATGTTTGCTGTCAATCACTTCACCGGTGTGGATACTGTACTTTGGAATCACAGATTGTAGTCTTGAAGTATGACCAACATAAGAATTTTCAATGGAAAAATGTCATCTGAACAAGTAAGTAACATGTCTGTCACTTTTGTTCTGACCAACTGAGGGAAAAACATTACAGTGAATCGCGCTGCCAATGGTGATTAAATCTAACGATCGCTTAGCTCGGATGACTTTGCAAACTGTGCAAATTATTATTATTGTTATACTTTCTCAAATTGTTAATGTTAACAACATCAGCATTGTGTGACTATGCAGTCTATTTAGTGTGTATTAGCGTTACCTATAGATCTAGTCTCTAACATTAATTTGTCGTACCATACAATCCGCCATAAAAATGATAAGTTTATTATTGCAGCTGCTGTGAGAAAAGGCTATAAATGATCCTCCTCACATGCGATATAGTGTACTAGCTGGGACTCGTTCTTTATGTACACAGACTTGCTCGAATTTCCCACAGAAACCCACCAGTACCACCCGAATTATAAAACATTATTACAAGCTTACCGTTGTGAATTGGGCTAAGGTAAGGAGATAGTTTTGAACACTGGCTGGTTATGTACATGCTCAAAAATTGATTTTGGATAATTTTTACTGTTTGTTACTACCACAGTTTCCCAGCTAACAAGAATATGTTCTAAAAACATTTTAGTTATGTTCCCATTAAGTTATGAAAGCATGATTTCTGAATGTTCTCTGAAAGGTAAAAACATCCAGTTTTTAGAATGTTTTAAAAATGCTTTTTTTTCTTGGCTATACAAATGTTAAGGAAATCTTCATCATTTTGGGAATTATGGAAACATTACTTTTGAATGTTCTCTGAATGTTCTTGTAACCATAATGCTTAGTTTTGGTTTTGTTTTCATTGTTTAGTCTTTCTGTTCCATTTTTTCCGCCATCATCAGTTAACACGGACACTCGTTAATCACCACAGCTGTTAATCTTTATGTTCATCATCTCTGTGTATTTAGGTTCCTGATTGTTCTCTGTTTATTGTCTGTTCTCGTTAACGTTTACACTAATTTCGGTTGAGGTTTACTTTCTGTTATTAAAGTCTGTTTGAATTAATCTTTTTCATCCTGCCTGTCTACCTACACCAAGCTTGGATTATGTGAACTGACCATGATAACATATTCCATTCATTTTTGCACACTCGCCCAAAGGACTGCTTTTGATGATGGGACACTTAAATCACTATATTAGTTTGGACCAGCCACTCGACCTACCAGACATGACTGAGAGGACATGGAGGGAGGCCATCCTCCGCTGTTTTGAAGAGCGTGCACCCCAATCCACACCAGCACCTGCATCAGCAACCCCAGAACCCAGCCAGCCATCACCCATGCCCATGGATGACAAGCCTGAGCCAACCGCAGACGGAGAGCTTACGCCCGCCACGGACCCTGTGCCTCTGCCCACAAAGGAGCCTGAGCCTTTCGTTTTCATTATTTAGTCTTTTTGCTCTTTTTGTTCTAGTTTTCCCACCATCATCAGTTACCACGGACACTCGTTATTCACCACAGCTGTTAATCTTTATGTTCATCATCTCTGTGTATTTAAGTTTCTGATTGTTCTCTGTTCAGTGTCGGTTCTCGTTTACGTCTACACTAAGTTCGGTTGAGGTTATTAAAGTCTATTTGGATTAATCTTTCTTCGTCCTGCCTGTCTACCTACACCAAGCTTGGATTACTTGACAATTCTGGAACAAGTAGTAACATTTAAAAAACGGATGGATGAACATCAGATGAACATCAAACTAAAATGTTTCAGAAAAAAAAAACATTCTATGAACGATGTGTATGTAATGCTTTTAAGCTAACGTTTTGAGAACATTATTAAAGAAAAGATAACTTTGAACGAACGTTCTATTAACGTTACTGGAATAATGTTTGTTCATAACTTTGAGAGAACCTTGCCAGAACGTTAGATCACATTCCCTGTTCGCTGGGTTGCTACTGTACAGGAAGTTTGGGTAGCCACTGAGATTTTAGCTACAAAGGCAATACTCCATGCACAGTCTACTGACTCTGTTATGGTCTCTTTAGGCTTAAAATGATTTAAATTTAAATCAGTATTTCATGTCCATTTATATGTAGTCAGATAGTAGGATCCTTTTTTAAAGTTTCAGTTATGGCCATAGTCAGAGATTGTATTTCAGACTTGTAAACATAGCAACAGCGTCTGCTAGAGCATTGCCCATTAGGATCATATTGGATGCTTCATAGACAAACCATAAATACTGTTATTATTTATCACTTTATTTTATATGTACACATCACAAAGCACTTTATTGTTTAGTTTTACAAGTCTTTAAGATAGTTGCTAACTGTGCTGAAAGATTTTACACTGTGGAAGTTGAATTTATTAAATCGCAGCCTAAAAATTACCTGTTGAAATTCCTCTTAAAAAGCCCCTGAAGGCCACTGTAAAAATCGCACACTAGGCACTAGCACTGGTCACATATAAAACATCCCCAAGAGTGTCTGAACTGCCATGAGCTGCTGTTGGTCCACAGATTCTGTATATTTCCGTGCATGTTTCCGGAGATGCTGGGTCCTACGGTCTCATGAGAGATGAGAGAACATCAGCTTTTCAAGAGCTGCTCAACTTTCTCTCTCTCTGTGTGTGTGTGTGGGAAGGGAAGGGAAAGGAAGGCAGCGCTCTCTCTTCAGCAGCAAGAGCTGTTTTTAGTTTTGACTGCGGGTTTCAGAGCGCTGTTTGTTGTGCTTGGCTGAGCAGCGGCTGAAGTTGTCAGCGTAAATAAGACTTTGTATTCAATCATCTTGACACGTACAGAGGAGACAGTGAGTGACAGATTTAAGAGGGAGGTGTAGCAGCAGTAAACTCTCTCTCTCTGTCTGTCTGAATAAATTCACAAAGAGAAGTGAGAAGTGTTCTCCTATCACGCAACCTGCCACAGCCTTCTGCATAGACGAGAACTTAGACGCCGTGTCTGGTCTAGTAAATGTGTTGACAGTGATAAACAAAGGATTGTTACTTTCTCTTTTTTTAATTGTCTTTTTGCGGCCTCGCAGATCAAGTACACACTTTTCCAAGGCTATCAAATCTGTCTTCTCCTTTTTCTGAGCGAGGCTCTGGAATCATGTGATATATCCCTGAGAGCTTCCCAAACAGACATTCCTTAAGTGATATTGACATGTTGTCAAGCTCGCCTCTTTCCCATAAGGCCTCCTGAGCTCTGACAGACTCCAGCGAAAGCAGGAAAGTTGCCGTCGCTCAGGACGTGCAATAATTTCAGCCTGTCTCTGCTGCTGATGTGCCGGGCCTATTTTTAGTTCCTTTTTTTAATTTATACTCATCAAAATCACCATTCTTTATAAACACCTGCTCAGGAAGTCCTCTGGGCTACCTTCTCACAACCTAGATGATCTTGATGACTGACTCATGCTGGAAGAGAAAGCTGGATTTTTTGAGTCATCTTTGTGCAGTGATGTAGAAGAGACGTTCGGAATCGGATGATCCTGAATATGAAAGCGTGAAGCCACCGCAGCGTCATCGTTAAACCCTGTTCGCCCCGGTTATCCCCTTTACCACAACTAATGAATGTATTAACAATTTCTTCCTCTCACTGGCCACATATACGCAGTTACTAAATACGCTTGTCACTCTTCTGACTGCTTAATCCTATTCTGTACACACACACTCACACACACTCACACACATGTACACACACATTTCTTTTCCACTAAAATGGTACTGGTGCCTGTGCAACAGATTTATGCTATATACACAGTGCCTTGCAAAAGCATTTGTACCCCTTCATTTTTTTCGATAGCATTCCAATTTTGCTGGATCATCTTTGAGATGTTTCTACACTTCGATTGGTGTTAATCTGTGGCAAATTAAATTGAATTGACATGATTTGGAAAGGCACACACCCCTCAATAAAAGGTCTAACAAAGCAAAAACCAAGCCATTGTTACGGCGTGGTTGAAGAAGGGATGAAAAAGGCAGGATCTAGTCGCAGCAGTTTTCTTTATTAAACACTATCTCAAAATATCAAACACTCAGAATTTCAGAATCTTAACACTAAGCGAACAGAACAACCATGTAACTGTGACAAGATTTTAACAAAAGGAGGAAAGAGAAACAGGTGGAACAAATTGATCAAACAACGAATAACAATGCAAACGAAGGAAACAGAAAAGGAAAACATGATGCAATGAAAAACCAACTAAGAGTCCAACTCAAACTCAGACATAATGTGACAGGCATGAGGTCAAAAGAACTGCCTGTAGAGCTCAGAGACAGGATTGTGTCGAGACACAGATTTGGGGAAGACTACAAAAAATTTCATCTTCATTGAAATTTCACAAAAGCATGTAGCCTTCATAAATCCTTAATGGAAGAAGTTTGAAACAACCAGGACTCTTCCTAGAGCTGACCTTCTGGCCAAACTGAGCAATCAATGGAGAAGGGCCTTGGTTAGATTGGTGACCAAGAAGCTGATGTTCAGTGTAGCTCCCATGATCAGGGATGAAGATGTGAGAAATTTACAGAAGGGCAAACATCGCTGCAACACTCCACCAATCTGGGCTTTATGGCAAGAGTGGCCAAATTCAAACCTCTCCTCAGTGAAGACACGTAAACCCAATTGGAATTTGCAAAAAATCACCCAAAGGACTCTCAGACTTTGAGAAACAAGTTTATCTGGTCTGATGAACCTCAGTTCCAAGTGTCATGTCTGGAGGAAACCAGGCACCACTCATCACCAGCACAATATCATCTAAACGATAAAACATGGTGGTAGTAGTATCATGCTGTGGGCATGTTTTTCAGCGGCGGGGGCTGGGGTACTCGTCAGTGTAGAAGGAAAGCTCAAGACAGCATAGTATAGCAATATCCTAATGAAAACCTGTTTCAGAGCATTCAGAACCTCAGACTGGGTAGAAGGTCCACCTTCCAAAAGGACAACAACCCTAAATACACAGCTAAGACAATGCAAGAGCGGCTTATGGACAACTCTGTCAATGTATTTGAGTGACCCAGCCAGAGCCTGGGCTTGAACCCAATCGAACATCTCTGGAGAAACATAAAAAATGACTGTCTACCGAGGGACCCCATTCAACTTGACAGAGTTTGAGAGGATCTGCAGAGAAGAATGGCAGAAAATCCACAAATGCAGATGTGCAAAGTTTGTCAGATCATACCTAAATAGACTTGAGGCTCTAAAGGTGCTTTAACTATGTTCTGAGTTAAGCGTGCGAATACTTATGCGATGTAATTAGTTAGGGGTTAAATTTGCAGAGTTGTCACAAACCTGTTTTTCTTTGTCATTATGGGTTGAGGAATGTAGACTGATGTGAAAAAAAGTAATAGAAAGACATACTTTATTCACTGATATTTGCCTGCAATGCATTCAGAAAAGAGTCACATCTCTAAACTCTAAACTAAACATCTAATAAACAAGTTTGAATTTTATTGAGTAATTTACACAATATTGGCAGTTATTTCTACTGTACTTTGTCTATTGTTACTTTGCTAGCAAAAATAGTTCCTCAGCAAAACTGTTATGACTCTCTGAGCACCAGAGCACACACATTATTATTTAGAGGATTCATTTCTGTATTTACAGTAAATATCAGTGTAATTCCCAAATCTTTGCAATATGAGGCTCTTATAAGAAATTTTTTCCATTATCTGAATCTCACCATACACATTAAAATCGCATCCCTCTTTTTTATCACTTATACTACTCTCTCTCTCTCTCTGCTGTTCTTCAGACAGACGTGCTGGGTTATTCCACCAGCCACTTTCATCCAACCGGGAGATGTATTGCTGTCATTCTGTCTGCTCTTTCATCTCTGAAGCCTTTTAGTGGTCTAGCTCTAGCCCTAAACTGTCTGAACCCTTGTGGTTTTTGATGAGGTCTTTATGGGTGCTGACCATAAAAAGTTCATCAAAGCAATGAGGTGGGAAAAGCGAGTAAGGAGTGTAGAGAGGACAAGAGAGGTGTGGAAGAATGATGGAGAGAAAGAAGAACATGCAGACAAAGGAACTAGTGAGAGAGAGACAGGTTGTGAAAAAGACAGAGAGACTGACAGACCGATAAAATACATAGATACAGATTGATAGAGAGAAAGAGCGAGGCAGAGAGAGCTGAGGGGTAGTATTTAGCCCCCGTGGAGGCAGTAAAACAGCAGGTGAGTGCCATCATTAGGCCAGGCAGATGAGGCGAGGCTCTCAGTGTGACCATCTCTCTCTCTGCCGCCCAGTCTAGCATACAAAATGGCTGCCAAGGGGCTGCTTAGGGGGAAGGGCAGAGCAGCCAGCCCTTACCAGCCCCATCACAATCCCTGCCCTCCTCTGGGGCAAAATGTCCCAACGGTGTGCCCATCTATTAGTGTAAATGCTCCTCATGTCTTGGCGAGGGTAATCTGTGTTTACGCTTGGGTGGAGTGTAATTAAGGTAGCTTGAGTGTCAGCTTGTACGGAGTTTTACATACCTAGTTTGTTCAGGGTTTCAGGGAGATGCAGCTTTGGAGAGACCCAAGCATAGATTTTATTTTTTTTAACCCTTAAAAGTGTTGTAGGAAGTCACTTGTTGTCAAAAGCAATATGTATTTTGTTTTGGGTTAAATTGTTGAAAAACATTTCTTGGTTTTAGACTTTCTTGAGCCAGCTAGGAGGTTTCAATTTGGATCTGTTTATGTCAGATCTGGAATGTTCCTGGACCCTATCATGATCTGAAATGTTCCTGGACCTCACCAGTAAAGTGCCTAAAAATTAATATTTAGTGCCTACATTTCAGTACTGTTGCTTTATCATTTCTAAAACCCTTCATAGTAATATAAAAAGCTAAAGCTAAAATCATTCCTGCCCTCGCTTCAGTCTAAATATATACACTATATACAATATATACCATTCAAAAGTTTGAGGTCAACTGTTTTTTTTTTTTTTTCAAAAATTAATACTTTTATTCAGCAAGGCTGCATTACATCAATTAATCAAAAGTTACAGTAAAGACATATATAATGTAGAAAAAAAAAAGATTTCTATTTCAAATAAATGCTGTTTTTAAACCTTCTACTCATCAAAGAATCCTGAAAAAAATTATCATGGATTCCACAAAAGTATTAAGCAGCACAACTGTTTTCAATGTTGATAATAATAAGAAATTATTCTTGAGCACCAAATCATCATTTATAATGATTTAAAAGGATCATGTGACACTGAATACTGGAGTAATGGCTGCTGGAAATTCAGCTTTGCCATCACAAGAATAATTTACATTTTAAAATGTGTTAACATAGAAAACATAATATTACATATTTTTATAATATTACAGATTTACTGTATTTTTAATCAAATAAATGCAGCCTTAGTGAACATACAAAAATCGTATTTACCCCAAACTTTTGAATGGTAGTGGGTGTGTACTGTATATGTGTATATAATTCCTTTTTGTATTGCAGTTTTTATGTTTGAAATGTGATGTATGATTCATATAGTATAGATTTGTGATTCTGTGTGTCCGTATCTCCACGGTTGTGTTTTAAGCTTACAGTGAAAACATACCGACCTGGATTGGAGAAGTCACACGACTTGTGACATTTAAGCGCTGCTGAGCGAGCACTTTCTGCACACGCAGACGCTAATTACCGTACATGCATGTACAGGATGCTGAATTATAGCACATTTAGTCTATACTAAATATTGTGAGCCAGGAAAGCAAACAAACAAGTTCCTGTGATGCCACATGATGAGGTTTTTCCTGTAATTCAAATTGTGCACAGTTAGCGCCTCAGTGCTAACACAGTGTAGCATGTCGTTAGTTAAACGTGCTAATGCACAGCACCCACCACTCTTTTTAATCTCCGTGCCAGATACCCCCACCACCCCCTCGCACCCGCAGGCTGAGAGAGGACACATTAGCAAGATTTATATTTTCCTAAAAAAATAGAGTGAGTGGCATTCCGTAATATCCTTTTATGACAATAATCAAGACACAATCATCAAAACCGTAGCGAAACGATGTTGTTCCAGCCCCTGCAGGCAGGGGCCCGGATCAGATGCGCGGCAATGGCTGTGACGGCGACGGCAGCGGACGTGGAAAGCTGAAGTCTACCCGCTCACTCCACATTCAGTTTTTTTTCTACTTCTCGTTCTTGCCATCTCCCAACGGGCAATGCCATCCATGCCATCTCACGTCGCAGTTAATCCAGGCCTTACGATGAGAATCTTACAGCACGCCAGTTTGATTTGCAAGCTGCCCTATCAAAGAATGCTAATTAAATCGTATTTTTGCATATGCCATGTCTCTTTCATGTACATATGCAAATGGAGCCCCGTTGCCTTTCAGCGCCTGGTAATTAAGTTTATGAAGGACAGCTGTAATACATAATTAACAGAAATGTTTGCAAGCCCGCTCTTTCGGCACTGAGATGGGAGAGAGCGACGGAAGCTGTGAATGTGTTTGTGCGTTTTGTGTGTGCGCGAGGGGTGCGTGTTGTGCGCCTCAGGTTCCCCTGAAGCCCTGGGATAGCTGACGGTTTGAGTGTGTCAGTCTTCATCACCAGAATGGAAGTCTCTCGCTCTGTCTCTCTCTCTGGTTACTCTAGGCTACATGCTCATCATCCTGGCAAGGGATAGGCTGAAGACACACTGAATATTTATAACCTTGTCCTGTTTTGTTAGTGTTGGAAAGTGACTGATGGAGAAGTGTGTGTGTGTGTGTGTGCGTGACAAAACAGGGTTTGGAACAGGCTCACGGGTTATAGTTGATTTAGCGACTCTGATCCATTATGGGCTAACAACATGCCGACCTCCAGTAAACTGAGACCTGTGCGTGTTGACATTCTTTATCAAGTTACTGTAATAAAGGATGATGAGTTTGGTCATTTTTCAGAACATTTTTTTGCCTGAGTGAAACGAGTGCTTGATTCTTTAGAAGTAGCTGACAATGTCCCTCAATGAGCCAAGCCAGCCATTATGATCACCAGAACAGAGAAATATGAGGCAGATATCAGATTCATGAAGAAACCAGGGCCAAACCTGAAGCTCTCACAGAATGTTCAGATCTTAAGTGCTTTGCTGGCTGTAATTTCTATTTAGTCAAGTGCCAAAGCTAAAGTCAGCATTAAGCCATAATCACCACCATCCACAGCTCTGATATCATTATATATATATATATATATATATATATATATATATATATATATATATTTTTTTTTTTTTTTTTTACTTAATCGATGATGATGATTAATTTTTATTGATTGATTATACTGTTGCTGTTTTTTAATTCCATTTTTTTCCTGGGTAGGAAAAGAGAAAAAAGTGTGTGTGTGTGTGTGTGTGATATATATATATATATATATATATACATATATATATCAGTGCTTCCCACAGGTTTGAAATATACTTGCGGTGGTAGCCGGGTGAAAATTCCTCCTATTACCCACGGCACAAAAATGGTCTACTACATGTGACGAACAAATAATGTGTGATTTTTAACAGTATTTTTATTTATTGAAATTAATTTTAATTACATAGCCAGGGTTTTTCCTGCGTCAAAAATGGTCTTCGGTGGTAACAGACATGGTCATCCACACAAACAGTAAAAAGTGCCCTACCCACGTGATCTGTGAGCCCAATACTGACAATACTGAAAATACCTGAAAATATAAAAAAAAAAAAAACCTGAAAATACTTTGGATTATTAAGGCTAATTTTACTAACCACTCTTGCTAAATGGGGTAAGCACACTTATGTTCTCATTTCAGAGTTGTTCGAGTAAATGATACGTTATAGACCGTGTGGGCAGATCAGTTGTTTTCATGATTCATTAAAATGAATCTGTTCAAATGAGTCATTAGGGCGCGAATCGGACATTAGCGGACGTTGACGCGTTGCTTGCGAGTCGCGACTGTTATTAGGACATCGCAAAAGATTTGTCAACACAGAAAACACTTCATCACTGGATAGGATTTTCTTTTTGTTTACTGAAAGTGTGGTTTATGTCAGCTGTATGTGCGGGACGCCTGTCAGAGAAGATGAGGTGATGTTCTTTTGAGCACTATTCACACCCAGCGGTTATTCAGGAAAAACATTCTCCGAACGCGCCACGTGAAACATGGATTCGGTCTTCGGAACTTTTAGCATCGTGTCAGTTGATTTAGATTATTATGTGCGAGGGAGAGAGAGAGCAAAGACAATGCTTACTTTGAAGACAGAGAGAGTTCGCGAGACGAGGGAGGAGCTCTCTGCTCGTTCTGTCCGTCAGCGCAGCAATCATCTGAATCACTATTAAACAACTCTCAATAACTGATCAAATAAGGCTTTGGCGGAACAAAAATTTGTTTTGGCGGCCGCCAAACATTTTTCAATATTGGAAAAACCTTGATAGCATACTATTACATTCAAGTACATACTAATATTATGTATTATTATGCATTGTAAATTATGCAAAATTACAGCATTTAAATGGTTCTCCTTTTCCTATGTTTTCCTTGCTATGTCACATAATGTCTCTCTCAGTGAATGGGACACAGATTTTACTAGTAAAATTTATATAATGAATAATATACGTGTCAAATAATGTTCTTAGTCTTTTCTTCCTGTGGGGGAGACTACAATAATTTACTATTAATTAAATGGAAATCAAATTAAATACAATTTATTGTGTAACCAAAATACCAATAATGCCCTGAAAAAAAAAAAAACAACTTAGCTTGTGACTTTTAATTATAAACAAGCCCGAAATACACCTGGACTCTTATTTTGAAATGTCTACGCAATTGCGGGCTGATCCTTCAGATTCTTACAACCGTCTAAAACATATTATATAAAGGCCATAAAATAGACATTGTCATAATTCATCAACTTGAGTTCATTAGCAATCGCTTGGCATAAATCTGCGCTTTTCATTGATTGAGAATCACTTTGAAGCAGTCTGAAGCGCTGTTACGCGAGCCTGTAGAACGGGCAACAGTGCCGCCTTGTGACTTTGCAACATGCAGCGTTCTTTGTGAAATATCCACCGCATCTCTGCAGCGCACGTGGTAATGTCAGCGGGAGTAAACGGTTCTGACGCACACGTAACGAGCAGGTAGGAAACACGTAGGCCGAGGGGAGATTTTTCACTAGTTAATCGATCGCAGATGGTTTCATTATCTTGGGCGGATACAAAAGTATACAAGGATAAAAAATAAAAGCATAAATGTGTCTCCAAATATACTTAGGTGGCTGTTAATATACCTGGGCGGCCCGCCCAAGTAAAGAGTAAAGTCTATGTGTGGGATGCACTGTGTATATATATATATATAAATTCTTTGACCTGACTTATTTACATTATTTACTTTTTATATATATAAAATGAAATATATAATTAAAATTGTCATGATTGGTTGCACGGCGATAGAGATTATCAACAAACACAGTCTTTAATGATAAATCCAAATGGGAACATGGAGGAAAACAGAATAACACACCCATATTAAACTAATATGATGTGGAACAATGAACAGAGGAAACTAAGGGTTTAAAATACACAGATTAATCAACAGAGTTAAGAACAGGTGAAGATCTAATGAGTAACTATGGAAACTAATAATGACTAGGAACACAGGCAAAATGGGAACAGGAAAATCGAAACCAAACACAATGTAACTAACCAGACTTAAACATAACCCTGACATTAAACCCCCTATCCGGAAAGGCGTGTCCTCATGCCGCTATAACAGTACAACTGAGAAGAGGACGGTGGGGGCTCTGGAGGTGGCCGAAGGGCTGGCGGAGAGCAGGAAACAGGAGGAGATGACGGCAGGAGAAACCAGGGCGGCAGTGATGGTGGGAAGAGCCAGGGAGGACACGAGATCAGAAGAAGCCAGGTTGGAACCCAGTGCACAGCCAGGACGAAGGTCCATGGTGGAGTTGAAGGAGGGAGGAGTCATGATGGTGACTTTGCAGGCGGACCCAGGGGGACGACAGACTGAGACAGAGCCGATGGAGGTGGAGACCCTAACGGAGCTGACGAGACCAAGCGACACCAATGGATCTGAAGGCCAAGACGGAAACAGCGATGAGCGTCCGAGGTGGAGCCAGGGTGGCAGAGGACTGAGATGGAGCTGGTGGGACTGAGGACCAGAGGGGTGGAGGGACGAAGCGCAGCTGACGGTCTGGAAGTCTGTGGCGCAGGCAGAGCAACGACTGACAAAGGTGGAGCCGAAGGGACGAGAGAGCACGGTGGAACTGTAAGGACGACGGCCCCAGGCAGAGCCGAGGGAAGGAGGAGCCAAGAGGGAGCCGATCGGTCGATGGGCCAAGGTGGAGCGATGGGCTCGGTGGAGCCAGGGGATCCACTTCCCAAGGCAGAGCTGGAGACCAGAAGACCCGAGGCAAATCCAGTGTGGAGTCAACAGAGGGGGAGCTGAGGGACTGGAGGGAGTCAGCGGAGGCTCAGCCGAAACTATAATATAATTATATCATAATATATATAATTGTTTAAGTATTTCATATAGCATGATACTGTATATGAAATCATACAATTTCAACACGTTTAAAAACTGTGTGTAAAAAGTGTAATTGTAATAACTTTGCATATAGTTGAGCTTATGATAAACATGCTTGATTTTAGGTACTTTTGTTTATTTTTGTACTGTGTCGGGTCCTCTATTCCTCACTGTATCTTACTGGCTACAGCAAATACACATGTGCCATCTCTTTATGAGTTCTTTATGAAAACCAAAACTCTTAAATGCTTTATCAAGGCATCGCTGTCCAAATCAGTTATAAGTTAACCAAATAAACAGTGACAATTAGATTAATAATGCATATTGTTTGTGAATGTCTCTGCTTTGAGTGATGTTTGGGAGGATGGTAATTTATTGAAAGTAAATTCATGTAATTGTGCTGGGAAGCTTGATGAGGCAAAAGAAGGTGTCAGCATGGTTTCCATCACCATGAGAAGAAAAAAAATCATTAAAGAGAGAAACGAATTCACTTCAAAGCATGGCGGAGAACAAACATTTATGAATGTGTATCATTTAGAGAGAGAGAGAGAGACAGAGTTAAGATTCACAGGACTTACATGAATGTAACATCAGAAATCAGCTTTGTTGTGTTTATTTTTGATATTTGTGTCTAACGGGACGTAAACAACTATTCTGTTTATCAAAACAGTCAATGCAAATTTAATTCTCAAAACTAGAAAAAGAATAGATAACTTTATTTGTCAGCGTTTGGACATATTGACTGAATTGAAGTTCAGGCTGTGTGAATATCCAAAACACTAGACATTTGTATTAAATTGTCAGCCTTTTAATGAAGTTGTAACGTTGTTTGAATGTTTTGAACATGGTCTCAGTGCTGACATGGTGTCACACACTGAAATCTACTGATGATCTACTGGCACTTTTTGAGAAATATGAAGTGGGGTTATTTCCATTTTGCAACATGAATGGATTATTAAGATGCCTGTAAGGAAGTGCATAAAAGTGAATGCAGACAGACAGACAGACAGACAGATAGATAGATAGATAGATAGATAGATAGATGGACAGACAGACAGACAGACAGACAGATAGATAGATAGATAGATAGCACGCAATCTCACAGTGAATTTCTTACTTGTATATTGTCTACACTTACATAATAAGAGGTTTTGCGAGTGTGCACTAGACAAAAAACTCCAGCATTAAGCGGTGAGTGGATTCTAACTTAAACATATCTGGCCATTTGCGTTCAAGAAATCAACAGACATGTCTTGATTGGCTATATTGCTCAACGCTGCAAAAAACAAAAAAACTTTGAAGCCTCCCAAAGGACAAACACAGATACACACTGGATCGTTTGCCATATCTATTATTACAGAGAAAGCTGATCCTAGATCAGCCGATTTGGGCAGTTTTTTTTCTTTAAAGGGGACCTATTATGCCCCTTTTTAAGAGATGTAAAATAAGTCTCTGATGTCCCCAGACTGTCTATGTGAAGTTTTAGCTCAAAATACCCCACAGAGAATTTTTTATAACATGTTAAAAAATGCGCCGTTTTAGTGTGGTCCCTTTAAATGCAAATGTGCTGCTGCTCATGGCCTAAGAGGGCAGAGCTTCAAGTGCTGATGCTCCGAGCTCCGGTGACAGAACAATCTCACACACTAATAATGTAAGAAACTCTCCATAGCGGTGTTCAGTTCGAACCGGAGTCTGAAAATGATGCCTACAGAGCCAAAGAATATATGCTGCATGGAGACAGATCTGGTATAGTTTAGTTTAATTGCGTTTATATCTTATGTTGTCATCTTGCTTTTGTCCACTATTAGTACAAGCCTGTTGTAGCGAACCTGTCCGAATGATGGCCAAATCTTTACCGAAGAGTACATCACACAAAACATGAAGCGTATGTTATCACTCCAGAAAATCACCATAAGAGCTGAATAAAACACAGTACAAGAAGTGCGCATTAAAGTCTTTTATCTATAAACTCTCCCTTGCATTATCATTAACATACAAAGCGAATTACACAAAAACACTCATTACAACTAACAGTAAACAAATATATACAGACCTTATGCCTTTTCGGAGGTGCTTAATAAACTGGTAAACTTTATATCCGCAAAACAACTCCGATGGACTGTAATGAAGTGCGCGCGCTCTCTCTCTGCTGTGACCAGTATCTCTCCGGAGAGGATTGCGTACAGTTTGTACTGACCCATCCTTGAGTAATAACTTCAACCACGGTGTCCTCAGTGACTCAGATGCCGGGAGTCTATGGAGCCTCGTATGTTCCTTGGTACATCCAACAACAGAACATTTGTAATGTTTTTTGGCACAGACGTATATCTCTAGCTGATACAGCAAGTACACAGATATGGCGGACTATGTGCTTCTCACTCAAGGGTGTGTCTATGCTGCTAACGGGAGATTGTCACCAGTAATGGGCGGGGTTTCCCTACTCTTATACGTAGAAGTAGGGGGAAATATCAAACAGCGTGTTTTGAGAGATTGAAAATGATAAATGGGGATTATAAAAAAAGTATTGGGTGGATTTTTACCATTATAGGCTGGATGTTTACACACATCTGTGTTCAAACACCTTAAAAAGTGAATTTTGCATAATAGGTCCCCTTTACAAGTAATCAGAAGCAACAGCAGGCAGTGGTTTGAGTGAGAAAATTCCACACTAGTCTCAAGTCCATGGTCAGGGAAGTGGGAAGCCTTGCTCAGCTTTACTCACACTCCGCCAATTATCTTCATGTATTGTTCTTATTCTGTTCATTGCTTATTTTATTTGTGAATGGATTTTGCTGTTTTTATGAAACTGTTGGCTGACATTAAATCAGATTTAATTAATCTTAATTGTCAAATTATTTTTATCCCATGTATTGTAAAATGAGAGTAGGCATTGAGGTCCACTCACTTTAAAATTTCTGGCCTCACCACTGGTTTGAAATGACATGAGGGTGAGTAAATAGTGACAGAAAATTTTCAATATTAGGTGAACTTTCCCTTTAAGACTTATAATTAGATTAGCTAATTAGATTAGCTAACCAACTTTGCCAGATTTTTTACACATCATAGAAAGTACATTATATATGCCTGAGTATAACTATTCTGCTTTACTTATTAGTTACAGTACTGTGCAAAAGTCTTAGGCACGTTAGTACTTCCACCCCCCCAAAAAAAGTTTTTGGACTTGATGACGGTGAGATCAGATCTCCATGTGGATCATACCAGCTGTTGTCAGACTCCTTGTGCATACAAAAATAATGTATGTCTGTGAAATAATCAGTACTTAATTTTGAATAGACAGAAACACCTATACACATTTTACAGTGTTTTATGGTGTTTTGTTTACAAATGTAGAAACTTTTCATTGTTGTATGATCTATTTCAGAACCCCACCCATAAACGGCACATAAAAACAAAATGAAACATGATTGGTTGCTTTACATTTCTCTTCTTGCCTGAGAAGTCTGGCTCTGCTAGACTACAGGAGAAATGGGCCTGCCTCCCCCTCTACACCTCCTCCTCCCTGCCTCCTGCTCCTCACCGCAGACCTCAATCGATGAGTCCAGTGGCAGGGACGGATCTGCGCCTCTTTACGGCCTGCTCCCAGGGCACTTTTTAAGCCACCACCACAGGCAGCAGCTTTCAGCGGTTCCACACCAAAACCACTATTTACTGTAATGAAATCAGAGCGGGACTCTATGGATTGTCTGGGTCTTCCTCCCTTGTCTGATTCAGCGTTCTCAGCACTCTCCTGGTCTCCTTTTCCTAAGTTCTATCTTTCAGGCCTCGTTTGCAACCAATAGCGTCCCATCAAAGTAAATCCGCTTTGATCTGTGATTAAACGGGCATGTGTAGCATGATGCCGGTCCTCCGCTGGCTTCATTCATAAAGCGCAGTGTGTCGTCTTGACTGACAGCTCTCCTGCCAGGAGCTTCTGATCGGCGTCTGATGAGACAGGACGTTGATTGACAGGTTGCGAGGTTGCTCCTTGTGTGACTGCCTGTAACGTTTCACTTCCTTGTTCCCCTTCTCTCTCTCTCTCTGCCTTTCTTTCTCACTTCCTGTCTCTCTGCTGTCAGAAACGTCATTCGTCTGTCAGCTTGGCTTTTCCTGGCAGTAAATGGAGTTGTGAACGTCTTTCTTTCTTTTTTTTGAGAGTGGCTCAGTGAAAGAAACATTAAATACGGACAAATCTGCAAACAAACTGCTGCAAGGAGCCCGGCTGTTTTCCTTCCCTCTCTTTTTTTCTTTCTGAGCCTTTCAAAATGAATGTTTTTAAGAGAAGTGTCATGCTGAATGTGACAATTGACTCGGAGTAATAATAAAAGGCACCATATGGTCTATGTTTGATAAACATGCATTATTAAGTTGATTGCCTGTGTCAGACATTAATTTACATTTGTTGTATTAAAAAAAGAATTACCCTCGGATAGATCAAAACGGCGAGATTAACTGAGGTGCTCTAGTAATTGGGTTGTGATTTTGCCTGGTTAAGGAGATCCAGCCGTGATCCAGGTGTAGAAGTGACTCATACAAACCTGTTCATACAAAGACTTTTCAGCACTAGAAACATGTACTACAAGATTTTCAAATGAATAAATGCATTTCAATAAACTCAACAAAATTATTGCAAATATATATTTTTAACTATGTCTCAATAGAATGTTATGACATTTTTTATATGTCAGATGATGAACAATTTATTTAGGAATTATAACTTTATTCAGCTAAAAAAATAGCAAGTAATTTTTATATTTTCATACTTTTGCATCATCTAGTTAAGTGGTTCTCAACCAGTGGGCTGGGACCCACTAGGGGGCCTCAACAAACTTCCAAGCGGGCCTCAAGATGTCAGTGATTCAAAATAAGATAAAACAACCATTAAAATAAGCTAAAATCAAGAGATTTCTTAGTGTTTGGGCATTTTCTTTTATAAAGAATATACATCTTTCTAGTTATGTCAAGCTCAAGTATATTTTATTCGTGGAAATTGTGAGTATGGTCGGGCAATGTTGTGGACAATGGGGGTCAAATAGGTTATCCACTGATAATTGCATTGGAAATGGCTATGTTCACACTGTCAATTTTTGGGATTGACAACCACATTTACTTACAGGTGTGAATCTCAAAATGTCCCGTTCACACAGCAACTTGCATTAGCATCTCGAATACTGTTTGTATGAAACTAAGGCCGCGTTTACACTTTTAAAATGAAAACGCATAACTTTTGCTATGGTTTACGCCTGTTGTTTACACTACGCTGGCATTTTCGAACATCGAAAACTGAGACTTTTGAAAACGCTGCAGTCCCTGTTTTAGTTGGAAAACGCCGGGGTTGCGTTTCAGTATAAACGGACCAAAACAGAGACTTTTGAAAACGATGACGTGGCTGCCCACGTTCGCTCTCCGTATCCTTGACGACCATGTAAACAATAACATGGAGACTGAACTGCAATCTTTGCTGGCTTTGTTGTCATTTTTAGCAGCCATTGTGCAGTTAAAATCTGCATTTTTTTAGTACTGCAGCTATCTACATGTGCAAGAGGCAACTGTTTACACTTGTGCGCGCATGGCCAGTGTGTGACATGCGTTTTCGGTCATGTAGTATAGACGGAGATCGTTTCTGAAACGCTGTGGAAATGCCAGTGTAGACAAGGATCGTTTTAATTTTAAAATACCGTTTTAAAACGAAAACGCACTAGTGTAAACGGGGCCTAAGGAGAGTCAAGCCTGTATTCTCTTACCAGTAACCATAGTGATAGTGACCAAAGTAATATCAAAGATGGCGACATCCATAAAACAAAAAAGTCTTATCACTTTTTGACGCAACAAGAGTCACAATTGAGCCACGAGTTCATCCGTGGAGAACAGTGACTGGATCTAAAACCTTCAGATGACACTCAGCTCATATCTCCGTCATTGTAAGTTACCGAAAGTGAAACCACACACACACGAAACCCCTTAGCAGAGCGGCTCTCTTGCACTGTATGACATGACAGACAACTAGTTGTCCAGTGCGGTTCCGTTCACACAGCACGTTTTCAGAGAATACGGTCGTGAGTCATGAAAATTTACGGGTGTGAGTTCGGCTATAGAATGAGGTTGTCACTCCCGTAAATAACTGTACTGTGTGTGAACGTAACCGTATTAAGAACTCAAATACAGGACTGACAACCGTATTCTGCTGCTGTGTGAACGTGGTGTGAATAGGTTATATGTCAGTTATATTTAGTCTTTGAAATCCTTTGCTGTAGCTCTCAAATTAATCTCATCCATGCTTATAAACAGTGTGTGAAGATGAATTCATAATTACAATTAATTCAGTTTTCAGATTCCAATTCTTTAACTTTTTACTGAGTCAACGTACACATTATACATACACTATACAGCCCAAAAGTTTGGTGTCAGTAAGATTTTTTTTTTTTTTTTTTTTTAAAGAAGTGTCTTAAGCTCATCAAGGCTGCATTTATTTCATTAAAAAAATGCAGTAAAAAATAATAATATTGTGAAATATTACTACAATTTAAATTATGTTTTCTAATATATTTTAAGATGTAATTTATTTCTTTGATTGCAAAGCTGAATTCTCAGCAGAATTTACTCCAGTCTTCAGTGTCACATGATCCTTCAGAAATCATTAAGATTTGGTACTCAAGAAACATCTATTTTTATGATGTTAAAAACAGTTGTGCTGCTTAATATATATATATATATATATATATATATATATATGCTGCTTAATATATATATATAATTCTTTGAATAGAAAGTAAAAAGAATAAAAATAAACAGCATTTATTTGAAATAGAAATTGTTTGTAACATTATAAATTTCTTTATTGTCACTTTAAATTAATGTATCCTTCTTGAATGAAAGTATTAATTTATTTCAAAATAAATAAATAATCTGACCCCATACATTTAGTCATACAAAACATGGCCTTAAGAATGAGACATTTTGTGTCTACATTAGAAGACTTGTTTTTATAACATACAAAATGTCATAAAACAACACACTATATGATATTATCAGCAAAACAAATGATTGCTGGGAATATCATATGAAAAGATGAATGCTTTTGCAAGTGTGGTAATGTGCGTGTGTCAGTCTTTTCGGAAACCAGACACTGGGCACCACATGGCTTCCCCGACAGTCATCAGAGTTAGATGAGGCCAATTCATCATCAGTCTCCGTGAGTGTGTGTGTGTGTGTGTTTGGGTATGTGGTACATCATTACGAAAGTGATGGAATAAGCCTCTAGCGCACAACAACCAGCCTAACACTCAATCCACTCTGAACCCTTTGCTCTGGACTAGTCTGGACAAACTTGCTGTATTTCAGTCAAATAATGCCATTGCCAATATGTAGGAAAATGTCATATATTTTCTCTCGTTTTCCTCAAATGCAGGAAAATGTTTGGGAAAATTAATTTTCCCAAGAGCTGTAACCGTCAGCTAATGATGCTGTTGAAAGCCTCTCGCTGTCTTTCTTACTCATCTGCTCGTGAACACGCTCGTACACACAAATATGGCACCGAGCCATACTGTCTGTGTTAGGATGTGTTAACATGATTTGCTGAAAACAAGTACACAAGCAGCAAGCAATGGAGCAGACATTGATTGACATTGAACTGCTCTCTTATTTACTGCTGGGGTTTCTCATCCTCGGCTGACAGATTAGAAAGTGCTGTCTGTAAGCTAGATCCAGGCCTTTTTTCCCCCCCGTCTAATTCTATTTCAACTGTAAAACATGGTGTCATCATTTTCTGACAGTCCTCGAGACAGAATTTATCTCATCATTAATTAAAGCTCGTATTTCTTACATGCCGGCTCTTAATTAGTGAGAGGTCATTGGGGAGGGCTTATTAAGTGGAACAAATTCAACCAACGTTAAGAGAAGAGTTCGCTTTCTTTCTCTTTTTCACTCTTTCGCACATACATTCAGGAACGATAAAAATGGGGGAATTGAGAAAGGACAAATTGCGCCTGCTGATGGCATGCAGTGATGGGGATTTTTAGTGACTCTTTCTGCAGGTTAGACCAGTAAGTGGCGACAAGTGATTGTCTTTATGAGTGAGTTATTAGCTACGTTTACATGGACAACTTTTGGTTCAATCGGAATGAATTGATTCTGATTGATGAATCAGAACGTAGTGTTTACATGAATGCTAAATAAAGGGATCGGATTGATGTGCGCGTTTATATGTCACAAGCTTCAAATCAGAATTGATTTTTTGCGCACACTGCAGGAATATATAGAGTTTCCCACTGTTTGCGCATACTATTCTCCTAGATTGCTTCTTTTCTGTTTTAAAGAGCAGACTTAATATTTATCTATTTTGGGTCCTAATTAGGAGACGACACGCACATTAACCGTTGAGCTGTGCTGCTTATATTCATCAAGGAGTAAAAATACCCCTTCCTGCACCCAAAACAAGGCGTCTGTGGATGAGAGTTCGAACTATAGGGATGTTGTCCTGCTCCACTTCACAGACGATGAGTGAAAGAAAAATTTTAGAATGACACGACAGTCATTTTTTACACTTACATCATTACGTCATACATCATTACGCCATTTCTACGTCACTGCACATGCACAGTACTTTCAGATTCGGTTTTCAATCCAATCAAGAGTAAGAACAGCAGTATGGTAGTATGCGGTTCCAAATTAATGCTTTTATGAGTAGGTCATTTGGTGTGTTCGACTTGAAGTGGCACTGCACAGACCGATCAGTGTATGACATCAAAGTACAGCAAGAGCGATTAGAGCAGACGGCTCTGTATGCTTTCGAATCGCTCTCGCGGTACTTTGATGTCGTACACCGATGAAACTGCACCATGCTGCTTCAAGTCAAACACACCTAATGAATCATTAATTCAACCAATTCATTAAAAACAATGATTCATTCAGGAATGAAACAAGTGACAGTCTGTATAAGTGAATCATTTACAACCTGAATTCCGGAAATGTTGGGACGTTTTTTAAATTTGAACAAAATGAAAACTAAAAGACTGAGCCAATATTTTATTCACAATAGAACATAGATAACATAACAAATGTTAAAACTGATTTTACACTTTTATCCACTAAATGAGCTCATTTCAAATTTGATGCCTGCAACAGGTCTCAAAAAAGTTGGCACGGGGGCAACAAATGGCTGAAAAAGCAAGAAATTTTGAAAAGGTTCAGCTGGGAGAACGTCTAGCAACTAATTAAGTTAATTGATATCAGGTCTGTAACATGATTAGGTATAAAAGGGATGTCTTAGAGAGGCAGAGTCTCTCAGAAGTAAAGATGGGCAGAGGTGTGAAAGAGTGCATAAAAAGATTGTGGAATACTTTAAAAACAATGTTCCTCAACGCCAAATTGCAAAGGTTTTGCAAATCTCATCATCTACAGTGCATAACATCATCAAAAGATTCAGAGAAACTGGAGAAATCTCTGTGCGTAAGGGAAGGCCTTTATTGGATGCCCATGGTCTTCGGGCCCTCAGACGACACTGCATCAATCATCGGCATGATTGTGTCAATGACATTACTAAATGGGCCCAGGAATACTTCCAGAAACCACTGTCAGTAAACACAATCCGCCGTGCCATCTGCAGATGCCAACTAAAACTCTATCATGCAAAAAGGAAGCCATATGTGAACATGGTCCAGAAGCGCCGTCGTGTCCTGTGGGCCAAGGCTCATTTAAAATGGACTGTTTCAAAGTGGAAAAGTGTTCTATGGTCAGACGAGTCCAAATTTGACATTCTTGTTGGAAATCACGGATACCGTGTCCTCCGGGCTAAAGAGGAGGGAGACCTTTCAGCGTGTTATCAGTGTTCAGTTCAAAAGCCAGCATCTCTGATGGTATGGGGGTGCATAAGTGCATACAGTATGGGCAGCTTGCATGTTTTGGAAGGCACTATGAATGCTGAAAAGTATATAAAGGTTTTAGAGCAACATCAAGACGACGTCTATTTCAGGGAGGGCCTTGTGTATTTCAGCAGGACAATGCAAAACCACATACAGCAGCTATTACAACAGCATGGCTTCTGCAGTCCAGATCTTTCACCTATAGAGAACATTTGGCGCATCATTAAACGAAAGATGACCACAAACTTCAGTAGCTGGAAACCTATATCAGACAAGAATGGGACCAAATTCCAACACCAAAACTTCAGAAACTCATAACCTTGATGCCCAGACATCTTAAAACTGTTTTGAAAAGAGATGAGATGCTACACCATGGTAAACATGCCCCCGTCCCAACTATTTTGAGACTTGCAGCAGGCATCAAATTTGAAATGAGTTCATTTTGTGCATCAAATTGTAAAATTTCTCAGTTTAAACATTTGTTATATTATCTATGTTCTATTGTGAATAAAATATTGGCTCATGTGATTTGAAAATCTTTTAGTTTTCATTTTATTCAAATTTAAAAAACGTCCCAACATTTCTGGATTCGGGTTGTATCATTCACTCATCTGATTCATTGAAAAAAACGATTCATTTAGCAAGAAAACAATTGACTGAATTCCAAATAGTGTTTTTGCACCCTTGAAAACCACTTAGGTAAGGGGACACCATTTGTTGGTGCCTTCCAAATTAAAATGAACATCTGAATCCCTTTACGAAGGACCCTTCCACAAGTCAGTTAGTGAAGGGTACATGCGATGATCAAGTAATTTTATTGTTTATGGTCATGTGACCCAGGATGTCAGAGTTGCCAAGTCCACTTATAATACACAGCTTTGGGCTTCTTTTTTCATAAGTCCTGTTAAAAAAAATCACAGGTCATGTTTTTTTTAGGCTTATTTTAAAAAATATGGTTGCTTATTAGGAAAATCTGACAAGCAACTTTGTTTCGTTACATTTATGGTTGCTGTTTTCTCTAATACATTGATTGACATTGCTCACAGCATACAATAATACAAGTGCTGTAGCCCCCCCTCCCCTTCATTGGAGAAAAATCGTGTTCAACATGCAGGCATGTAACATTGTATGCAAGCAATGATGGTTAGTAGACGTAAATATATGTATGTATATTTTCACAAACAGTGCCACCAACAGAGATGTACAGAGATTGAGAGGAAACAGGAGATGATGGACGGTGCAGGAGAGGAGAGAGGACCTCATTTAAATTTTAAAATATTTGTATAATGTGGTGAATGAGAGAATACATTAAATATATTTTTTTTGTGTCCCCAATTTCTCAAATAGCAAAAGAAAAACTCAATAACAGCCATGTTAACTAGTTTTTTGTAATTTGATGAAAAGGTAATACAATACTAAGTATAGTGTTATAATTTATAAATGTACATACATTAAAAAAAATGAAAATATAAAAAACTTTGCAAGATTTACAATGCTGATGACCATTAAAATGCGTTATCACGGTCCGTGAAAATGGTCCATGATGTTGAAATGGCGTAACCTATGACGCGATTTCAGCACTTGTGCTGAATTCGGTGACTGTTTTTGTGAGTGAATCTTTGAATCATTCTCCCAACCGATTAATTCAAAACACGACTGATTTGGAACAAAACAGCACTACTGTGTGTTGATCGGAGGCGCTGAATTTAACTTATCCACTGCATGTGGTCTTGTCTGTAGCTATGTTCGTTGGCGGAGCAACAGTGGACAAACTAACCAGAAGTATTTAGTCTGAAATGCAAGTTACTCGTTGTTTCTTGTATATTGAGTTTGTCATTCGCAAACGGACCTCGTGACAACAGCCGAAACAACGCTCGTATGGCATTGCTAAGCCTAATTTAAGTCGTTGAAATTAAGGACAATTACTATGTCAGCGCATTTACGTTAGCTTATGTCTGAAACGGATTATTTAAGGAATTAGCGCGCAAAATTCTCGCAACTGGTGAATTTGATATGGCGTATGTGTGTTGTGTTAGCTTGGTCGCTATGATTGATAACTACACCAGCGTGAGCTGTATACTGGGAGGGCTTGAACAGAGACTGGGGACGTGGGGCTGCGATCGGAAACATATGCTGTTAGGAGAGGAGACAGATTACAGAAGAGGCCATGTCACAGATGCTGGTTTATCATGCCATCCTTTCTCTTTTTCCCCTCTCGATTCTCGTTTCCCCCTCACCTGGTATTTTTAGTCGAACCACTGACGTTTTTGTCAGAAAGATGCTGGAAAGAAATGATTACATAGGAGGGAGTCTCCACGCGTTCGATGGGAGGAGAGAGAGATAGAGACTCGTCCCCGGTGATTCGTGTGACACTGTTTTGCATTATCATAATTCAAAAAGACAGAATGGGTTTGGCTTGTCGTGAAGACAACAGCTGTTTTGCTCCGCTGTGACATTTGTTGCCAAATTTCATCGCGCGGCTTTGGAGGGGCGCTGCGCGTGTTCACCGCTGACCTGCCGCTGGGTTTGGCACACTCCGGCCCACACCGGGGAGGAACGTTGTGAAAGCCAGCAGGTGACAGCTTGTCAGTGAGAGAGAGAGAGAGCGAGAGGGAGAAAGAGTGGGAAAGAGAGATGGAAACACCAGTCGTCTCCATTGTGACACATCTGGTACACAGGATCATATTCGCGCTCTCCTCCCTTCAAAGAAAAAGAGCGCGAGTGAGAAAGTGCAGTGTCTCTAACTGTGTAATGATGGGGGAAAGTTTGTTCTTGATTGACAGCGTCGGCCTTGTCTTAATTGGACATAATTTGGTGCAATTTTGAGAGGTCCCTTCGACTGACCAAATAATAACAGAGGAATGGACTCGGCGTTGTTTTCATAAGTAATAGTCAAAAGACCCCCACACATCATTAGTTCCATTTTCACATTAGAAAAATAAGCCTTTTGAACTAATACACCCTTCAAAACACCCAGAGTGAATGCGGTGGGTACAAACTACACGGCACCTCAAAGATACAAAACGTCAAGGCGCTCTAAGATCAAAAAGACGACAAGTTAGAGAATATATACACTACCAGTCAAAAGTTTGGAATCGGTAAGATTTTTAATGTTTTTAAAAGAAGTTTCGTCTGCTCACCAAGGCTGCATTTATTTAATTAAAAATACAGTAAAAACAGTAATATTGTTGTGAAATATTATTACAATTTAAAATAACTGTTTTCTGTTTGAATATATTTTATAAAGTAATTTATTCATGTGATGGCAAAGCTGAATTTTCAGCATCATTACTCCAGTCTTCAGTGTCACATGATCCTTCAGAAATCATTCTAATATGCTGATTTGCTGCTCAAGAAACATTTATGATTATTATCAATGTTGAAAACAGTTGTGTACTTTTTTTCAGGATTCCTTGATGAATAGAAAGTTCGAAAGAACAGCATTTATCTGAAATACAAAGCTTTTGTGACATTATACACTACCGTTCAAAAGTTTGGTGTCAGTAAGAATTTTTATTTTTATTTTTTTGAAAAGAAATTAAAGAAATTAATACTTTTATTCAGCAAGGATGCATTAAATCGATCAAAAGTGACAGTAAAGACATTTATAATGTTACAAAAGATTATATTTCAAATAAATGCTGTTCTTTTGAACTTTCTATTCATCAAAGAATCCTGAAAAAAAAATATTGTACACAAATATGTTGTACAACTGTACACAATAAATGTTTCTTGAGCAGCAGATCAGCATATTAGAATGATTTCTGAAGGATCATGTGACACTGAAGACTGGAGTAATGATGCTGAAAATTAAACTTTGCATCACAGAAATAAATTATATTTCAAAGTATATTAAAATAGAAAACCATATTTTTAAATTGTAATAATATTTCACAATATTATTGTTTTTTCTGTATTTATTATGAAATAAATGCAGCCTTAATGAGTATAAGAGACTTCGTTCAAAAACATTAAAAATAGTAATGTTTCCAAACTTTTGACTGGTAGTGTATATGTATGTACACACACACACACACACACACACACATACAGTGCTTCAATTTATTAGACCACCTGTCATAATAAAGAGAAAACAAATATTTTAGGATATATGTAGTAGTTGGTGTAAATATGAGGAGAGTATCTTTATAAATAAGACTTAATGTTTTTGAAAGGAATCTCTTATGCTATCCAAGTCTGCCTTTTTTTAAAAATAAAAAAATATTTTTGTGAAAAAATATGTGAAATATTTATTTTAATAATTTTCTATTTCAGTATATTTAAAAATTTAATTTATTCCAGTGATTGCAAAGCTACATTTTCAGCATCATAGAGTACCTCAGACTCAGATTACGTGTTTTTGTAGGCCAACCCGGAAGTTAGCGGCGCACGGGTTCCCTCGATTGAAAGCATATGCATTTTTCCCATAGACTTTTGGAAAATCGCAAAAAATAAGCTCTGTGTTTAACAAAGGGTTATGACACTTACACGTTTTGTCTATCAAGATAATCTTTACAAGTTAACACAACATTTATACATTTTGAAGCCTAAATAAAGTCGTCAGATATAAAAAGCTAACAGTAGGCTATAAACGGACCTCAACACACCATGGTCGCGGATCAACGTCACCATCACCAAGCTTCCTCAAACTTTATTTAAAAAACAACTTTATTTAAAAACATGCTCGCTGATTATGATCTGCGCTGTGTATGAATACTTATCCACTTTTTCATGAGAAATGCTGTCCAAATGTCCTGTTTGTCATGATGACGTCTAAAGTCCCCGCCAAAGGAAGTAGTCCCTTTTAGCAACTTGTTAGCAACCGCCGTTTTTAAGACACAATAAAGGTTTAAAAAATCACAAGCGGGTTATAATTGGTGTGTTTTATGTCATAGATCAAAACGTGAAAATATTTAGAGGCTTTGTTAACCACAGACCTTATTTTAGCAAAAACCCATATAAAAAATCCATAGACTTTAGGGTGATGGAACCGGACGTCCTAAAATGCTAACTCGCTTCCGGGTTTTGCATACAAAAACACGTCATCTCTGAGATACTCTATTACTCCAGTCTTCAGTGTCACATGATCCTTCAGAAATCATTCTAATAATCTGATTTGGTGCTCAAGAAACATTTATTATTTTCATTGTTGAAAACAGTTGTGCTGCTTAATATTTTTTTCTCAACTGATCAATTTTTTCCCCAGGGATCTTCAAACGTAAAGCATTTAAAAAAAAATTAATTCCAATTAATCTCTCAATTGATACAAAAGCTGCATGTATAATGAAATCAAATTAAATGTAATAAACATAATACTTTTTAAATAAACATAGCAGGATGTATGTATATCTTGAACGATGTGATTTTTTGACATACTTTGACTTGACCTTTGCTTGTTTTTGTACAGATGAATGATATCAATTGTGTTGCGTTTATTTGTACAACAAATGTGAGGACAGATGAGCAACAGTGAGAAGCTCTAGGGAGTGACGGCGACATCCGCTGCATTCAGGTCAGTGTTCAGGTCAGTGTCCTCTCTGGACATACACACCTGTCATGCAAGATGGCACAAATCACATGTGACACAAAAGAAAACAGGGCAGAATGTCCAAGGCCAAGAGCGTGACACACTGCAGCCTGTGGAGTGCCGGACATGTGATTTGTACCATACACATCTTTTTTTTTATAGTGTAACACTGTTATGATTATGACATCAGCATCCGATTCACTTTTGCACTGAATAAAACAACTTTTGATTTAGGTAGTAAACTTTTACACATGTCGATCAACTTTCAGTTTGATTTTTTTTTTTTTTGCGCTGTCGCCACATGCATTAAATGGCATGTATAGTGGTTTATTTGAAAAACTGCTACTTGAAAAGAGGAAGAAAAAAACAGAGCAGCGTAAACACGGTATGGGGAAACGCACGGCTGGCCCGGAGCTCCTGGAGGAGTTGATTTCAGCTTCACTTCTAAAAGTCTCTTTTAAAGCTTAATGGCCTTGATTACAAGAGTCTAAGCGCTGAAAGAAAGAGGGGCGATCACTCGCTCTCATCAGCTCGCGCTCAAACGATTGCAAACTCTGCGAATATAATTAACTAAATTAAAGCGCTGAGCCCACAAGTTCTTCCCCTGCAAGCCCGGCTCATTTACATGCCGGATGTTTGTAATTTAAAAGAAGAGGCCTTTGGTTTCTCTGTGTGTTTGGGAAAATATGAAGGCTGGGACTGGGGGGATGAAGAAAGAGAGAAGGAGCAAAGAAAATTAGTCAAGTTGCAGAATTTAGGAGCAATAATATGCAAAAAGCTGAGGAGCATGTTTTCATAACAGCCCTGTGGTTATGAGTGAATCGTTAATTATTAATGGGATCTTTCACCCTCTTTGTTTCATCCTATCACGTATTCCAAAAGAAGAACAATCTGAGAAACTTCGAAAGAGCAACGTCTGTATATTTTACAAATAACACAATGAATTCATGCCCCCGATACATATCAAATGCTCGTCGCCGGAAATGTCACGCGCGAGTGTGCAGACAGGTGGAAATACTTAAATGAGTAAATGTGCTGTAAGTTAAATGTTTACCACAGTAATCCGAGTTAAGTTGTGGTGTTTTTCAGAGCAGAAAGTGAGAAACGCGATGTGTGTGTGTGTAGTGTGACATCATTAATAATTCTTGTTTTTTAAAAAATGCAATGTGATCTTTATCTTTCCAACTCCTTTGTTCTGACAACCCCATATCTCTTTTTTCTCTCTCTTTATCTTCCTTTTTTCTCCTCTTCACATGCTCGAGAGTATTATAATCATCTGTGTTTATTTTCCTAAATATTTCACAGATAAAGCATTCCGAGTGAAGGATTGCCTTAATATCGTTGCCGAAATTAAATGATAATTAAAAATTGTTAGTTTAAAGCAATTGCCCTCCATAAAACTTAGATTACTTGAACATTAACCACATTTCATTTTTATGGCTTTACCCAAATGATTACTCAATAATTTTATGTACTTTCCAAAGCGTGTGTCAGAGAGAGAGAAAGATAACCAAGTTCATCGTCTGTAGTGTAAACACATGGAGTCAAATTAAGTATGTCTCTTTCGAACTTTTTTGACAAAAGCAACGTTAAGGTAACAATTCGAATGTGGCAGCGTGAGGCAGTCTGTCAGAAAATTTCCCTGTGTTGCTCTGCCAACATCTGCGTTTATTTGTGATATTGTTTTTCTTCTCTCGGTTCTTCAAAGACAGAGAAAGAGGGATGTGTGGCGGAGAAGCTCGGGGGCAAGCTGCGACTCTCCTGCGTTGCCTGTACGACTAGTTTCCTACATTACTTAGGGGAAAATTCCTTTTCCCAATTCAGCCTGTCAGGGCCAATTTGGGTGAACAGTAAGCATGCGCCTCCCACCCCTCCCGTTCGGCCAAGCCGCTCATCGCCATGGTGACAGCTTGATTAGATCATCAATCCTGGCCGTGAACAGCGTTCTTCCTGAACACCTGTGCGGCCAGGTCACCCAAGCCTCTTAGCTACCGTTGTTTGCGTGACCCCCACATGCAGCTCCGGCCTGCAGTTACATCAACCTGGAGTGTAAAAAATGACCTGTGTGTGCGAGTGAGACAGAGAGAATGAAGACTCTTTCAGAGCTGCTAATGTTGGATAAATGTAAACAGTATGTTGCCTTTGCTGATGTGACTTCCTCTTCCACTTTATAATCTTAAAAGTGATTTGAATACATCTACCTGAATATGTGTAGGTGTTTCTATAGCTTTTTAATGTCCCTGAAGGTATTTTTATGGTGTTTCTTGAGTTTTAGGAGTTGAACTGTATTGAAACTTACAGATTTAAACTTTATTTTTTTGAAGGTCACATAAAAACATTTTACCATACCTTTTGTCATTTGTTTTTGCTGCTTAGTATATCAATATTTGGTAACACTTCAGTATGGGAAACAATCATCACTTTTAACTAGATGCTTATTAGCCTGCATATTGGCTCTTTATTAATACTTATAAAGCACATATTACTGCCTTTATTCTGCATGACCATATTCTACATCCCTACATCCTACCTAATACCTGAATTTAACCACTACAACTATCTTACTAACTTTTAATAAGCTGTAAATTAGGAGTTTGAGGGAAAAATTATAGTTCTAAATGGTTACCCAATATTTTTTTACAGACAAACATAAACCATTTCTATATTTGTTGCAAAACTATTTGATAGTTTTTTTTCACAAATTTCCACAACAACCAGCAATTTTACCTCAATATTTTATTTTAGTGTTTTAGTATTTAGCGTACTTGGTTAACGAGATAAAGAAAAGAGCATGTTTGATATGTAATATGACGTGATGTATGAAAAAAAAGAAAATTAAAGATAAATATTACTTGTTAGTTTTCATAATTAATATTTTTAAGCATAATTTCCAGCCACGCTATAATTTTGTCGAATTGTTGTTAAAAGTGTGAAAATAATATTTAATTGTGTGTATTTAGTATACATTAAAATTAGCCTTAGGAAATACCAGCCATTTTATTTAAAAAATGTTTCCAACAGAAGGTTATTAAATACAGTACAATACATAATCTGAGATGTGATGGAAATTACATAATGTAGGTTCATAAAAAAAAAAAAACACAAAATGTCACTAATGTGTATAGTCACTGTTAGATGTCACTGTAGTGTTTTATATAATAGTTTACACCCTTATATTTTTTCCCCATAAATCTTTGAAATTCTTCGAAAGTCATTTGCATAAGCTATCAGACTTTGCGTTCTAATGTACTAATTAAAAGGTAATTAAATGTCCTATTGAGACCCAAGCGCACTAGCGAGGCACTATCTGAGAGTGAGATTCTAAGAGAGAACGTCATCGGTGGATTGAGCGCCATTAAATGAGCCCGCTCTCGATAAACACTACGAACAAAGCGCTGCCCATTTATGCAGCGAGTCATATATCACAGAGGCTGAGATTAATTCTCCCCTGGCGTTAACTGGGTCTCCTGCCTCCAGTGTGTCTTTAGGGTAGTTATGAGTTTGGATCGTACAGGAAGTGCTCTGCTACTTTGTCCTAGCATGAAGCTAAACATGCAGATATCTGACAGCAATTTTTCTGAGTCAGCAAAGTTATACAGCATTAAACAAATTGTGTTGATAATCTGTTTGATGTTTTTTTTTTTTTTTTTTTTTTGCTTTCAAAGGCTAAAATAGTTATTGAGATGATTTTGTTAGAATCAGCAGTTTTTAGTTGCTGGTTAACTATGCGAATAAGTTAAGATAAATTAGCTCAAGTACTGTACACATCACTAACTAGAACATGCAGTTACATCAAACAGTTTGTAAACCAGGAATTTGCAGTGCAGTTTTTTCAGTAAAGAGAAGTTTAAAAAAGAAGAGGCAAAAATTAGTTTGTTCCACTTACGCGCACTCTCATTCATTATTTTGAAACACCTTGCAACACCAGAGGAAAAAAAAAACACATCAGGTTTTATGAATTAGCAGTTATGTGTGAGCATGTTTTTATTTTTTTCCCTCTGATGTCCTACTTTTGAGAGGCTTGTCCTGCAGAGGGTGAGTGGAACAAGAACTCATTGAAGATTCTGTGCTGACACTGAGACCATCCCCTGGTACATTCTTGTCTGTCTGTTACATGCTAAGAGGATTCAGTGATATCACTGCTTTTTTATGCACACAGTCGGAAAAATCAGGCCCATATCCTGCTGTTTGTGAAATGCATGTGAGTTTGCACGAGTGTCCACAGTTCCATAGATTCAGTATCTAAGACTGGTAAAGGATAATTTATGTATGTATGTATGTATCTATCTGTCTATCTATAATTGAGTTGTAGAACAGTTTTAATATTCAGTCATGCTGGTAAAACTAACTAAATAGCCTTGTTGTAGATGACAGTTTTATAATTAAGATTTTATTTTTCGATGCCAAATTAATGTTGTTTTATATATTAGATGTCAAGGCATGTGAGCGTAAAACAGCATCTGAAATGCAGTAAAGTTGTCTTCTCAAACCAACGGCACATTTGGCTACTAAAAATGAGTTAGTACTTCCAATAATTTTTTCGTTTATTTTTTACGCTGATGACAGATTAGGTTTTAATGGCTCCGTGCCAATTATAAGACTGTTCGATACCATTAATTTTAGGCCACGTCTACATTCAGCATCTGTATTATAGTAAACAGCGGAAAACAACAGTTAATTCACATGATGATGCTCATTTGTTTGTTGGTTATTAATTGCGCCCAGGCAGTTTTTCCTCAACACCAATAAACCAACAATAGTTTTCAAATCACCTGAAAAATGAGTCCAAGGACGAGGCGGCCCTGAGAAAGGCGTGGTGCCCAGCCTGAAAAACGATCAGCCGCATTGACCAAGATGAATGGAGCTCAGATGGGTTTTAATTAGTGCAGCTGGGCTCATTAATTATAAACCCCCAATACAAATATTGTTATATTTGAGGAAATTTGTGATTTATTTTATTTGGTTGGCTGTTAGATGGAGATGAATGGTAGTTCGTCGTAAATGTTGCAGGGACACAAAAGCAGATGAAAGGAGAGAAAAGAGAAGATCAGCCACAGGGCACATCGGTTATTATTCCGCACACAATCAAGTGAAACAAAAGGGAAGTAACCGCAAAAAACCAACGAAAAGCTGCGTAACAATCTCACGACTGCCTTTAATCTTAAAGGTGAACTTTTTGCATGATCCAAAACACCCCTGGAGCTTAAATCTGCTGTGAGTTATAAAGCAATCCAAACTAATAAGACTTCTCAACTGTATATTTGTACAACTGGTGTCTCACAAAATAACATAAAAATAAGTATCTGAGTCAGATTTCTTTTAAAGAATTGAAATACATACAGTCAAACCAAAAATTATTCAGACATTTGTACTAGTGGGTGCAGGACACTATAGTTCATTTATGTAAGTGAGGATAGCAAAATAAAGTAAACTGTTATATATTATACCCAAAAATTCTTCATACAGTGGACGACCAGTAAAATTGATAAAAATTTAGAACCAAAAATTATTCAGACACTTTGACCTGACCATGTTTTGCTTAAGTGTTATCTGACATAATTAAGATACATTTTTTCTGACACAGTTTAACTCTGAGATCTTGTCATATTTTATTACCATTTTTTTTTAAACTATAGTGAATAAACTGTAATAATGAATGAAATGTTCAAGGTGTCTGAATAAATTTTGGTTTGACTGTATATAGTGGCACCAAATTGTACACTTAATTTTTTTTGGCTTTTAATATATATAAAATATATATAAAGCAGTGGCATTTACTTAAAAAAAAAAAAAAATCAGTGTGCTACACACTGTAGCACAATCAAAGTAAAATGTTTCACAAAATAATATCATTTATTATTTATTAAAATTAATATGATGCTTTTTAAAAGTTTTTGTCTCCCCCCTCCCCACTGTTTGATATTTCAGGTATTCTTTGATATATCAGGGGTTCGTAAAATATTTAAGAGTGACTATTTAAGTGTCCAAAAGCGAATTTTTGGCTACTGTATTTAACCATATTTATTAAAGATGAATGGCACATGGTGCCATTATTATTACAAAGAACGTCACTTTAGAATCTCCCTAATAGTAACTTTTCCCTTCTCTTTCCTCCACTACTTTTTTCCTGCTTTGTCTAACAAACTTCACTCTTGTTTGAGTCAGCTGCGTCGGTTGTGTGTGAGAAATGGAGCTGCGGTGAATCACGGCGCTCTGATTCGCCCCAGCCCAGCGTGACTGTGGAGCGCCTGCCGAAATCCAGCGGAATGTGCCAGAACTGAAGCCTGCTCGGCCCAGTCATCCTTAGCAGGGAGACATTAGTTACGATACATTATCTGAATGGCCTGCCATCTTTTCAAAGTAAACCTCATGGATTTTAGCCTGTCTCTTTTTATTTATTTTTTTACTCAAGTGCAGTAGTGCACACACACACTCAGAAGCGCGCACATTCGAGTGGACACACGGGAACACCTATAATAGGCTTACACGACCGCAGTTAACTTGCACACCCTGCAATTACAAACATACAAACACACACACACACTCACTCTTTATGTGGACCCCCACCCCGCTGCTCGCACTCCTTGGGCTATAATAAATTTCTTTGAAACATGACTCTACACATGAGGGGATGGCAATCTAGAGAGCAGAAATTAAAATTTCATTATTTACTGCACTTGTGTTGCAGGGCGCAATTAGTATCTACAGAGCATGGAGCAGGAATATTTAATCCTTTCTTTCTTTCTCTATCTCTCTTTTCCACCTAGAAAAAAAAGTGTGACCATGGTAACTGCTGCTATGACTACTGCATTGACCTTAGGACATAGTGGTAAATTGTGTTTTTTCTTTCTTCCTTTCAGAGTTCTTTTCTGTACACTTAAGCAGTGAACTAAAAAGAAAAAGAAAGAAAAATAACATCCGGGCATTGGATTAAATGCAATCATTGTCAGCCCACAACCATGCCATTTATCAGCGTACTGTTTTGGACTGTATAATAAGTTTCGTATATTAATACAATTTTTCATGTTACACCACTGGCTGAGATTCATGACCAGCAGGTGATCTCAGGTGATCATTGAATTACGTGACCTGTAATGGGGGAGAGAGAGAGAGATAGATATAGATATGGGAAATGGAAGGCGGAGCGTACCGATGTTCTTTGGTTCAAGTGAGCAACACTATATATTTTTAAGAAAATGTTTTATGAGGTGTTATTCCACTTTTCTGTCTGGAATTTAGAATGGTCTGACTTTTCTTTTTTGGAATTTGGAACTTGTTCAAAACATGCTAAATTACACTGTTTGTTGCATTAACTATATTTTTATGAAGTGTATTTTGTCATTTTTATAATAGGAAATTGTTTACAAATAAGAAAATACAATTAAGTGTTTTTTAAAAAAAAATTGAACAAATTAGCCAGTTTAGCATTAAATTAGAATTTTAATACCACATAAATGTTAGCATTTCAGCATAACAGTCTGTCGGAAACTTTTAATACTCTTCAAATTTGCTTATTTAATTGGTGCTTATTTCATTACAAATTTTAAACCAATTTGTTAACTTTATTATTGCAAACTAACATTTTAGCATAACAATTTGAGGAAAACATTGACTGTTATTCAAATTTGCTTATTTAATTAATGCAAGAAATAGAATCTGTAATATTTCAGTTTTACTTCATTATTTTTTTTGCTAAATTTTCATAATGCTCAATTTTCCAAAAAAAAAAAAAAAATATATATATATATAATATATATATATCAATGTGGTCTAAGACTTTCAGACCTTACTATATTTAAATTAAAAATCGGCACCTCACAAACTCACGTGGATTGTTAAGGAGCATGTCCTTTTCTACCTTCCTTTTTCTCCAATTTTTGCTCTGAATTAGCAATTATTTTGTGGCCATAAATTATGTGGCATGTGTTCAAATCCACTTAGAGAGGGAATAACGGCCATGGCCTTATTCTCTGGAAGCCGTTATCCAAATGTTAACTCCTTGAAAATATTTTACTAAACAGTCCGTAATTCGTTTACGATCGACGTGACTCCTAGCTCAACCCTTACCCCTGTCTGATCCCTGTTCTGACGGCTACTCTGACAGCAACAGTTTCTGTCTGGTCTGAACTCATTCAGATGATTCATACTGACTCTTCTGATCGTCATAGTCATTGTCAAGAGGTGTTGTCTGTGGTTTTGAACACTGAAGCTTTCTTTAGTGCCGATCGCTCCTTTGAGTGAAATACTGTACCAAGTATCAAGCAAGATCACTGTGATATCCCTTTAGAGTCTTTAACTGATTCAGGTGCAGCTGTGCAGAATGTCTGACAAGTTTCTGTTGTCAAAGCCATCTCTTAGCATCTTTCTGTAAAAAAAAAAAAAAAAAAATGCTAAAAAGGAAACAAAACAAAACTAATCTAAAAAAAAAAAACAACAACAACAAATGAAACAAAATGGGTTTCCTCTGTTCTCTAAATCACTTGTTTCCCTCTGGCATAATTAAAATCCAGGCCACAACTGTTAATTTCCTTGATGTGCAGGTCTTATTAGCTTCTGTACTGGAAAACAGCAATAAAAACAACAATAAACTGTGTTTTTAGATGATAAACGAGAGGTTTGTACAGCAACAATGTTTTCTTCGTCTCATTCTTTGCCCCGGAGACATGGCAAGCATAAGTATTCATAAGATGACTGATATCAGACATACAGGATTAAACGATGATATCTGATCTTATAAAAATCTATTACAAATCATCTTGCATGTTGTTTGTGAATAAAGGGAGTGATTTTTAATAATTTGGGGAATTATAGGAAAACATTGGCATGTAGAACAAGCAATTGCTTTTTTAACTCATAAAACAAGACTGTTAAGTATAATATTTACACAAAAAATAGCACCGCCATACTTATTCTCATTTATTTTCTTAGTTAAATGTGTGATGAAAAAAGTTGGAAACACTTCACAATAAGGGTTCCATTTGTTGGCATTAGTTAACAACATTAGTTAACATTAATTATTAAAATCATTATGTATTTGTTAATATTGGCAACACTTTACAGTACAGTTTCATTTATTAACATTAGTTAACTATATTAGTTAACATTAACTAACAATAAACAATACTTTTACAGCATTTATTAATCTTAGTTGCAGTTAATTTCTACATTTACTAATACATTATTAAAAGTTGTATCTGTTAACAGTAGTTAATGAGAACTAACATGAACAAACAATGAAGAATTGTATTTTTATTACATTAGCAGCAAAGGTTAATAAATGCTATAAAAATATGTTCACTGATGCGTTAACCAATGTTTACAAATTAGACCTTATTGTAAAGTGTTAGCATATTATTTAATTGACCTGAGCTAATGTGAACTAACAATGAACAGTTGTATTTATGAACTAACATTAACAAAGATTAATAAATGCTGCAACAAATGTATTGTTCATTGTTAGTTCATGCAAGTTAATACATTAATGAGACCTTTATGATAAAATGTAACCAAAAAGTTTGACTCGATAGATAAATTGTACATTTGACTAATATGAATAAATGATGTAAATGCACGTGATGGAACTCCAGTCAAATGTGTGGCTTAGAAAAAGCTATATTATTCTACATAAAGGTGGTCCACCCTCATGTTGGTCACCATGTTGAGGTCACATGACCAGATGAATATTTCTCCCTTGATAACCCTGTCATTATTGGACTTTTGATTATTAAATAAATTACTTAAGGGTGCCAAATACGCCTGCAAATAGAGTGTTTCTGCTTCACAGTACTCATTAATATAGTCTAAGATTGTCACTGTCACTTTAAGATGCACAATAAATACTCTAGCCAGTTACTCATTAATTGAGTACCATGGACTGTCATGTCACCCAGAGCTAGTCTGAGTGAAGAGATGTCGGCAGGCAAACGAGATGTGATTATATCTTTCACTGCTTTTGTTACCCAGTTTAGCTAATAAGTACTTTTCAAACCGTGCTATCATTTTGCGCTCGGTCGGGGAGCGCACGCCGGTGATGTTAACTCGAGTTCCCACCTCAACACTGTTATTAAAGATCTCACTCAGCTCTTCAGGGAAACTCACCTCAGTCGTTCACATCTTAACTCAACCACCGTATCCGACAGAGGTTTGCTTTGTGTTCTCGAGCCTTGCTCATCCTCTACCTGTCCAATCTCACCCTGCTGTGATGTGACAAAAGGTCTGAAGGAAAAGTTTTTAAGATTTGGGGCGTTTCAAGAAACTTTTTCAAGTATGAATTGAATCCACAGTCTTAGAATAAAATTTAAATGGTTAACAAGTTGCGTTTGGGTTTAATTGTGACATTCATTTTTAAAATGTGATCGTTAGGTGCTTGGAGATGTGGACTTTCAATTGACTAAGGCGTAGGTTTGTGACATCAATATTTGAAAGGTATGCAGAGTTTGATTTGAGGGACTTGGCAGCAAATGAGCTAGATATTAATGAACAAAACTGTATATTATGCTTTGTTTTCCACATTTGTCTGTGAAATATATGCGTTTACTTTTAGATGGAGAGAAATTTAAATTTTGGGAAACTGAAACTTTCTAGTATGGCTTGTATGGGTGTTAATTGTACCGGTTATACCGGTACCAGTCGGTACAAAAAAAAAAAAGAGATGACTTTACCTGCATTTCTGCTAAGGCTGGGACAATATATCGATGCATTGCGAATCGAGAAATGATTCTGGATCGATTCTGATATTTTCTGAATGTATCGCGATTCTCTCTCAAATCGATTCTGAGCTTAGTTTTTAACAGCGGATGGCACTGCTTGCTTTAGAAACAGCCGTACTCTGCTTCCTTACAATTCCTTACACACACCATCTGAACCTTTTATAAAGTAATCAAATCATAAAGTTCAAAAAGGTTGAAGCAAATTACAAGGGTGTTTGCAGTGGGCTGTTTGCATTAATCTTGCATCATAAAAGCATTCTGAGGTGCAAGTACATTCTCAGACTCAGCCGAACACACGAGCGATCTTCTTTGTGAGCATTTGAGTGTGCAGTTAAAAACTAGCCTAGAGCACCATCTGCTGTTAAAAAGTAAGCTCAGAATAAATTCGAGAGAGAATCGTGTTGCATTCGGAAAATATCAGAATCGGTCCACAAAACGCGTTGCATCTATATATTGTCCCAGCCCTAATTTCTACCGAGTACCGGATATATTCAGTACCCACTGATAGATGCTGCTTTCAAACTCTCATTTGTGTTGGTTTAAACACTCTCTGAGCATCAAAGGTTTTTATTTACAGCGTGTTTTTACAAGCGTTAAGCAATTACAATCATATCTGTTGAGCATGTGAACGCAATGGCCAGAGTAATCAGTAAGTTATTTAGAATCCGCTTAACATCGCTGAAAATGTTTTGTTCAATGCAAGCCACATACTCGTGAATCCTTTCATTATAACCAAAAGTGTAAACACAATGTAAATAAGAGATTCACTGTACAATTAAGACAGCTTTTTTTAATTATAAAGGGGGTTTTCGCCAGAGTGCAGAATTCAGTGAGCTTGCACTTTAGAGATTGACAGCCTTGGTGATTATAAAGTGAGAGCTCTTCTCTTGCTTTGTTTATTACCCATTCACAATCTGAATACAAGTTTAGTTTTTCATGCTGCTAAGTACACTGCAAAGTTTCTGGATTGATTTAAATGCATGATTGAATCAGAAACTGTAATTATTTACAGTGATAACCAACGGACGATACAGAATTTTTGCTCTGGTGGTACAGAGAACTGTAAAATTTGATTGGTATTGGTACTGACTACTTTTTGGCTCTATTTTGGCACTGTGACAACCCTAGTGGCTTGAATGCATAGTGTTAGCATGAAGGTTGTGTCATTTATTTTGTATTCTGACTGGTTTGACTTTTATTATCTTGTCTTCAAGTGGTTGGAGATGTGGACTTGTAATTGATTTAGTAGTCTGATGTTTGTGGCACCAATATTTAATAGATATTCCCCTGGTTTCACAGACAAGGCTTAAGATAGTCCTAGACTAAAATGCATGTTTGAGCTTTTTTAACTGAAAGTAACTTACACTGACATATCTTAAAATATGTCAGAGCCATTGTTTTGTCTCAAGATGCACACCAGTAATGTTTTTTTTTTTTTTCTAGGGTACGTTTATAAAAGCTACTTAAATGCCCTAATTGAACTAAGGACTAATCCTGGCTTTGTCTAAGCCCTGTCTGTGAAACCAGGCCATTCTGAGTTTATGGAACTTAGTAGTCAATTTGGTGAATAAATAAATGAAAAGGTAATTGTGACATCTCACTGTGACTTTATACCTCACAATTGTGACTTTCATAATTTCAAACTTCATTTCATTTATTGTTTTTTCCTTCCTTTTGTGCCTTTTGTGACTACGCATCTCACAGTGTGACTTAAGCTAACTTAAGCTGGATATCAGCCTTCCTTTGCTTTATTTTGCAAGTTATGTTGGTAATATTCGGTTCTTATTCCTTATGTCTGGATGGAACTTCTGATCATATCAATTTTTTTCCTGTGTTCTTTCTGTATGGAACCTGTGTAGCATTGTTTTTTACTATTATAGTATTTATTAATATTTTGAATAATTAGATTTTCAGTTTTCATTTTAATTTTATGTTTTAGTAATCTTGTTATGCGCTTTTGCCATTTTTTTGTAGTTTTTTTTTTTCTTCAATATTTAGACAACATTATTTAGGCAACATTTCTGATTTCTGAAATTTCTATTTTTTAAGTTGAAATGTTTAATCTAATATTTCTTTTTGTTCCAAATTTATTTCAATTAAAGAAAATGATTTTAAATAGTTTAGTTAGCAATAACACTGCTGTATGGTTGTTTAATAAGGTATTGCAGATTTCACATTTTCCCTCCCTTAAATAGTGGACAGAAATGATGAACTGCATTTGAGTGTTTGATAAGTCAGTCGGCTGGCCTGTTTCTGTCCAAGTGGTCAGTTCTTTGACAGAATAAGCAGAGTCAACCAGACATGTAGATTTCTCCCTGAGTTTGAGGCCATGAACTCCACTGAGTTTTACATATTTGTTAAGGCATTGTCTAGACTAAGTTCTTGTTTTAGATTAATTTAGATATTCTTGAACGAGTTTGAGCTAATAGACGTCCTTACATCTACTGCAGTTAATTTGACTGTAACTTGCGAAGCCCTGGGGATTTTAAGGTTAGAGGAATTTTTTAATTTAGATTAGCATGAGGGTTAAGGTGAGCAGCATCTGGGTTTCACACCAGATCTCTCGGAGTCCTATCATGCTGTGATACCGCAGTGGAAAATAGCACAAGTCTGTGTCAGACGCTTTCAGGTAGAGTGACAGCACTGTGCCGTGGTGTGGTCTCTCTCTTCCTGCCTCTCTCTCTTCTGTGTGTGCGTGTGTGTGAGAGAGAAGATGTTCTGGGCCTGCAGGGGGGCTGAACTGCCAGCTGCCTCATCGTGCCTTTTAAATCACACTCTTCACACACTTCACTCTTCTGACAGCTACTGACACACTGCGTATGTCCTCTGTCCTCCCTCGTTCACTCCCTCTCTCCTTCACTCTCTCTCTGTCCCTGTATCATCCTTCCGATGCAGGGATTCAGGCTCCTGGCTAATCTCAGCTGTGTTTTGAATGCACTTACCACCCTTCACTATAGATTTAAAGGGACAGTTCACCCAAAAAGTCATCATTTACTCACCCTCCTGTCTTTCCAAACTTGTATGATTCTTGTTTTCTTCAGAACACAGGAGGAGGAAGATTTTGACATTTTAAGCTCTGAAAGCTCTTTAAAAGTGGTCATGTGACTTGAGCATTTATATTTAAAATCTTTAAATGAGCAACAGATGGAAATTTAAGCTTTCAATGAAGTTTATGATTCAGTGACTGGATCAGTACAATTCATTACATTACAACACATTACAACAGGATTTGTTTACTGGATCAACTGGTTTTTGAAAAGATCCAACTCTGATCCGTTCAGAATAGGATATCACTACTTCAGTAACTCAGAAATTCACCACTTTTTTTTCTGTTAAAGATTTTTTTTTTTTTTTTAAATGTCAGGGTAAGTAAATGATGACATAATTTAAATTTTGGGGTGAAATATGAATTTAACAACAGTCTGTACATTACCATTCAAAGGTTTGGGGTAAGTCAGATTTTTTTAATATTTGTATTCAGCAAAGATGCATTAACTTGATCAAAAGTTATAAAAGATTTCTATTTTAAATAAATGCTGTTCCTTTGAACTCTCTATTCATCAAAGAATCCTGATTTTTCCACAAAAATATTAAGCAGCGCAACTGTTTTCAACACTGATAATTACAAATCAGCATATAAGAATGATTTCTGAAGCATCATGTGACACTGATGAAAATTTAGTTTTGTCATTACAGGAATAAACTACTTTTAAAATATATTAAAATAGAAAAGTTATCTTAAATTCCACAATTTTACTGTTTTTAATGTATTTTTGATCAAATGAATGCTGCCTTGGTGATCATAAGAGATTTCTTTCAAAAACATTTCCTACCGACCCCAAACTTTTGAAGGCTAGTAATTTAAAACTGATATCTGGAAGGCTCAGTCAAAAGGTTAGTTCACCCCAAAATGATAATTCTGTCTTTAATTACTCACCCTCATGTTGTTCTAAACCCGTAAGACTTTCGTTCAACTTCGGAACACAAATGAAGGTCTTTTTGATGACAGAATGCTGTCAAAGAGATCGGAAAACTAATCTATATGAATCAAGTGGTTTAGTCCAAATTTTCTCAAGAGACTCGATTGCTTGTTATGATGAATAGATTAATTTTAGGCTTTTACTTGCATGTAAACATTGATCAGCGAACACAAGCAGAAGCTCAACCGAACCTGAATAACGCACAAGAACTAACCTCTTCTGGAAGCTCAAACATGCTGCGTAACCAGTGAGGTTCATTCTCGTGTGTTACGCAGCACGTTTGAGCTTCCAGAAGAGGTTAGTTCTTGTGAGTTATTCAGGTTCGGTTTTGAAGTGTCAAAGTTTCAATTGCAAAGGCAGTCTACGGAAAGAAATCTGACAGCATTCTGTCATCAAAAAGATAATTTGTGTTCAGAAGATGAACAAAAGTTTGGAATAACATGAGGGTGAATAATTAATGACAGAATTTTCATTTTAGGGTGAACTAACCCTTTAAGGCCTGTTCACACCAAGAAAGATAACTGTAAAATTAACTGCAACAGTAATATTAATGTCCACACCAATAGACAATACCTTCTGTTTACAGTTAAGTTGTCTGCCTCTTTAAATGCTTTAAATTCCTTTGTGTCTTTATCGTTATAGCTGTGGTGTAGACTTCCCTATTCTCATATAATTTAAATGATTATTAAAACTTTATAGGTCTAGTTATCGTCTTTGGCATGAAGATGCCTTTACTGCCACTGAAAGCTAATTTGCAAACACTGGTATTTTTAACATCATGTAAATGATGGTTATATTGTGTGTAATGCAGCTTTATGGATTTATTGGCACACTGGGGATGTTCTAATTTACCTTTGCTTTTCACTTAAGGTAGAATTGCCTGAAGATTCAATTATTGATCAAGCCTTATTAATTTAGTGGAAAAGGTTTAAGGGTGAATTTTGAAGAAACCCTGGACAGTGGTGAGCTTTTAGAAGTGGATATCCCTGGATTTAGGGCTTTGTTTTTAGACTTTCATTATGTACATAACATGTCAGCCCTGTCTCTATCTCAGGATCTCTTCAAATGCCTTGAGTTAGAGGAAGAGGAAGACTCTTTAATCATGGATTTCAGTTTTTTTTTTTTTTTTTTTGGATCAAAAAATGACTTTGGTTTCTCAGATATTTGAGTCTTCTTATTCTGAGTAGTGAAGGACATGCAAAGAATTTATAGTGTTAGAGGACATTTTTGTGTTCTTGGACTTTTTTTTAATCATCTGTCACCTTGCCATCTACGGGGGGGTCATGTTGATGAGCTGTCTCAGCTGACAGTCCCATGTCTGGGCTTTTAAGTCCAGGCCACCTGGGGATGCGGTGGAAGGTTAGCACCTCTGCAGCGAGGTTTGTGTGAAGCTTTTCATTTAGCGTTGGGCTGTGACTAGACCCCTGGCCCAGATAAGCGGAGCTTTGCCTCTTTTACAGGTGAAATCTATTCTCACATTTGCCTCAGGGGCACGTGGACTGTAACAGAGTTTCTCGGCCCCTCTGGGTCCCACCACAAAGCCAGAGAATAAATGGTGAAGGTGGCTGCAGTGGACAGAAAAATCAATGCCTGTTTATACAGACATGACAGTCCTGGAGCCCCTGCAATCGGCCCAGCCGCCCGCCTGCTCTCCCACGCACTTTTCCATTCTCCTGCTTTATTTCTCTCTCTGTCACACCAAAACTGTCTCCTCTAACCCCTTAGAAAGGTGAGAATAGACCCTCAGGTGGTCCTGCATTTGCTTTCTCAGTTTCTGCTGGCTTACTGCTGTAAAGTTCTGCTTTAATCCCATTTCTTTCGCTCAGTGCTGTCTAACTGTTAAAGGGCTTTGACTTGAATTTATTATTTAGAATTTAATTGTATATGCTGTACAGTACATTTCAAATGTTTGGGGTCAGTGAGATTTTTTTTTCTTGAAAGAAAGATATTATTTTTTGATCAAATAAATGCAGCCATGGTGAGAAAAAAAAAGACTTTAAAACCCACACTTTTGAAGGGAAGTGTATAGTATTTATATACTAATTTTGCCATTATGCATATTATTTAAATACTTTCTGTTATAGTGTTTCTCAGCCGCTGGGTTACAAGACGGTTTTGAGTGGGTCGTGGAGTGTGTAGTCATAGATACAACAACAACAACAACAAAAAACTTCATTCTAAATGGTTTTCTGATGCAAGACTTTTATTTTGAAAGACGTTCATGAAAGCTGTTGACTTTTCTGTCAGACACAGTTTAAATAAAGAGTGGCTGAAAAAAAACGCATTGTCCTGATTCAGTAGCTGCTGTCAGATGAGATGTTGTCAGGCAGTGTCATCATTAGGATGTTATTTCCGTAACTTGTCACTAAATAAAAAGTCTCTCGCCTTAGAAAAACAAACTTTCCTGTCTTGTCAGACTGTGCTTGCGCTGCTCACTCTTCCAAGTGCTTGCACAAATACGGAGGCACGCTGTATATCACTTCACTATAAAGAAAGAATGAAATTATGATGCAATGTCGTAGTTACGTCGTCAATTAATTATCAAAAAGTACCAATAAATTGTGTAATGGGTATTTTGTGTGTTCGCTGGGAAGGATTTGCGTAAAGGTATTATTCTGTTCATCAGGATCAGTGTCCATAATTTTTATTATCAGTTCATGTATTGTGTGTTGACTATGGTAACTGTATTTTCCACAAAACGTAACCCAAAATACCACTTTATTTTCAGTTTATTTTCTGTGTTTTTGAAAATGGTGGCTCATACCAACAAACTTTATTGTATTATCAAAAACTAGTTTGGGACTGCTATTTAATAGCCTTACCTTATACTGTTTATTCATCAGTATTGGTCCTTACTATTTATTGGTATGTTAAAGGTGCAATATGTAATATTTTTGCAGTAAAATATCCAAAAACCACTAGGCCAGTGTTATATATTTTGTTCACTTGAGTACTTACAATATCCCAAATGTTTCCAACTATTTGTAAATTGTGAGAAAATTGCAATTTTAACCAAGGCTCCGGGACGTGTGAGGAGTCGCCTGTCAATTGCGTCATACCCGCGTTAACCCTCGGTCTGCCTCGGTTTCGGTTTTATTTTGTAGAAACCATGGAAACACCAAAGACGCTTCAAAATATTACACGTTTTAAGTTTCAAGGGAACATCTGTTTTGATATATTTATAGACAGAAAATGAATTGTTGTTATATAGCTCAACACGTTTAGTCTTATTGTTTAAATCAATTTTCTTGATTTTTTTCGAGTACCATGCTTTACCATGCCTCAGAGAAAAACACTGTTTTGTCAAGTAGCTAACATAGCATAATCAGATGCAGCTTTATTTTTAGTAACAGTAATACAGAATTTTCTCCATCATACAATACGTTTTAAAATGAATTGCATTTATCAACACAAGCCATCCAGCATTTAATATATTCTAAAATCGATCTATCTTACTGCAGTGTGCAACAGTGTCTCACAGCAGCCGCCGAGCGAACGCACAGAGTAACGTTATAACATTTTAAACACACTCAAATGTATCTAATATAATAAACAGAGCTGCGTTACCTCATACTCTTGACCAGAAAAGCGGAAGCGGCACCGGTGACTGTGTCATAATAAAAGTTCTGCTGCTCGTGAGGTGTGTGTTGCACAATCGCTCCTGCAGCTCCCACAACACTCGGTCCTGCTCTGCTTCATACTACAGTAACGTTAATAATCGCATCCATGAACATGATTACTCTTTTGCACTGTCCGTTGAGATGGAGACCACATTTCCCAATATTCCGCTCTAAAACTTGGCGTCATCAAACTACGCCTTTGTTTTGAATAGGCTTCTAGCGACCTGTAGTGGACAAAATTATTACATATTGTACCTTTAAGTAAAAGTGGAACGGTGCTTGTCGCTTGATCCAAATTCCTAAAAATTTGGGTCGCAGCTTAATGACCATGGGAAAATGTGGGTCCCATTTGCTAAACCAGATGAGAACCACTGTTCTAGAAAGTTACTGTTTATTAAGTTTTTTTTTCTAGACACTATTAGAGTGAATGTTAGATGTATAAACCTTTAAAACCAACATTAAAAGTTGGGATGCACTAATCGACTGGCCAGGGATTGGAATCGGCTGATTTTCCTTATGATCGGCCCGGATCGGTGATCGTCCGGTCAGTCTCAAGTCTTACCGATTCCGAGCCAATCCGTTTTGTTACCAGCGGCACAGGCAATGACTTCAGCTGTGCATTCTCACTCTCTTCTCTCCGACGGCAAAGTGACACACACCCGCCTCCTCTCTCTCACTCGTCTCATTCGCAATTTGTTTTTATTTTATTACTGACTTTTTACTTGTTTTTTTTTTTTATAAAAAATAAAAATTTGAGAAAAGTAGAGTTTTGTTTGTATATGCTGTCAATTATAGTTCTTAGAAAGAAAATAAGAATCTGCAAACTCCGTTAATTTCTGATATTCAGCCAGTCTTTAAATGGTGTTAAACATATTTAATAAATATTTTAAGCTTAAAAGTGAACTTTTACAGTCCTAAATATAAAATGCACATTTTGTAAAATCTTTTTTTTTCTCCTCAAATTTTCAGTGAATCCCCAGTCATCCGGTGGCGGAATTCCGGGTGTCCCCAGACCTCAGTGTAAAACCCCCTGAACTAGCGGCCAAAAAAATTGTCCACAATAAACCCAGGAACATTTATTAATAAAGTAAACAGAGTCAGTTTAGATCTGTCTGTAGGCCACAAACTGAAAACAATCAAACAAAATGAAAAGCAAAATTGGAATACATTTTTTCTTAATGTTAAAATGCATAAAATAAGTGATCAATATCTCCGAGCTGCTGTCCTTGATTAATGCAAATCTGAGCAGAGAGAAGATGACTTGTGTGTGAAAGAGCTCTAATGCTCCTGTGTAATAAATGCTTCCGTAAATCCGTCTGAGCAGTGATGCAATACCAGGCAGACGTGCCATAATTAGGCTTTTTACTTTCATTTGTTTTGTTTTCCATCATTCGCCACTGCCGGACGACCGTTCGGTGGAAAAGAGGGGGTGGAATCTCTTTGCAGATCCAGTACAGTGCGTTTGTGTTGTATAAGCTAATAAATACGGAGCGTGAATTTAATGTGTGTGATGTACAGGCATCTGCATGTGTGTTTAGAGATGGAAGATTTCCTCAATCACAGCGTGTGTAAAGTGTCAACAATTTGCCTGAGCATAAAAAGCATTTCTGGGTAAAACAAATCAACTAGGATTCCTCTCTTCTCCTCTCGTGTGATTAGCTGCTATTACAGTTTCCAGTGGAGGATACAACAGCTGCAGTGACTGAGGCATTACTGTAGTAATGGGAGCATCTGCTTTAACATCACTGCCTCTTCTCTCTCCACACTAGTTGCCATCACCATGTACTGTATCTTCCTCAATTTCTTAGTTCCTGTGCTTTTTTTCCCTTTCTGCGTACACTAAAGCATCCTGTATCTTCAAAGTGTCATCAGTGACATGAGAAGCTTCTATCTCACAGGTCTTTTCGTCAAAATATAGAACCAGGTTATAAATATTCATCAGGTACCTTTTATAGGCTTTCTACGAATGAAACATATTCACTGTAAATGTGTGCAGCAATTTATCTATTTAGCATAGATTTATTTGATGACTAATTCAATAACACAAATAGTTATGTGTCTATAGGTACTGTAAAATACCTGAGGTGTCTCTATCCAAAAATATTTAATGACTGGTTGTGTGTAAAATTGTAGCTGGCTTACTAAAAGCTCTGTAGATGAATAAAATAAGAAGTGTTTCAAATGGAAATACATGTATTTATGTATCTTGCATTGCACTAGCTAGAACAGCAGTGCAATGTTACAGTACATTCACATATTTTGCAGATGCTTTATCTAAAGCATTTTCCCTGAGATTGAACCCATTACCTTGATGTTACTAGTTCCATGCTCTACCAGTTGCAATACAGTGAAAGTAACTTTTTTTAAAAAAAAAATTAAATTACTTAAATTAAGTTGGTATGAAATGGAAGTCGCGATAGTCTTCCCTACTGTGATGTAAATACGAGAGAAACGGCTTCTCAAACAAGAAAAAAAGTAGGGCGGGACTTGATTTTGTCCATCAGGAATTGATTGGATCGTGTCATCGCTGTTATTTGCTAATGCTGCATTCTTACAGAAGAGATGTTGCTACAAGAGGGAGGGGAAGTTATTTTAATTAAAGGGTAAGTTCACCCAAAAATGAAAACTCTGTCATTAATTACTCACCCTCATGTCGTTCCACACCTGTAAGACCTTCATTCATCTTCGGAACACAAATTAAGATATTTTTGATAAAATCCGATGGCTCAGTGAGGCCTCCATTGCCAGCAAGATAATTAACACTTTCAGATGTCCAGAAAGCTACTAAAGACATATTTAAAACAGTTCATGTGACTACAGTGGTTCAACCTTAATGTTATGAAGTGACGAGAATACTTTTTGTGCGCCAAAAAAACAAAATAACGACTTTATTCAACAATATCTAGTGAAGGGCGATTTCAAAACATTGCTTCGAATCTTTTGTTTCGAATCAGTGGTTCGGAGCGTGTATCAAACTGCCATAGTCATGTGATTTCAGTAAACGAGGCTTCGTTACATCATAAGTGTTTTGAAATTTCAATGGTTCACCACAGGGGGGCGTGACTTTGGCGGTTTGATACACGCTCTGAACCACGGATTCGAAACAAAAGATTCGTAAAGCTTCAAAGCTTCATGAAGCAGTGTTTTCGGCCATCACTAGATAGTGTTGAATAAAGTCGTTACTTAGTTTTTTTGCCGCACAAAAAGTATTCTCGCCACTTCATAACATTAAGGTTGAACCACTGTTGTCACGTTAACTTTTTTAAATATGTCTTTAGTAGCTTTCTGGGCATTTGAAAGTGTTAATTATCTTGCTGGCAATGGAGGCCTTACTGAGCCATCGGATTTTATCAAAAATATCTTAATTTGTGTTCCGAAGATGAACGAAGGTGTCTTATAGGTGTGGAATGACATGAGGGTGAGTAATTAATGACAGAATTTTCATTTTTGGGTGAACTAACCCTTTAAAGATTACGTGGGCACATGATTTAACAAAAAAAAAAAAGAAAAAAAAGAAAAGATTTGCACGGATCAGTCATTTTATAATAAATACTCCATAAAAATTAGAGAATTGTCAATTTTGATTTCATAGTGACTTTGACATTGCAGTTAATTGCAATTATTTACATCTATCTGTATTTATCTATTAGTGCCATGATTTTAAGACGACTGTTACGTAATTTCCCTATTCCCATATAATTTCCCTATAATATTCCCTATTTTATTTTCTTTGTTATTATTTTTTAAAATAATCGCTGTTAAATTGACAGCCCTAAAAATTACACACAGTAGTGACTGATAAAGCACATTTTCTTTGTGTATTTTCTTGTATAATGTACCATTTATTTTTTTTGTTTCTTTTTAATCTGAGCATAGTTTTTTTTTTATAAAGTGTATTAACATAAATCAGAGCACGGTTAGATCAGGTTTGTTTATTATAACCCCAAGGAGGCTGTTTTTAGTCATTTGAGTGTATCTGCCTGCGCGTTAGTGACAGAGATAAGTTGAGGGCTTGTTTATGTGCATTATGTGTGTGGTATATTTTTGTGCACTAGAGAGGTTCAATGTGTGTAAGTGCGTGTGTGTGTGACAGAAAGAGGTTGAGCGCTTCAGTGTATTTATACATGATGCGCGTGTGTGTACGTGCTCATGTTCGTGCACGCAGTGCGTATGGTGTGTGTGTGCACCTGCTGTGAACTGTGAGGGTCATTTGTAACTCATTCTGATTAATGGTAGTTTGAGCTGAATAAATGAATGAGATGCAGAGAACAGTCAGTCTCACGGCGAGCTCGCAGCTCCACTCAGCACCGTGGGATTGCTTCCTGTCCACAGCTCCACAATTGATTTCCTCATTGCTTCAATTTGTCGCTTAATCTACTGATATGTTGATAAATTTTTCACACTTTGTCAATTAATTTTCTTGAAAAATGAGGCCCAAAATGGCGAGCGCATCAATACAGCCGGGCAGCGATTCTGTGACAAAATTAAGTGATAAAATTAATTGTCCCCCATCTTTTTCCTGTGAAAACAGAACTAATGAGAGTAGCAATTAGACTCACATGTGCTCTCCTCAGGGGGGTTGGGGGTAAAAAAAAAACAAGAGAGAAAGAAACTCTAAATAAAAGACTGAAATATGACAATCTGTCTCTTGAAATGGCTGCCTTCGAAGAGTTTTACGCCCTAAAATTGGGCCTTTTTTGTGATCAGATCCTTGATGTGTAGAATTACAGAGTATCCTTTTTACCTGGATTGTGATCTACTCAGCGGCGTCGTAGCAGTAGGTAGCACTGTCACGATCTTCCTTTGCGCCCTCTACCCCATTCAAATCCAATTCTTTTGATATACAGACAGGGCTTAAAGTTTTCCGGCACCGTGCTGGATCTCTGGCATGCGGCATTTGGCTGCGGAAAAAAATATAGTCCTACATTTGTCTTCACTTGCTATCGTGCTTCATTTCATTCATACAGTTTGTACTCATTAATTGATTATATGTACAATGTTTTAAACATTTAAATAGACATCAAATAGTAGAAAGTGTGTATGATGTGGTGTTTTAGTTGATAGCAGCCTACTTTTGACAAAGCTGATTTCTGAGAGACGCAAGAGAAACGCGGCTATTTGATTTACGAATGTGCTGCTCATTAGAGTTTTCACCCATTTGTGTATCATATCGTCTATCATCTCGCAAGGTTTAAACATTTAAATACATATCAAATAGTAGAAAATGTTTATGATGCAGTATTTTATTGATGTATTAGACTAATTTTGACAAAGCTCTGATTTCTGAGAGACACAAACAGCATGGCTATTTGATTTGCGTCGTGCTCAGTTTACACTCATTCACTTCACACACACATTAGCCTATTGCGTAGAAATTTTAGAGATTTATGTAATTTTGTGCTATCCCCCGGTTCACCTGTTATTCATCAAACAAGGAGTGACTGACTACTTTCCCATACACTGGAGTGAGACCATGGACGTCTCTCGAGCTCTTGCAATCTTTCTTGGCGCTCTGTATGGCCCAAACCTTGTTATAAGAATAATCAAATAAATATATTATTCCAAGGTTGTTCAGTTGCCAGATCTTGTAGAAAACGCATTCTACTCGTGCAATCGACACATCATACAAATTCAAACCCATTTGTGACCTCAACCTGGCAACCTACAACCTTGTTGCGCTGTTGATATCTGCGCAGTTGACGCGAGAAGTTGAATCAAGGCAAGCATCGCAATAAATAGACATCACGTCTCTGTCGCGATCTTTCCTGGCGTTCTGTGGCGCGTGACAGCGTCGTCAGTTCAGAGTGCACGAACCAATCACTTTATACCTTCAGCTTTATTGTTACAACATGAAATAAACATGAATGAACCTCTGAAGATATGTTGAAAGATACAGTACAACTTAAAAAAATCTGTATCTTGTCTCATGTAATCGCTCAATGAGTGTTTCAACCGCGGAAAGACGTCAGTAAAATTGTAAAAAATGTCACATTTACCGTTGCATTTACCTCAGAAAAGCCTTTCAGCGTCCAAAAACTCGTTAGTCAGCTACAAAAATGAACTTTTTGCTAAATATATGCACTACAGGCTATATCCCTTATTTGTACTTAACACGTGCTTCAGTATTGAATGTATGTTTGAATAGATCCGTTTTATGACAGCCACCATTTAAATGTTTAATGAAGGAAATGTTAAATGTTTAAGAAGGAAAATCATTTTCAAATAATGTTTTTATATTTAGCTTACAAATAAATTAATTTTAACCTTTTAATAATATAATGATGTACCAACTGTTGCTCCTGTTTACAGCATTAGTTGAGAGATATTTTTTTCTTTGAGGAAATTTGCCATGTAGCCTACATAACCTTATAGGCCCCAAATTAATCAATATTGAATTGAAGGTAATTAAATCAAAATCAAATTGCAAGCTCCTGAATTGAAATCGAATCCAATTGTGAATTTTCTTGTCAGAGTGCACCAAAATGCTTCGTTTAAATGTTAAAATCACTAAAATGTTCTCATGGGGGAGGATGCCCCCAGACCCCCCACAACAATTTAGCTTGTACACGTCAACTTTTTAACCTCTTACCCCCCTTACTAAAAAAGTTCAGGCTCAGGATTTTTTTTACTTTAACCCCTGTACACAGTAGAGGTGAGTCAAAATTTACTTTCATAATGCACGTTCCTGGCCCTATTGCGGACGATTCATTAGTACACGTTATTTCAGTGATGAACAATATTTATATTGTACACTGCCGTTCAAAAGTTTGGGGTCGGTTTAATATTTTTTATATGTTAAAATTCTTTTATGCTCACTGGATTTATTTGTTCAGTAAAAAAAATACAGTATATATTATGATTGTGAAAATTGACAATTTAAAATATGTTTACTATTTTAAAATGATTTATTCCTGTAATGGCAAAGATTAATTTTCAGCAGTCTTCAGTGTCTTCAGAAATCATTTTAATATGCTGATTTGGAGCTCATGAAACATTTCTTATTATTATCAATGTTGAAAACAGCTGTGCTGCTTAACATTTTTGTAGAAACTGTCATTTTTCAAGTTTCTTTGATGAATAGAAAGTAAAAAAAAAAAAAAGGAATTTAATTGAAATAGAATTTTTTTTTAACAAATGTCTTTTGATCAATGTAATGCATCATTTTTTTTTCACTTTTGAAAAGTAGTGTATATTATATATCCCCTGCTGACAGTTTTTGTAACTGCACCTGTAAAAAGCATGTTTCTCTATTGACGGCCATTTAAAAATTGCTGATATTAAAAGTTTCTGACAGTATTTTTTTGCATAGTAAATATTTCATATTATGGTAAACTATATGTTATTTATATGGAGTGTGTACTTTTTGGGGGCTCTTAAAAGCTTTACATAGATAATATTTTTTCCTTTCTGCTACTTTTCACGTCAGAAGATCTCTCAGCATGTCAGTATAGTCATTAGTGAAGGAATGTGGGCTATAAGCTAGTGACAGGAATATTAAAAAATAGCTATTTTTCAGCTGTGAAAGACAAAATTAACCAACAAGCTTTCATTTTGCTCAAACAGTAGAGCAGGGCGCTAGCAATGCCAAGGTCATGGGTTCAGTTCCCAGAGAAAGCAAGAACATGGCAAGAAATAAAATGTGTACCATTAATGCAATGTAAGTTGCTTTTGATATGTGTCTTCCAGATGCATAAAAAATCGTAAGCTTCTTTTTTTCAAATTCCAATGAAAGTTAGATTAACTTTTTTTCAGAATCAGAATGAGCATCATTGCCAAGTGTGTTTACACATACAAGGAATTTGTCTTGGGGAAAGAAGCTTCCACAGTGCAGAATGAAAGTGACAAGACATAGATAAAAATAAAATAAGTGGGAAAAAAAAAAAAGTATATTAAAATACACAATATGCAATATAAACAATATGTGTATATACAGGTATGTTATATACAAATGTAAGGGAATGTAAATAAGAGGAATGGATAAATATAAGTATAAATAGTGTTTGGAGGGGTGGGAACCCCTTTAGGCCACTTTCCGATTCCAAAATGATTCTTGATCTACTTTTTCCTTATGAATTAATTTGTTACAGACTTGAAAATCTTTAAAAAATCTATATTTAATTACATATGTAATTATAAGTACTTTTAAAAATAATTACAAATTAAAAAATTAAACAATTATATGATAAAATTTTAAATATATAAACTAATATAGCTTCAAAACAGAAAAGCAAATAGTAAATAATGAGGAACAAAAATATTACAAGCTATAAACTAAGACTGCTTTCAGTATTTAAGAGTATCTGAACGTTTTCCTTTCAAGAGCAGTGAGTGATTTTTCTCTTTCTCAACTTTACTGTTGTTTGATTATTACAGATGACATCATAGACTGCGGGAGATCTAATAAGCTACATTCACGCTAATGCACAGATCTCTTTTGATATATAAGATGTGGTTTGTCCTGTCTGTTTAATAAAACCATTTTGAGATGCATACATTTACTACTTACGGAGTTGCACGCAGCTGAATGCACGATCACTCTTCACAAAGCGCACGTGAGCATTTGAAATTGAAAGCAGACTTTTGGCAGTGAGTTTCGTATTTTTAATATATAAGCCCACTGCATTCCAAGCGACATAAATGATGCCTTCGTTGAGCATTTGTAAGGAAAATACCGGCGGGCGACACCGCACACTGCAAGCGTAACATCAAGCAAAGCGCGCGTTTCTCTCATCCTGTGCAATGAATCATGCGAATGTCCTTGTAATTTGCTTCAACCTTTCCGAAAATTATGAATGAATATTTTTGGAAGGTTCGAGTGGTATGTGTGTGTGAGGAAGCAAGCAGAATACGAGTGTTTCTAAAACACACGCAGCGCCATCGCACATCTGCGGTTAAAAACCAAGCTCAGAATCGATTCTGAAATTCTCAGAATCGTTGGAGAGAGAATCATGATGAATCTACTTTTTGTCTTCCACCCCTAGCATTTTGTATTGCACGTTTATTGCCCAGTGTTTTTCATTTAATATCCAGACAAAAATAAGGCACATTACGGAAGTAAAATGGGTTGTGAATAGTCCTACGTGTTACAAAGTAAACATATTATGCTTACTTTTCTTTTGAAAAGGGCAGAGTGTCTGTAAATCCAAGGTTCTGTTGTGTAAATATAGTCGTTGCAGAGTAGTTTGTGTAAGAAGGTCTGTAAGTGGCCCTTCTCTCTCAGCCCACCTGGACAACGAAGCAGACAGCGATGGCCACGCTATCGAACCACAGCTGAAAAGCCTGCACTCATGTAATTTATTGTCAGTGTTTCCTTCACAGGAATAATTGTGGCGACTGGCCGTAGATCAATAGTGTATAGATTTTCAGACACGGGGTCTTGTAGCGCCTCTGTGTAAATGGGGGGAGTGGAGACAATGTGACCGAACCGTAATGGACGAGTGAAGGAGAGTGGATTCGCACGTGCTCATCCTCAAAAGAATGCGGTCAAAAGATTAGACAATTGTGCATGTGATGTGAAACAGTATCCTATGCTCTGAAACCTTGCTCTAAAAATGGCCTCCTTCATCTGTGGCATCAGTGTAGCGCTAGTCTTGTGATTGCAGCAGAGGCAGACTAATCCACTAAGGAGTCTTTAACAGGAAATGGATAAGAGGTGTGCACACTGGATTTAAGGGTCCCCGGTGGACTCAAGCAGCCTGGAACAGCCACTTTCCTGAACAGAAACAGCTGCCGTGCGGACTGGCTGCAGGCCTCACAAATCGTAGCAAACGGCAGCACACAACAGCGTATTGTTCTGGGACATGAACGCATCAGCCATGACTCAAACAGCACGTAGTGCAGTTAAGATCTGGATGCAGAACAGATTGCGTCCAGCTGAAGTTGCTCCAAACTATTTATCTGACGGGCTGTGTGCGAGTGTTGTGTATACCCTGACGAACAGACTAGCATAAACTAGCATAGATGGTCACCATCATGTGGTGTATTTTGGATGCTAGTGCTAGTTATTTTAGGTGTAAGTTTAAGATGTTTTTTTTGTAAGTGTAAGATGTTTTGTAGACCAAGCCAAATATTGCGCAATATTTAATGGTCTTTTCATGGTCTGAAACTTAAAAAATGTGACACAACCAGCTTTTTGTTTATAATCCATATACAATTTGAATAAAAGTTTTGTTTTTCATGCTGCTCAGTACACTGCGAAGTTTCTGGATTTACAACAAACGCGATTTAATCAGAAAATACAATGATTAACAGTGATGTAACCATAGCAACAGATGGAACAAAACAATCATATACTGTCAAAATAGATTGCATTGTTTTATGTAATGTGTATGCGTTTCTTTGTCCTTCATTTTATTACTAATTTTTCACTTGATCTTCTTATAAACCGTTTACTTATAAACAGGGATGCCCAATACCAAGCTCATGTACTTGTACTCGTACTCGTAAAAATACTCCCGATACCAAAGACCGATACCTCACGTGACGTAACTGACATAATTTTCCGTGCACAGAGACACTGGCGGCAGCAGCAGAAACAATGTCAGCCTCAGAGGTGTGGAAATACTTCAAAATTAATGATGACACACACATTGCGAACTGCATGCTTTCAATCACAATTCGTTATCAATTAGTGAAGGCGGGATAGGCGGAATCGCGCTGAATGAGACAGACCAGAAGCGCTCTCTTTCTTGCATGTGCTCTCTTATGGCAAGCTTCTTGCGCGCAATCCCAGTTCTCTCAGACAGCGTGCGATCAGTTCTCCTTGCGCCTGAATGGTCAAATGCACACATAGTTGTCAAAATGTCCATCGTGTGGAGTATCTCACGAAAATACAGTCGGTTATGGCTTAAGTGGACGTAAACATTTGGGTGAAAACAGTATCCATGGATTCGGTCTTAAAGGGACCGTATTCTATATTGTCATTAATGTTAATAAAACAACAAAATATGTTAAATAAATGTATACATGGTAAATAAACCTACTGTATCTGAAAAACAAGTTTATTTAATTTGTCTCTCTATAGTATTTGTTGTATTGTTTGTAATTTGTAAATTTCTTTTTATATAAGAACAATTATATATATTGGTAATTATGCCCTTTGAAGGTTATTGGACACTGTGAAATTTTTGTTCTTTAAGTTTGTGACAAGCACATAAAAATGTATTACTTTTTTCATTAGAGTAATAAAAGCTGTCCAACGTTCATTAGTCTCACTGTGTTGTGCTTGAAAAACTGCAACATCACCAAAAAAAAAAAAAAAGAGAGAGAGAGGGAGAGAAATTAATAAATGTATAGGCATCAGTATCGGCGAGTACTAGAAAAAAGTATCGGTACTCGTACTCGGTCCTTAAAAAATGGTATCGTGCATCCCTACTTATAAACATATACAATAGCTGCTTTTCCTTTGTCGGGCCAAACCGTTCTCATTGCTTAATCGTTCCATTTTGAGCAGATCTGATGTAATACAAATGCATCAGTTGTTGCCTTTGTAATGCAGTTTACAGATGATATGAGATGTATCAGATCAGATACTTCTTTTAATTTTATTATTAGCTTGCATTAACTTTGCTCAAACAGAGTTCTTGGCCAGCTACAGAGAAACTGGCAGCCAGGCAGCATAAGAGTGACCAATCCTTAGTGGCGATGTCACTCACACATTCTAACAGCACGGTTCTGCAGAATTCCGGACTGAGAACGGTTTGTAATCATGCCATGCCAAACCAAGCTTAAGTGGAAATATGACTGGAACCTTTTTTTACCGCTTTTAAAACCGTTTGGCCAGACGGTGGAAAAGCGGCTAATGTTTACTTATAAACAAGGCTGCATGCTGTTTAAATGTATTGTTTATTTATAATTATCATCATAAATAATAACTAATTTTATTTCATTTATATTTTTTATTTTTAAAAAGCTAAATAAAATGGTAAAATAGTTCCAACAGTTTTTGCTATGGTACTGAAATTGGTACAGAGAACTGTGAAATTTTACCGTTATTGGTACTGACAACTGGAAATCTGGTACTGTGACAACCCTAGTATATATATTTTAATATATTTAATATATATATTTTAAGGGGGTGGTTGATTATGATTTCACTTAACTTTATTTAGTGTGTAATGTTGCTGTTAGAGCATAAACAACATCTGCAAAGTTATGATGCTCAAAGTTCAATGCAAAGGTAGATATTTTCTTGTGAAGGATTCGCTGTTTAAGGACTATAACAAACGGCTGGTAGGGACTACAGCGAGCTTCTTCCCGGGTTGGTATCATCACAAACCCCAAAAGTGACATAAACCCTGCCCCAAGAACACGCAAGAAAGGGGGCGAGGCCATGTTGGGCTGCTTTAGAGAAGAGGAAGAGTTGTTGTAGTAGAGTGTTGTTGCCATGCCGTCATTTTACGCCGGACTGCTTCACAAACGAGAGTCAAATCAACGCTGGATTTGCACAAAAGATTAACTTGATGGCATATGGTAGTCAATGAGTTGATTTAACTCCACAGCAACTACATAAATTTATCCACTAACCATTCAGAAACCTCCAGATGCATTCTAAAAGTGGTAACTTCTTCCTGAGTCTCTCCATCAGTTTTTGACTCCGATTTAAACAATGTAAGGCTGAACACCGTTACTGACAATCGTCATTTTGACTGTGTGAGATTCTCCAGCACGCACTGTTAAAGCCCCGCCCTCTTTTGGAAAGCGGGCCGGGAGCAGCAGCTTATTTGCTTTTAAAGGGACACAAACAACGTGTTTTTGCTCACACCCAAATAGGGGCAAATTTGACAAGCTATAATAAATTATCTGTGGGGTATTTTGAGCTGAAACTTCATTCTGGGGACATTAGAGACTTATATTACATCTTGTAAAAGGGGCATTATAGGTCCCCTTTAACTAAACTTGACTGCCAGTGATCACCATGCACTCCTTTTGGAAAAAATCATCTTTGACATTTTGATAAATAACTCCTTTTTGTGTTCCATAGCCCTGTAGCAACTTAACCAAAGATATTCGTTTCTAGCATCCATCCATCCATCCTGTTTTTCCTTATTTGAAGAAAGAAAAGAAAGAAAGAAAAATAAGTCAATGGTTTTGGTGCTTCTGAACCAGTATAAACCATTTTGGACCATCATGGACATGAATTTTTCAGCAGAGTATCTTGTATTATCCTAAAATATTCGCTTGTCATCCACTCTGTTTGCAGTTCTCCTGAAACTATTTCCTGTGAGAGTGTGTGTTGAGGGTCCTCTGCCACTCGCCTCATTTTCTTTTTCTCCTGAAGGACTCACTGAGCGCTGCCATTAAGCATAGGTGTCTGTTTTAAATATGAATCTCTCTCCTTCTGCTGAGACTTGTTACCTCAATAATTCAGAGCCTGAGAGAGGTGCATTATGGGCCTGATGTAGATGTGACATGAGTAGGCCCGAGACAGTGACGATAATTGATATGATAATGGGGCTTGAGGAACAGGAACAACAGCAACAAATAATAATTAAAGTATGAATAAATGATGGAGGTAAAACTGTTGGTGCAGAGGAGTAACACAGCGCACACAGATGGGACGGGATGTGTCGACGTCTCTCAGCACGTGTGCTGGGACTCTGGTGTGTGTGTGAGTGAATGTGAGACTGGATGGATGACATACATTGGTGCCTCAACATGTGAGCATTTATGATGCGTTTTTATGTGTTTCACAGCCCTGAAACGTAAACCAGGCTGTGATTTGTTCGGTATGTGTTATATTAGGACTGCTTTTGCTGTTAGTAATATATCAGACTACTTTTCCTGTCACTGTTCGATGGAAAGCTGTCTGATGTTGACCGGTGCACAATATAACAAGTTAACATTCTCTAGAATTGATCAGAGTTCAAAGAAAAGTTTGAGGAACTTGTCTGAAATTTTGGTAACTTTACATTAAGTTCCCATTTAGTAAATGCATTAAAGGGTTAGTTCACCCAAAAATGAAAATTCTGTCATTAATTACTCAGCCTCCTGTCGTTCCACAACCCGTAAGACCTTCGTTCATCTTCGGAACACAAATTAAGGTATTTTTCATAAAATCCGATGGCTCAGTGAGGCCTACATTGCCAGCAAGACAATTAACACTTTCAGTGCCCAGAAAGCTACTAAACACGTATTTAAAACAGTTCATGTGACTACAGTGGTTCAACCTTTATGTTATGAAGCGACAAGAATACTTTTTGTGCGCCAAAAAAACAAAATAACTTTATTCAACAATATCTAGTGATGGGGGATTTTAAAACACTGCTTCATGAAGCTTCGAAGCTTTATGAATCTTTTGTTTCGAATCAGTGTTTCGGAGCGTGTATCAAAGTGCCAAAGTCACGCCCCCCAGTGGTGAACCATTGAAATTTCGAAACACTTATGGTGTAACGAAGCCTCGTTTACTGAAATCACGTGACTTTGGACATTTGATACGTGCTCCGAACCACTGATTCGAAACAAGATTCGTAAAGCTTCGAAGCTTCATGAAGCAGTGTTTTGAAATCGCCCATCACTAGATATTCTTGAATAAAGTCGTTATTTTTATTTTTTTTTGCGCACAAAAAGTATTCTCGTTGCTTCATAACATTAAGGTCGAACCACTGTAGTCACATGAACTGTTTCAAATACGTCTTTAATAGCTGTCTGGGCATTGAAAGTGTTAATTATCTTGCTGGCAATGCAGGCCTCACTGAGCCATCAGATTTAATCAAAAATATCTTAACTTGTGTTCCGAAGATGAACGAAGGTCTTACGGGTGTGGAATGACATGCGGTTGAGTAATTAATGACAGAATTTTCATTTTTGGGTGAACTAACCTTTTAACTAACAATAAGCAATACATTTGCTTTGTATTCATTTTTGTTAATGTTAGTTAATAAAAATACAACTGTTCATTTTTAGTTGATGTTAGCTCAGATTTTAAAAATGTTAAAATTAACATTATTTAGATGTGTTTTTTTCTTTGTTAGTTCATGTTAACTAATGTTAGCTAACTGAACCTGATTGTAACGAAATGTTACTGAAATTTGTTTTTATTAACTTTGGCCCAATTTCAAGACATGACTGGTCATGTGATCTCAAAATGGTGGCCTCCATGAGTAAGCGACCCCCTAATGTAGAATAACATTTTTAGGCCACTGTTATGTACAGAGTTTTTGTCTAAAGTTAGAGGACATTATTTTTATTATGTAGGGGCAGGGAAGAGGATGAGAGGCAAGGATCCAAGTGAAGTAAAAATGTATTCAAAAAACACAAACAGAAATAAACCAAACAGGGAGCTAGAACTAAATGCAAAACAAGGAACGAGAACAAAATAATTAGATGCAAAACAAAGAATGGGAATAAGATCATCAGAAAGTGTACGAGAACAAAACTGCCTTATAAACATGCAAAGACAGCAGCCGACAACAGACTACTGAAACACAGGCGTATGTATACACAGGATAATAAGGGGCTAATGAGGAACAGGTGAGGGTAATAAATTGTCTTGGAAACAAACAAGGCAGCAATGGAAACAAAAGCACACAGGAACAAAACACAGGAAGTGAAACACTAGAACAATGGGAACAAGGAATACACTTCAACATAAGAGTCCTTGATCACAAAACTGGGAACAAGGCATTAATTGTAATAATTTTAAACATGTTTCAATTTATTGCTTTATTTATTATTTCTCTTCAAGGAGAAAGGTATTATTTTCAATTATTTTAATCAACTTATATGATGGTGGAAAAAAAATTAATTTTGCAAGAATACATGGCTACTTTTGAATAGTAATCAACAGAGAAACATGGTTTTTGCCTACATAATGGTGTTGTTACAGCATCTACCAGAAGTGGCTAACTATCAAAACTAACTAGCCAAACCTAGAAGTTAAAAAAAAAGAAAGAAAACCTTTGTTACCCAAAATGATTTCATATCTTTTTCTTTTGCCGTTTAAGACTAAGATTGCATGAACTTAGAAGTATGTCAGGTCAAATATATAATAAAAGTAGAATAACAAGTAGAGTACAGCCAGTCTTTAAAGGCTCTACAGTGCAAGTGTTTTAGCATGTAAAAACCCTTTTAACTGAACTAATGTAGCATTCAGCCTCAACCTCTCTCTCCCTCCCTGTCTTCATTGCATAGACAGATGCATGAGATAGTGAGAGAGGGAGTTTAAAAAAAAGTTGAGATCTGCATAAAAACTGTTCAAGTGCGTAAAGCAGCCCCATCTGGAAGGCATCGAACAGGAATGAAGTTGTACAAAACCATTCCATTGATAATAAAGCTAATTTTTATGGCTCTGACAAGTATGTAATTATGTTCAGTGGCGCTTTTCAGATTTTATCACAGTCAATAAAGCGCGGTGGTAATTTCATTCCCATTTGACATATTTACATGGCAACATTTGACTGGGAGAATTAGTAACCACGAAAGGCTTGATAGATATGTTTTAATGATCTGTGACCTCTCATCTGTTTCCTGCCTGTCTCCAGGGAAAGCAACTTCCTGTTTGACCTCTGTCCACATGTCATCCCCTGCAAACAACAGCTGGGTGCAGGTAAATCATGTGCCGTCCCCCTACTCCTCTAAAAGAATCATGTGTTTTGTGTGCTAAGTAGGATTTGGGCTAACACGATTTAGGACTGCCATATAAAGTTTAACTACTTCAGGAACATCTGAGATTAATTTCAGCATCAGCACAGATGTGTCCACAGAATATCCTTGGTTGTAGTGTTGCAGATTTAAGGTTGGAGTGCCTTTCAGTTGGTTCCTTACAAGTTGCCAAACATGTTTGATCTCTATGTTTCCCTTGATGTTTTCAGGGGTTTGTGAACTGGTGTCCAGAAGGAATGGGGAATGTATTTTTTAGGACTGTAATTATAACTATATTTTCTAGAGATGCACTGATGTATCGGCCAACAATCGATACATCTCTCTCTTTTGTTGAATTTAGTTAATGCGACAATAACGCATTAACACTTAAAAAATAGCAACATTAAAGCAGGCTCTGTTTGACCCTATGAATCACCTGTAGTTCAAGCCAGGGTTGCATTTTTTTTTTTTTTTGCTACACCAAACATTATTTGTTACACCTCCCTTCCAATAATCACAAAGAGCTTTGTGCTTTGTTACTTCTACTACAAATTCTGTCCATTTTGTCATGAAATTCAAACAATATGTGACGTGAGAGATCGTTTTAGCGCCTCAGATCAAGCGGCAGTGCGGAGCGAGAGTCTTTTCTTCCACATTAATACAAGGTATATCTCAAAAAACATGCATGAACATCAAAAGGTTTGTTGAAAGATACAGTAGCCTGCAACTTATCGGAATGTATCATGTCTCATGTAATCACTTAATCTGTGTTTCAACCGTGGAAATACAATCAATAAAACAGCTTGTGAACGATATGTCACATAACTTCACATTTACCTCAGGAATGTTTTCCGATGTTCACAGTTCCTTAGTCAGTTTATATGTTTGGATAAATTTGCCATGAAGACAATTAAGTGTTAATGAAAACTGCTTTATGTACAACTAAGTTTTATACAAACATTTAAGTTTTTATTTGAGTGTAATTATTAAAATAAAATTTAAATAAATAGCAGCTGAATATAATACATCTGTTGTTAATTGTAATATTATAGTGTACCAAATAAGAGAGTTCCCTATATAGTTTGCAGCATTTTTTTGGAGAATTTTTTTTTTTCTTAAGAAAAATCAAATCAAAATCATTTCACTATTTGACCATTTAAATACTGTAATAAAGTATTCATATCAAAGTATATTTTAAATGTAATTCAACAGACTTATGAAATAGGTGGATTTCTTTGCTCGTCTTCTCTGTAATCTGGTAATGTGGATTCTGTTCATAACTAAAGTATTACCGATGAAAGGGGTACTTGAGTCTTACTGATGGGCCCGTGGGGGTACATAAGCCAAAAAACGTTGGGAAATGCTGTTTTAGAGCATTCGAATCACAGGACAATCAGTGTCGGCCCATCTCAGTTAGCATATCCCAGTGGCCATCTTGCCTGCCACCTCTATGCAGTGCAACATTAGCACTAGCTCATTGACCCCCACCTGGGGGGCCACCGCAGGAATTGATGGCAATGTGTGTGTATGTGTGATCATCCCATAGCCTACCGCTGAGAGGCAGAATCAGGTCCATGCCGTTAAAAGACCATCAAAAGCAGCTGTAATTACGCAGGAAATTGGCAGTGAAATTGAAAAACTTTGACCGGTGTGGCACTTCCTCTTCCTGAGATCCCTCTAGTGTGACAATCGCATTTGAAACCGCTGATAAAGAAAGGGCTTGATGACAAAAATCAAGAGGAGACGCGGCAAGGTGCATCGTAGCCCACGCGGATGCCGTTTTGCCCTCTGCTGTCCATTATCACCTTCTAGCACTTTATAGCGTCTCAGTTCTTTGTTGATAGATCATTTCGGGATATTTAGCAAATTGCCACATTTACAACTTTCAAATTCAATTTCCAAATGGCTAGCTGGAAAATAGATTTAAATGGGCATCATCTAGCATGATATGGTGGTCCGGGATTCATCTGGCTGCACAATGGAGTGCACGTGCACACACACACACACACACACACAGACACACACACACGTGCGTGCACTCAGAATTAAAAAGCCAGCCGATGTCAATGTTTACACCCGCTAACATTTTTCTGATCTTGGGGTGGTCCACTCAGGCATAGTTTATGAGCATTACGCCTGTCAGAGGGACACTCGTAGTTGCTAAGTAATGCAGCATGTCAATAATAATGAAGCGATGACATCCTCAGGAATGACCACGGACAAACACGCATACAGCCATTGTTCTAATGATCCGACGTCCATCTCCATAATCAGACTGAAGCCCCTCACTGTGTGCCCAGACGCTTGCTGTGATGCTTTTGCAGCTGACTGATTGATTGAATATGAAGTAATGAGGGTTTCTCGGCTCTTTCCTGTTCATCTAAAATTCCACATTGGAAATCAAATGGAAATTTTATGCAATGAGATGGATTAATGGAATTCGCCACGCATTTTTAAGTCTTAATGTACAGCAATAATCCCCATAGGTTGTCGTAGGGAGATGGAAAGTTGGAGCTGTTTATGGGCCATTTCGGTGCATTACTGTCAGCTTGATGGACGTCACACAATATTTTTGCTCCAGTACAATTGAGCTTAAGTTTAGAGCGAGGTCCGGCAGGTCCTGGAGCACAGACAGATCAATCCCTCTCTGAAACGTTGGATTACTAATATCAGACACATTTATCTGCACTGCGTCTTCAGAGCGCTCCTGCCTCGAGCCTTAAAACCTGTTCGGCCCATTCAAATGCCAAACGTTAGTATTTTAGTGTTAAAAGAATGGAGCTGATCATTTTTATTGGGAATGAAGCCACTGTGGCATGGGTTTTTTTTTTTAACCCTCAGAGACCCAGACATTGATGATGTATTCTTCTTCTTTTTTTCACCCTTAAACATGACTTTAGGAAGCCATTAGTTATTAGTTTAGGCAAAATAGGGTATAATGTTGAAAAACATTTAGGGTTGCAAAATTTCAGCACTATTTTTCGATACAGTAATTAAAGTTGTGAATTCACAACACATTTCAGCACACAAATATATTTGAAAAATCATGTATTTTAACCAGTAAGTATGCAGTCATGAAAAGCTAAGAAATTCCACTATTTGACTATTTAAATACTGTAATAAATATACACATCAAAGCATTTTTTAAATAGAATTTAGTCATTTTAATACCTTTTAAATTAAAAAAATATCCATAAAACAATAATAATAAAACCATTTAGAAAACACCTTTTTGTACCATTCTCTGAATAGGCTCCATTGTGTGGAAACAATAGAAGAAAGTTAATGCCCAGCATTCCATTTTTGTTTTGAGCAAAATGTATGCACATTCAAATGTACATTCAGAATATCAGGGCATGTAAGTCTTTTCCTATTACTAGACATAAAAAAATATTAGATGTCAAATACAAAATAAAAATGTTTTTTTTTTTTTCCCTATCAAAATGGTTGTGATACATTTTAGAGTGTCAGCTACTGTTATGTGTAGTTTTTATCCATATTTACTGAACGTTGGGTATTATTTAATTGCTTTGCAATTCTGCTTCACTGGGTTTCTGAGCTCACGTTTAGATGTAAATTTGTGTTTTTTGAACACACTTCAATGGCCATGCCACTTCCTGTGCTGTTTTTCATACCAAGGCGGGCGGCATTTTAATTTTAAAATCATTAAGATTATTATGTGATTATTGTCTCTAATTGATGTGTCAAGTGGCTTGTGAATGAATGAATAAAAATTATGTCAAAGGAAACTGTGAAAACAGCAATGGTCTTATCCAATCAGCTGGCCCGAACGCCTGGGTCAAAGAGGCTTTTGTTTCTCCACTGATGGTAAATGATATATACAGATCGTGGCAAATAAAATAGCATATTTGAAGCCCAATTAACATTTTGTTAGCCCAAGGCTGTGTGGGGCCCCAGCTGGTTGGGCTACGTCCATGTGGGGAAATTTTACATGGGCACCAGACAGCCTGATCATGTGACCAGCATTCTCATTAATCTGCTTGCATTCATTTTAATCTCATTTAAACAGACCAATCAGCAATTAAATCAGCTGAGCCAGAATAATATTGTTTTGATTGTACAAACAAGGGGTTTCCTGTGACCCGAAATGTTCTTGTCAGTCTAAAGATTTTCAGAAAACTAGTGATAGTTTTTATGATATTGACACTTACGGTGAAGTTTTTTCCCTGCACTTTCTGCTGAAGTGACTTTTTTAATTTATTACAGTGTCTCCTTTTTCTCTCTCCTGTCTTATTCCTCCTCATTTTCTTTCATTCCTTTGATATTTTGTGCAGGCTTATGGTGCTTGTGTTTAAATATGCATGAATTTTGCATGGATAATTAACACTCTTTTCTTCATTGAATGTTTATGAACTGTGTACCCATACTGTGTAATTTCAAACTAGTTGCTAAAGTCGACTCATTTAGAACCATTTACTCAGGGGCGAATGGACATTTTAGTTAAGTTCTGGGAAAAGAATATGCAAGGAGTCATTTTATCCCTTTTTAGAAAAGTTTGGTAAAAACAAAAAAACGTTTGTTTAGAATGTTTTAATCACCGGCTTAGTGACAGAGCCCACTGCTGACCTTGTTGTGACATGCTGGTGAGGCAGAGAGAAATGCAAATGGCCTCCTTGTGTCTTCCTCTCCTCACTTCACTGATTTTTCAAACTCAGAAACACACTTTTTCAACTCTAATTAGCGCCTGCAATTCCATCCAAACAAAGAAAAGAGGAAAGCAAATTCAAAAGCGTTTCAAATGTAATTTTTGTTTCTTTTTCTGTCATCAGTTAAAAAGACAGTAACTAATCTTCACTGCATGCTTAAAGACCAGTCATGGCTTGGGAACTTAGCTAAACCAATTAATATTTTTAGTGCCTTCACCCTGATATGCAACTGACATACAGCGACTTTTGCAATCTCAGTTTATAAAAAATGACAATTATGTTATTTACGGAGTGAATAATGCTCATTGCAAGAACTGGAGACTCGTAAAGTGCTCTTGTAATTGCAAACACTTTTACTTAGCTATCTAAATGAGGTCTTTCCATAGACATCTCTTGTTTTTATATGAAGTTAATCATACATACTATAATCTTAGTCTAAAATAAACCCTACCACTAAAGAAACCTTTAGTGTGTTTTTTTTTTCACCAAAGAGCCAAAACATTATGACCACCTGCCTACTATGCTGTTGGTCCTCCACGTGCTGTCAAAACAGCACCGACCGCCGAGGCATTGACTCTACTAAGACCCCTGAAGGTGTCCTGTGGTATCTGATGTTAGCAGAAGTCCTGTAGGTTGCGACGTGGTGCCAACGTAGATTGAACTTGTTGGTCCAGCACATCCCACAGATGCTCAATTGGATTGAGATCTGGGGAATTTGGAGGACAAGGCAACACCTTGAACTCTTCATCATGTCCCTCAAACCATTCCTGAACAATGTGTGCAGTCTGGCAGGGTACATTATCCTGCTGAAAGAGGCCACTTCCACCAGGGAACACCATTGTCATGAAGGGGTGTACCTCGTCTGCAACAATGTTTGGCACGTGTCAAAGTACTTCCACATGAATGGCCGGACCCACGGTTTCCCAGCAGAACATTGCCAAGTTTGTGTGACTTGTGCCACAGTAGACCTTCTGTTGGCTCGGACCAGACAGGATAGCCTTCATTGCCCTCATGCATCGATGAGCCCAACACCGGTTTGTGGTTTGTCCCTCCTCGGACCACTGATGGTAAATTCTCACCACTACTGGAGCAAACCAAAAGCCTTGTCGTTTCAGAGATACTCTGACCCAGTTGCCTTGTCATAACAATTTGGCTGTTGTCAGTCACTCAGATTGTTTGCTTACCATTTAGTAGATGATCAACAATATAATCTTCACCTGTGATTAGTCATAATGTTTTGGCTTATAAGTGTATATAGTAGGGGTTGCAGAACTACTGATTTCTCCTAGTCGGTTACTTGTAAAAATAATACCAGAGTTACTCGAGTCCTCGTGATTTGTTACCATTAAAAAATAAAATAAAATTTAAAAAATAGTTGGTCAGCAAGTTTGTTTATTAATTGACAGCCCAATGTTTGCAAAAATTACATCTTATGTGTATTGTAATTGTAAATTATTATTGTTAATTGACACGTAACATAACCTTTACATCCGCATCTTTGATGTCGAAAAATATGTGCATACATATGTTAATAAAATCACAATGGAGAAATGAAAACAAATGAGCGCAACAGCACACACACACACACACAAAAAAAACAGAAGCTAATCGAAACATACTGCTGTATTTTTTTAAATTTATAAAAAATGGTATAGTTAAGCAACATCACACAAGTGCTGTGGCAGTCATGGCCTAATGGTTAGAGAGTCAGACCAATAACCCAAAGGTTGCGGGTTCGGTTCTCAATACTGGCAGGAAATGACTGAGGTGGCTGCCCACTGCTCCAGATGTGTGTGTGTGTTCATGGTTTGCAGTGTGTGTTGTGTTCACTACTTACTGCTTCTAATGTGTGTGCACTAACTTGGATGGGTTAAATGCAGAGGACAAATTCAGAGTATGGGTTACCATACTTGGCCTTGGCACTTTTCACTTTAAATGACTTACATATTAGACATAATATTGACTGCCGTTACTAAATCATTTGTTACCATTTTGTTACTGAATCGTTCAATCATTTTGAATGAATCTGGTTAGTCAATGATTCAATGACCCATTCATAAAGACAGTCACTTGCTTTATTCTTGAATGAATCAGCTGCTTGAACAAATCGGCTGAATGAATGACTCACAAATATGCTGATTTAAGAGAATATTGCTTCAGAATAAATTACATTTTTTTTTTAAATGCTACTTTTGTCTGTGAATAGACAATGTCATTGTCATGGCACTGCTTTTATTTCACGTAGTCAGCGAACGCTCAGCTGCTAGTAAAATTCAGCCAGTGATTGTGCCGTTTTGCTTCAGTTAATCACAATAGTGTCGCACTGGATATTTTTCTTCTCCCCACTGTGTTTGTGTGTCCTTCAGGAACAGAGTTATTTTGGATATGGTTCCCTTAATTCTTATGGGATAAACTTGCTTCAATTACGTCTCCCAGCTCTCAAAGCCATTATCATTCTCCGATTTTAAGCAGGCCTGAGGGAGCACCTGTTTATAAGGCAGTCGCGTCAGGGGAGCCTGTTAACTTTAACAATGAGCCTAGTAACTACTGAACCTTAATGAAGACACAAGTGTGCTCCTACTAACTGATAGTTAATGGAAACACATAGGTTCAAATGATAGTCTTTGGGCCGGAAGGCAGAAGCTCTGTTAAACTATAGTTTGGATTGACATTGGCAAAAAATGTTATGACAAGGTTAAATGACAGACACTGAAAGAATTTTGGGAGAATTTTGTTAAATCAGCGTCTTGAAATGCAACATGACGACCTATAAATGTGTTGAATATTGGGCCGTCGGGACCTTAGCAGCTACAGTATTTTCACATTTTAAGCATTTCCAGACTCTTCCAAATTATTTCCAGAATTGTTTACTCATGGCAGCGTCTCAGCATTTTTTAAGACGAAATTGTGGAATCAATACAGTGTTGCTTGTCATACAAAGATGGTGTAATTTTATTATTGTTAAAATATCTTTTATCCTAGCTTAATATACAGTAATAATAATTATTATAATAATATTTAATAATATATAATTAATAATATAGATTATATAAAATATAAATTACATATTATAATAAAATGAAAAAAAATTATTTCAAAATAAATAATTAAAATAATATTAATTATTATTGATTTAAATTATATTCTTGAAAATGATTATATTATTGAAAAGTATTATTAATAATAAAAACATAATTTATATATTATTTTATTATTATTTTTTTTCATTTAAGTACTTACAAAAAGTAACACAAAAGTGTCTAAAGTGTTACTTCAATTAAAATGTAATGATGCATAGTGAACAGAAGTAATCCAATAATGTAAGTGGCACTTTTAAAAGTAACATTCTTGTCATGGGTAGTTGCGCTCTGTTGCACAACTTTCTGCCAGCTTGCAGACCCAAACAACAGCCCGTGATGAGCGTTGCGAAAACAAAACTAATTCTGCTTTCATCCGTTTGAACTATAGTTGGGCTGGGAAGCTTTATTGTGGCTGGCAAGGTGATAAGAGAGAGTGATCGTTTATTCTTTGGTTTCTTATGAATTGCCTCGCCTTCATTTATCATAGAGAAGGAGAATACAATACAATACATGCCTAGGGCCAACAGTTGTGTGTTTGTTTGTGTCTATGCGTGTGTGTCCCGGGGAGGGTTTGCATTGGTGTGTTTAGATTTGTATGTGTGTGTATGTGTCTGTATGTGTTATCTGCCAGTCCGCTGGGCCACTCTAATAGCAGCTATGCTCGAAGCCACCTTCATTTTTCTCTGTTCCTCTCTTCTTCTGCTATAATTGCAACCCAGAGCACGACTATGATTCAGGTCTGTAGCCTGTCTCTCAGCAGGCTAAACTACAACACTAGATCCCCTGAGACAATCCCTCCTCCTGCAAAGCACAGGTCATCCAGCATATAGCCTGGCAGAAGAACTTTCTCTCTGCTGTTATGTCTCTATAAAATGAGACATCTGTATATAGAGCTTCTGAAGACAATTAATATAGACTCGCTTCCTGTAGAACGATGTGTGTGTGTCATTGCATTTATAATTCCTTTTATGAAGCCTCTTAGGCTTGCTAGCTTTTCATGGCCAGCAATTAGCGACATCTAACACTCCAGCAATATGGCGGCTCTTAAGCGGAGTCAAAAACCACACTTGAGGCGGGCAGCGTGTTGATTCTTTGTGAGGAAGGAGAAAACAGTACAGTGAGCTAATTAAGCCCTCCTGAATGGAAACCAAGGTGATTTGGTGATCAGCCTTTAATTGCTGATGTTGGAGCCGAGCTCCTTCTTCCTCCCAGGCAGTCAAGTGGAAATGGAAGAAGGCTTGATAGAGATGTCACTGTTTGTAACGCAGTAATGAGACAAGGCAGCCCTCGCTAAGGTAACTATTATGATGTCTGTTTTGTTTCACGTTGGGTTGTGTATTGAGAAGATTTCTTTTTGTTAACTTTATTTCTGGTTTCTGCCATGTGTGGTATTTTTTTGGCGGGATAGCAATAAATTGGCTTTTTCATATACTGTCATCATAAGTAAGTTTACCCTTATTGATGTATGTGTTATTTTATGATTAAATTAACAGTGTATCAAATTCAGAATGGAAGACCTTGCTTTCTTTTTGTAATTAAAGTCAGCATGAAGTGGAGGTTGCGATAGCCTTTCTTTCCTATTGTGAAATATGTTTTCGAAGAAGAAAAAATGTAGGGCGGGACTTGATATTGTCCATCAGGAATTGATTGGATGGATGGATTGCTGTTGTTTGCCATTGCTGTGATCTCATGTGAGTGACAGGCTGTCCCGCCCTCATGCAAGTAAACACGTCGTCAGAGAAGGGGAAGCTATTTTGATTAAAGGGTTAGTTGACCCCAAAATTAAAATTTTGTCATTAATTACTCACCCTAATGTCGTTACAAACCCGTAAGACTTTCGTTCTTCTTTGGAACACAAATGAAGATATTTTTGATGAAATCTGAGAACATTTTTTCCCTCCATAGACTGCCTTCACAACTGGAACTTTGATGCTTAAAAAAATGATAAAGAGGTTTAGATAGAAAACTAATCATTCAACTTAGCATTCAAGTTCTGCTGAGCATATACCTATGTTCACTGATCAAGGTTTATTTGCGAGTAAAAGCCTACATTAAATCTGTTCATCATAAAAAGCAATCGAGTCTCTTCAGAAAATTTTGACTAAACCGCTCTATTCATATTTAATTGTTTTTCAGAACTCTTTATGAACTTTTTGAAGTGTCAAAGATCAAGTTGCAAAGTCACAGAAATCTCTCAGGTTTCATTAATAAGACCTTCATTTGTGTTCCGAAGATGAACGAAGGTCTTACAGGTGTGGAACGACATGAGGGTGAGTAATAAATGACTGAATTTCATTTTTGGGTGAACTTACCCTTTAAAGATTTAGAGGGCACGTGAAAAAAAAAAAAAAATCATGCGCACGGATAAATCATTTATAATAAATACTGCAATATTCCATTATTCCATAAAAAAAAAAAAAACAGGAATAGCCAATTTCATGGTGACTTGGCCATGTCAGACAGGAAGTTGAATTTGTTTTTGAATTTGAATGACAGGAAGAGAAGTTTATTTAAATGCAACTCAAGACACGTTTAATTTATTAAATATGATGAAATATCTAAATACAAATTTCTAAATGGTAGGTTTTCATCTATGAGGCCTATAAACTTTAAGTGAAAAAATCGAACAAACAAACGAGGCTTTGTCAAGCCAACATTCAGCATTTGTCTTGACAAATTTAGCTTTTCTAGTTTAAACTTAGCCATATTCATTTCAATCTATTTTAATTCTACTTTCTTATATTCAAATTTAAATTGTTATTCTGCACCCATCTACCTCAATTCAAATTCAATTCAAATTTAGGAACTGAACTGGAATTTAAAAGGTATTATCGATTCTGTTCTGTTACTATTTTTCTTTTGTAAACAGAAAAAGTTCCTAACAATAAATAATTTGCGAGACTGCAAAAACTTGCTAATGAAACTTATCGCATTGTACCTGGTTAGGAAATAGTATTAGATCTATATTCAGTGACATTGACTATTTGAACTTTTATACAGTATTTTCTTGGAAGCATGTTGTGGCAATACAAGAGGTGTGTTCACACTGACATCGATTTGCAACTGCAAAGCCACTTTGGTTTTCAATTGAATTTGATATGTGCAACAGAGACCAGAAACGTTTGGCCATCAATGGAGAGCCTTCTGTTTTAATGATGATGTAGTTCTGGCATCTACCAGCAGGGGCTAACTGCTCAACCTAACCACAAACCTAGAGTCATTTTTATTTGCAATCTGATTTTTCACAGTTTTCTGAGCCATTATTGCTGACAATAGGAGACTCTGACCTCTGCCCTTAAAATGCACTGAACCACACAGAATGGGCCTGTATGTCAAAGGCATAGATCAACATCCACCAGCTCTCTGGCACAACTTCTATTACTGTTTTCAAAGTTTTTGCTCATGCAGACAAAAGCTCATCTGAGGGATCGGAGCGATATTGTAAAGAAAAAGATTAACAGAGCAGATATTGAATTAAGCCGCATATGATTGGTGGCTGTCACAGAATCCGTGAGTCTCCTGTGGAGAGATAAATGATTTCTGATGGCCACTCTTTGCTCTCTTCCTTTGAAAGCCGCAGATCAAATGGACTGCCTCCCGTCAGTGCCTCAGCACGGAGCTCTCGGGCGAGGCGAAGCAGAGGGCTGACTGACAGGAAGACGCCCGCTCCGTTTTAATATTTCTCATCTCTTCGTGAATTAAACCTCCACCTGGGATGAAAGACTCGACTCCCAGACACCGGGAAATGGACTTGGAACACCAAAATGATAGGTGGGGAAAATATGATTGGGGGTGAGAGGAATATCATATTAATTCAGGATCTTCAATATTACTGATGGCTCAGCTTTTTTTCAAGATAAAATAGTGATGACAATTGTCTTTTCATGAGTTCTTCCATCAGAGCGAGACTGAGAGCAATTATGTCTTCTGGGTCATTCTGCGAAACAGGCGCTTTTCCAGTTTGATAAAGACATTTTTGGCACGACCTCAAACATTCTATTAGACAAATAATGTTTTTAAGTGTTAATAAATTGCATCTCAAGCTATATTAATAAATATTAATATATGCTGGGCTATAACTATGATCATTTTATAATTATATTTTAAAAATATATAGAAATAATAAAGAATTAAATATAAATGTATATAAAAATATTATATCTAAACATACATTTGATACAGCATCGAGGAAGTTTCAAGAAAAAAATACAATAGATTTTTGGCAAACACGTTTATTAGGGAAACAAATGGCACCCGTTTTGTCAAATGACTGTTTTGCTCTTTAGTCCAACAGGAAGACAAGTCAAAATCACGTTTGTCCTCTCGCATGGTGGATTTTATGACCTCTCCAGCTCTAAGCTGAAAAAATCTTGTTGCGCCCACGGCAAACACTGTCACTGTGGCCTCTCAATATTCTTTTCATATTACCTTAGTTAGCAGTAGAGCAAAATTTAATATGTTTACATAAAATAAGACATTGATCAAACTGTTTTTGCACCCGCCCCCGTACACCAGCATTCATAACCAAGGGGGTAATTTTTAAATTCATTATACATTAATTATCAATGCGCAATAACGATGATGAGCCCTGGTAAATGCTTTCTTAAGCACGACCATGTTCACCCATGCTCTAAACATTAGCAGGGCCCGTATAGCATGCTATACGCTAATTAAAAGCAGAAATGGGAGTTGTTTCAGCTAAAGCGAATGTGACATGGGCGACTGTTGTCATTGGGGACGTGTTAATAAATGAGCCAGGGCTTCAGCCACTCATGTTGTTTTACGAGACAGCACACATAAAACGCGAGCACTGTAAACAGAGGCGCTAATCATCAAAAGAGCTTGTAAACACAAAACGGTTGAGAGCGGTCTGGCGACGGACCACATACAGGGCAATAATCTTGAATGTTGCCATCATACATAGAAGACATTGGTTATTTTTTATGGAGTAACACATAAAATGAACTATTATTAGATGTTATTAAACTTTATTTTTGTTAGATACAAGATATCATTTGGAAATGAAAGTGCCATTCATATTTCATCCGTTTGCTTTCATGACTTACAGGAAGTACAGAAAATGTGTGTTGTTTTTTCTCTTTTCTTTTTTTCTGATCATCATTTTTTGTTTAATAATCTTCCAAGTAACAGGCAAAGTAACACACTCACTAAATATACACTACCTATCAAAATTTTGATGTTAGTAAGTTTAATTTTCAAAGTTATTTTTGATGAAATCCGAGAGGTGTCTGATCTCCACAGCAATGTCATAACAAATTTCAAGGCCCAGAAAGCTTGTAAAGACATCGTTAAAATAGTTCATGTGACTACAGTGGTTCAACCTTAATGTTATGAACTGACGAGAATACTTTTTGTGCACAAAAACAAAACAAAAATAATGACTTTATTCAACAATTTCTTCTTTTCCGTGTCACTCTTGTATGCTGTTCATGTTGTAAACAAAGTGCAGCACTTCCGGGTTCTATGTCTGAACGCCGACTCATTTTTGGCCGGCTCCTGCGTCAGCATCACACTCAGGCGTTGTGCTGCTCACGTGTACAGCGTCGATCAATACTGAGCCGCGTTCTAACGTAGAACTCGGAAGCACTGCACTGTTTACAGTGTGAACAACGTAGGAGAATGACAAAATTTATTATGAAATTGCTGTCTATAGGGAGGTCAGAAGCTCTCAGATTTGATCAAAAATATCTTAATTTGTTCCGAAGATGAATGAAGGTCTTACAGGTTTGGAACGACATGAGGGTGAGTAATTAATGACAGAGTTTTCATTTTTGGGTGAACTAACCTTTTAAGCTAGAGTACATGTATCATACTAATCAGTGAACGTACAGAAAGCTTTTTTTTCGTCCCACCTGAGATTTTTTGGGAAAACATTTTGTCAAAAATGTGACAGGTACATGATGTATTGTTTTGCGTGATGGTGATGTCTGTTTCAATATACAGGTGCTGGTCATATAATTAGAATATCATCAAAAAGTTGATTTATTTCACTAATTCCATTCAAAAAGTGAAACTTGTATATTATATTCATTCATTACACACAGACTGATATATTTCAAATGTTTATTTCTTTTAATTTTGATGATTATAACTGACAACTAAGGAAAATCCCAAATTCAGTATCTCAGAAAATTAGAATATTACTTAAGACCAATACAAAGAAAGGATTTTTAGAAATCTTGGCCAACTGAAAAGTATGAACATGAAAAGTATGAGCATGTACAGCACTCAATACTTAGTTGGGGCTCCTTTTGCCTGAATTACTGCAGCAATGCGGCGTGGCATGGAGTCGATCAGTCTGTGGCACTGCTCAGGTGTTATAAGAGCCCAGGTTGCTCTGATAGTGGCCTTCAGCTCTTCTGCATTGTTGGGTCTGGCATATCGCATCTTCCTCTTCACAATACCCCATAGATTTTCTATGGGGTTAAGGTCAGGCGAGTTTGCTGGCCAATTAAGAACAGGGATGCCATGGTCCTTAAACCAGGTACTGGTAGCTTTGGCACTGTGTGCAGGTGCCAAGTCCTGTTGGAAAATGAAATCTGCATCTCCATAAAGTTGGTCAGCAGCAGGAAGCATGAAGTGCTCTAAAACTTCCTGGTATACGGCTGCGTTGACCTTGGACCTCAGAAAACACAGTGGACCAACACCAGCAGATGACATGGCACCCTAAACCATCACTGACTGTGGAAACTTTACACTGGACCTCAAGCAACGTGGATTGTGTGCCTCTCCTCTCTTCCTCCAGACTCTGGGACCCTGATTTCCAAAGGAAATGCAAAATTTACTTTCATCAGAGAACATAACTTTGGACCACTCAGCAGCAGTCCAGTCCTTTTGTCTTTAGCCCAGGCGAGACGCTTCTGACGCTGTCTGTTGTTCAAGAGTGGCTTGACACAAGGAATGCGACAGCTGAAACCCATGTCTTGTATACGTCTGTGCGTAGTGGTTCTTGAAGCACTGACTCCAGCTGCAGTCCACTCTTTGTGAATCTCCCCCACATTTTTGAATGGGTTTTGTTTCACAATCCTCTCCAGGGTGCGGTTATCCCTATTGCTTGTACATTTTTTTCTACCACATCTTTTCCTTCCCTTCGCCTCTCTATTAATGTGCTTGGACACAGAGCTCTGTGAACAGCCAGCCTCTTTTGCAATGACCTTTTGTGTCTTGCCCTCCTTGTGCAAGGTGTCAATGGTCGTCTTTTGGACAACTGTCAAGTCAGCAGTCTTCCCCATGATTGTGTAGCCTACAGAACTAGACTGAGAGACCATTTAAAGGCCTTTGCAGGTGTTTTGAGTTAATTAGCTGATTAGAGTGTGGCACCAGGTGTCTTCAATATTGAACCTTTTCACAATATTCTAATTTTCTGAGATACTGAATTTGGGATTTTCCTTAGTTGTCAGTTATAATCATCAAAATTAAAAGAAATAAACATTTGAAATATATCAGTCTGTGTGTAATGAATGAATATGATATACAAGTTTCACTTTTTGAATGGAATTAGTGAAATAAATCAACTTTTTGATGATATTCTAATTATATGACCAGCACCTGTATTTGTAAATGCAGTAGTGCTGCAATAAAAATGGGCAAATGCATGTTTTTTATTATATAGCCTTTGTTATTGTATACTGGCTATGTTGGGTGCTTGTCCACAGCATTGAATAGCATTTTAAAATGAATAATGGCTGCAAGCCAAGCTTAGTGTTTCCACTCTGGACTCTCAGTCAGCTATAACTTTAAAAAGTAACTTTACGTGCATTCCATACCAATGTAATGTAAACATGTTCTTTTTCTAATCAATAACACAATTTACACTTTACTTTTAAAAGATACATTGTCCAATGCTGTTTTTAAGATCTTTTTGCTGTGATTGTGTTCGGCCCTGTAGGGGCAGATATAGCAGAGCTGCTGATTTGACACTGACAAACACACAACCCACAGGCCTGAAAATGACAGCCACTAAGAGCCTCTCCCTTCTCTTAACCAGCGCGATATTGATCTGATCCAAAGGATTTCACTAACCGGCTCTGACACTCCAACTGAAGCCTATCAGATCAGGAGACGAGACTCTAACCAGGGCCTACAGGTCTACTGTTTTTCAATATAGTACAGTCCTTAAAGTCATTTTTACTCTTACATGATAAATTAAAGCAATAAATCACACAATATTGTGTGTTTTAGTGATTTTACCACGGTTAAGTGGTATTATAGTCCCCGAAACTTCTTAACCATGATAAAATCGCTGTAGTGATTGACCTTCAAGGATACTTTACCCCAAAATGAAAATTTGATCATTATTTGCCTGCCCTCATGTTGCTCCAAACCTGTTTGACTTTTTTCTTCTGTGGAATATGAAAGAAATTATTCTGAAGAATGTTTCAACTGTTTTTGTCCATACAATGAAAGTTAGTGGTATCCAAAATAACACCGGACCCCACTGACTTTCATTTTCATTTTTTGGTGATCTATTCCTTTGAGTTACTTATTGCTTTTTAAAATGGCAGCATCTGTTATGTGCGAATAGACAGCAATGTTAAAGACAAGAAGAAAATCAATAAAGAAAATCAAATTTTGAATATAGACAAACCATGTGCAAATTCATATGTCAACACCATTGGTGAGTATTTTCTCCTTAAAACTGCAGCGAAAAAAAGACAGTTTCAAACCTGCAGTTTGAAATCACTGATGTCTGTGACATCACAAACTACCTTGTAACCAATCACGTCAACATGCCGGAGGGTTTTAGCATATTATTAACGGCGAACTAGCAGGGGAGTCTCGAGAGAAGCCAAGTTATCCCGTTATATTTTTTTCTGTTGATGTGAAAAATCTTGTAGATTTAGTAATATGGAGGGTGTATGATGTTAATTACGATGTTATGATGAACTATTTGCCTTTCTCCACTGATGTTCTGAGTTGTTCAAAGCATTTGTAAGGATACTGACTGTTAGAAGGCAGCTGTCTGACTCTGACATAGCGAATGGGAACATGGTTTGTGTAACATTAGCAACACATTATTAGCTGTTTGATAACATAGTCAAGCAAAAGGCTAATCATATTAATTACTGTTTTGTGTCCGGTGTTGTAAAGAGCGATACCATTGTGCTGCGTTTACCTCAGTAAGTTGAGCGAGTTAATCTCTGAGCTGGCGTGAGGCAGGGCTAATTTGCATATTCATTGATTCGCGTATACTAAATGAGGCAAGGGTATAGAGTTACATTCAACCTATTTTAAGGCATGAGATTTTTTTTTCACAGGAAAAAAACACTTAAATATGCAATTTTGGTGATTAAAGGTGAGTTTTAAGGGATACAATTATTGACAGGGGGACTTTAAATAATTACATCTATTATTCATAATAATCAGAGCTACACTGTAAAAAAGATTTTTTGTAGTTGTAAATAAAACATTTTTTAAGAATGAAAGATTATTGTTTTATGTTTTAAAAGAAAATACGGTTACACTTTATTTTAAGGTGTTGTTACAGTGTAATTACACAAATAAGTACTTAGTAATAATTATTAACTGTACTTACTATAGGGTTAGGGTTACTTACTTGTAATATTGCATTATGTGTTGTTATTACTAGTACTTTGTAACATGCAGGGGTGTAGAATTTAGTAGGGATGCTAGGGACATGTCCCTACCAATATCCAGTGACCACTGATTTGTCCCTAACAATAATTTCCATCAAAAATTTAAATATATTTAAATATATAACCACTGTTGTCCGATTGTTTCTTGTGGTTTTTATATATTACTTATTTTATTACTTGTTGAGATTAAAAATCTTTTACAAATGCGTTCTGTGAAAAACAGTTAATAGATCTCGTTCTCTATTATGAGTCCCACCTCCCGATCCCACATCGCTAATCCGATTGCCTTGTTGTTTCTTACTATCTTGTGAGAGGCTGTAGCTACATTTGGTTGTGCGAAGCGGCAAAGCTCCTCCAAAACCTAGATGAAGTAAGTGAGGGAGAAATCAACAGTTCTGTGCACGAAAATACGGGGCAAATCACGTCACATATTGATTCAGGGACAGTGTAGTTTTTTTCAATATATGACAATTGCGAAATAACTGGCAAATCTAAATGTTAATGTGAATGTGTGTGTGTCCTGGTAAACCCTACATTATGGGGACAAAATATGGGGACAATATCTGAAATCCTTGCCCTTGTGGGGACATTTTTTGGTCCCCATGAGGAAAACAGCTTATAAATCATACTAAGTGATGTTTTTTGAAAATGTAAAAATGCAAAAAGTTTTCTGTAATGGGTAGGTTTAGGGGTAGGGTTAGTGTAAGGGAAGAGAATATACAGTTTGTACAGTATAAAAATCATTATGTCTATGGAAAATCCCCATTAAACATGAAAACAGAACAGGAGACTAAGAAAATGGCTCAGAACAAGTGAGACTTAACAGTATTGCTGTGTGCCATGTCCACCAAGACAAACTGGACAATATTGATGTGAAACAAATAAGCCAGCAGTTCATTTCTGTTAATGACAGATGTAGACATGTGTTTGGCTTCTTCAAATAGCAAGGAACAAGACAGTACCACATTGACATTGACTATTGCATTGCACTATAAATGGAGTAAAGTTAAGTCTCTGTTAAACTGCCTCCTTGTTATTATTAGATACCTGTAACATTACAGAATACATTAATTAATATATTGTTAAGGTCATTATATAAAAACCTTAATACATTATCCTATTCATTTCCTGAACCCTCAGCTTTTGCGGATGTCCCCACCAATTTAAAAATCAAACCTACGCCATTGGTAACATGTAAGAACATGTAACACATGTAACTGTCACCCTGAAAGTGTTACTGAAAATACTATTTCAGTCTTTCAACTTTAAAATTTCACATTTTATTCAGTGTTACTTGCCTTTCTTGTCATTATTTGTGAAATTTACTAGCAATTTCTGAGTAAAAAAAAAAAAAAATGCTTTCTAAGTAAATCCTACACCATTTTTTTCAGTCTAGATAGGTAAGATTTCTGAAGAAAATATAATTGATGTTTGCTAGCGCAAAACTTGCCACCAGAATGTAGAACCACTAATAAACATTTCTTCCGCTTAATAATATAGTTCATTAGCCTAACTGTAGGCCGCTTATGGTTGCCAAGCAACATTGCATAATGTAGAATGCAACTAATGTGCAGTCACAGGTGTACAATCACAACAACTCATCCAGTCAGATTTTAGGGCTCCTGTTAGCATGTGATGTAATACCCATCGGATCAGTCAAGATTGATGCTATAGTTTCACAGCATTGCAACAGCAGTGGAGTCCAGGCCTCTGTGCTGTATAGCGCTGCAGTCACTTACGGGGTGTTTGTGTGCCGTGCATCGCTGCCGAGTCTCTATGAAGGCCGTCGCTGTGCTGACGGTTGTGTGCAGGAACCCTCAGCCCGCTCATTAATCTATATCACCCTCCATCACGGCAGCAGACGCGGAGAACAGCTCTGTCTCACTCACAAACTCAGTCATACTGACGACAACTCGCCTCCTCAATTCTCTGAACTCTGGCCCATCTCTCTCTTTTTCTGTATCTACTTCACTTCTCGTTGTTTCCTTCTACTCTTCATCCTTGTCATTATTTCTTTTCCTGTTCACATTTTTGCTCCTTCTTACTGTGTGTGCATGTATGTATTTATTTATTTGTGTATGTGTGTGTGTCAGAAGGGCTGATTCTGAAGACGGCAACTGTGTGTTTGGGGATTCTGACACTTCCACTCCCTTTATCCACACAAACAGTTTCCTCCCAGCTGCAACTCTTTTTCTTTTATTCATTAACCAAATCCTTAGGGCTTCCACAGCCACGGAAAGCCTGGAAATATCAGTGAGTTTTACAATTGTGATTTCCAGGGCTAGAAAAGTCATAGAAATCAATTGAAATTGTTTTGTAGTTATACTAAGTTTTTCACCAATACATTTTTAATTATTCTTTTTTACTTGTTTTCTAGGTAAAATATAAATCTTTTAAAGATAAAAAAAAAAAAGAAAAAGAAAAAAAAAAGCTAAAGAAAAAAGAAAAAAAAAGAAAAAGAAAAAGGTAATTCCGTGTCAACTCAATCGAAGGCCCCTGGCTAAAAAAATTGATTTTGATCATTTTTTTCTGGTGAAAGAAATACATAAATGAAGAAGAAAGCCCAATATTAAATGTCATGCATGTATACAGAATTTACTGAAAATATATAATATATGACAATTTTCCTATGAGATTTGGAGCCAAATTACAGGGGGGTAAAAATGGCTTTAGAAAGATGGCAGAATCATTATTTTATTTTTACACCGAGATTTATTAGTAAAATCTGTTCACTTTAGCCATCTTTATTGCATTATATGCCAAAGGTGAAAGTTCAGAATTGGGAAAAAGCACTTCTTGTGTTTTTTACCTGATGTTTGCATGCTTGTACCTCAAGATGTATTAAAGTTATCTTAATATCCTTTTATATTCTGGTTCTTAACAAACTTTTTCTTTTGGTATTTTAATTTTTAAGGCTCAATATGGTTCATTTTCAGAGATATGGGGATTTTAGTGTGGCTCCATGAGTAAATTGGTAAATTGTACACATTTTGAGTGGTCCTAAATTAATAAAGAAATAAATTTGGGTCACTTTGCATACAGATCTTTTTCTCTGAAGAACAAATAATGTTGAAACTTGAAATGTATCTCGTTTTCTCTATCAATACAATTTCATAGAACATACCTGTCTGAGTGCCAAAAATATTATTTTTCCAAAGTTTGCTTGCCTGTAAGTCTAAAAGTATTAAAGATATCTTAATATTCTTCTATATTCTCATTCTTAAAGGGTTAGTTCACCCAAAAATGAAAATTCTGTCATTAATTACTCACCCTCATGTCGTTCCACACCTGTAAGACCTTCGTTCATCTTCGGAACACAAATTAAGATATTTTTGATGAAATCCGATGGCTCAGTGAGGCCTCCATTGCCAGCAAGATAATTAACACTTTCAGTGCCCAGAAAGGTACTAAAAACATATTTTAACAGTTCATGTTATGAAGCATCCAGAATACTTTTTGTGCGCCAAAATCGCCCATCACTAGATATTGTTGAATAAAGTCATTATTTTGTTCTTTTGGCACACAAAATGTATTCTCGTCGCTTCATAACATTAAGGTTGAACCACTGTAGTCACATGAACTGTTTTAAATATGTTTTTAGTACCTTTCTGGGCATCTGAAAGCTTTAATTATATTGCTGGCAATGGAGGTCTCACTGAGCCATCGGATTCAGGTTTAAAGAAGAATGTCTGAAGAACAAATAATGCTGAAACTAGAAATGTATCTTGTTTGCGTCTATATGAACTAAATTCTTAGATGAATAGAAAGTTCAAAAGAAGAGTTTATTTAAAATAGAAATTAGAGATGCACCGATACTAAATTTCTCTACCGATAGCGGATTATTCAGAGTGATATCTTCTGATACCAATAACGATACCGATAGTTTGGGGGTTCTGCCTTTTATACCTTCTTTTAAATTAATAATTTCATTATAGTTAATAATTAATCATCATATTTTGAAAGAAATGCAAATAAACTTGTTTCAGAGTAACTGGTATCAGTTATAAACAAACGCATTACTCAAATTAATATTAACACACTAACTAAATTCTGAAGATTAAATATTTCTAAACTTTCTGAATATTATTAATTCATATAATTACTATTAATATTGAACATCAAAAGTGGTTTCTTAGCATTTTCTTTACACAAAGCACAAATTCAGTGCATTTTCCTGCCCTCTTTTGATTGACAGGATATATCGGCCCTGACTCTCGGCTGTTTTTAAAGTATCAGCCGATAGCCAGTAGTGTGAAAATTTGTTTTTATCAGCCGATACTTATTATTGGCCGATATATTGTTGCATCTCTAATAGAAATCTTTTGCAACATTATTTTCTTTACTGTCACTTTTAATCAATTTAATGCATCCTTGCTGAATAAATGTATTAATTTCTTTCAAAAAAAAAAAAAAAAAAAATCTTTAATGGCCCCAAACTTTTTGAAAAGTAGTGTATATTCTCTGAGGGAGTTTTGCAATAGTTTTGCTTCTCAAACAAATAATTGTCAAGGATTTTTTTTTAAAGCTGGAAACTTATTACAAAAGTATTCTGTGTTTAGTGTGTAAAACATCTCCTCTAGAAGTAAGAAGTTGTGAGTGATATAATTTTTTAAATCATTATCTATTAATAACTGTGACCCTCCATTTTTTGGAAAATAATTATTATATACAATTTTTAGCCACTAATTAAAGAAAAAAAATTGGTCGCTCCAGTGGCTGAACATTATGTCAACTAATTAACATTCATGAACCCAGTTGAGAGAGTTTATAATCTGTTTCCCTCCCATTTTTTGTAAGATCATTCAGATGGTGCAAGCTGGGTTCAAACATCACCCACATGAGCGTCACAATGTGTCTAAGCATGCGCTTTAACTGCTAGGCCGCGGTTCCGACCAGAATCCTTGGTGTTCTAAAGCACTGCAATCCAGGACTTGCTGCTGCATTGTCATTATGAGCAAGCATTTATTAGAAAGGTTCGGCTCCTTAAATGCTTGTCTTAATTGCACAGCTTTGGGGCACAATAGACACATTCTTAATTACGGAGGAGGCTGGTAACCATGGCACGAAGAAAGTCACCACACGGCCCAGTTTAAGCATCGCCTTCTTATGTCATTTAACCTAATCATGTTTGATTGATTACTGCAGACTCCAAACACAGAGCCCAAATGAGGGTCATTTTACACAGGAAGACCGCAGGGCACAGGGGTTTGTGTACACACACAGGAATTAATTGAGAGGTTGGATAATTCCCGCATTTTGTTCACATTACTATTTACATTCAGTACATTATGCATCATCCTAATCGCACAGAAACAGAAAAGAACATACAGTAAAAATGCATTGGGAGATTTTTTTTTCCTTGTTCTTCTCAAAAATTCAAATAAGCTACAGTAAATTGGCAGTATATTAAAGCCACTTGATACTGACACTTTTTCATTTTTCAGGTTTCCTAATGATTTTCTTGGATATTGAGCTGTTGAATTAGCCCATATCTTGCTGGATAAGACACACCACCCCCATGTTCCCACCCTGGTCTGGGATCTGTTCAATATTTCAGCAGGAAAACATTTTGGTAAGTTGCAACGTAATTGAACTTTCAGTGGTAGGAGTTGAATAAACATGCTAGCAATGATTGCACTACATAAATGGCTCTTTTACAAAAAGGGCGGATCCTCTGTTAGATACTAAGCTTGATCACTTCCTTGTTTAAGCAAAAACACTTACTCAAATTTTGACTTTTTTACACTATGTAACTTGACTATTACTGAACTGTGGTGCTTCAAAACTTCTGGCTTATGTCAAGAGTTTCTTTTGTGTAGCTGCATGATGTTTAGAAACATTTTAAGCACTAAATGGATGCATTTCACAAAATGTCAAAGTGCAGGAAGCAACGATCCTTATTCTGCTATGCTTTTCAATCTCAGGTTCTTTCTGTCCTTTATTCCCTCTCGCACTCGCACTCACAAAAACAAAACCTCTCCCTTGTGTCTGTGAGCTGTGTATGTAGGGAAGGCATAATGAGGGAACTCAAAGCAGTTTATGATTGATGCTGTCCAGACCCGTGCAGGCCTGGTCTTCCTGTGCCAAGACTAGCACATTTAAAGACGGCTGTTTTCAAAACTTTTTCCTCACCACCTTTATATTCGGCATGAAGTCTTTCAGATGTTTTTCTTCACTTGTATGCTTATACATAACCCAGTTGTCCAAAAGTATTGAAAAAATGCAGAATTCTTTATTTCCTGTTGATGAATTTGGGAGCAAAAAGAGGAAGAGTGAAATACACACAAGGGACGTATTTAAAGAAGTAGTTCATCATTTACTCGCACATACAGTAAGTTATTCCAAACTTGCAGTTTTTTTTTCTTCTGTGGAAAACAAAAAGATGTTTGGTGTCTCAATGTTTAAAGGGTTAGTTCACCCAAAAATTAAATTTCTGTCATTAATTACTCACCTTCATGTCGTTCTACACCCGTAAGACCTTCGTTCATGTTCAGAAACACAAATTAAGATATTTTTAATGAAATCCGAGAGGTTTTTTTTACCCCCAATGTAATTACCACATTCAAGGTCCAGAAAGGTAGTAAAATCACTGTTAAAATAGTCACCATGTCTACAATGGTTCAACTTAATGTCAGGAAGCGACGAGAATACTTTTTGTGCGCAAAAACAAAACAAAAATAACGACTTTATTCAACAATTTCTTCTCTTCCCTGTCATTCTCCTATGCTGTTTACATTGTAAACACAGTGCAGCGCTTCCAGGTTCTACGTCAGAACGCCAGCTAATTATCTATTAATTATCTGTTATTATAGCATCACACACATGCAATATTTTATATTATTTTATTTTATTTAAAGGAGCAGTGTAAACATCCTGCCTAACATCATCTTTTGTGGTCTATGGAAAAAATAAGTTGTGAATTTGCAATGACAGAGTGACTAAATGATGACATAATTTTCATTTATGGGTGAACTATCCCTTTAAGATCTTTTTCTCACATTTGGCAACATTTATGTAATTTCTGTGAGTAATATCATAAGTGTTTAGTGAAACCAGGGGAGACGGCCGAGCACATCTACAGAGCGGCTTCACTTTTAATTTGAGGCTGTTTGGTGTCAAAGTTCTCAGCACAGGATCAGGCAGGAGAAACTGGCATATTGTCCAGGCTGTCTTTACACTCTCTCTTCTGTGTAATCATGGAAAAGCTGAGGCACTTTCTGGGATGATGGGCTCTGTCCTTTCTCTCAATTTCTTTGCTTCAAACTGAACATATTTGCATGTGAAAGCAACTGAACTGAAGGCATCATCTTGTCTTTTTGACCTGTTACTTTGTGTAACATATACCATTTCTTCTTGTATCCATTCCACTCACATCCTAAGATTTATACAGTAGGTCACAATATCAGTGGCAGTTGCTCTAAAGATACTTAGGAAGTATTATTATTATTATTATTATTATGTTGTTGTTGTTTCTTTAAATACAATTTATAATCTACATTTTCAGTCACTTGACTGAATTTGTTTCTCATGGTCTTAAATTCCCCTTACAGTCAATAATTGTAGCCCTTAAAACTCATATTTTATAATCAAAATTACATAAAGTTTTTTTCCTTTGAAAAAAATTTCTTCATGCCTTAAAATAGCTTGAATATAACTCAACACCCTTGTTTCATTTAGTAAATGTGGAGCCATGAATATGCAAATTAGTCCCACCTCCACTCAATCGCAGCAGCTCAGACTACCTGATCCACTCGGTCAACTGTACTAAACGCTACACAATGGCAAGTGAAAAAAATGGTTTAAATCAGCCATAAATGTATATGTTTGAACCAGAAAATGATTCAGAAGAAGAGGAAGAGCAAATTATACAGGGTTGTCTACAAGTCGATGAATCAGAATGGTAATGTGTTATATGTATCGCTCTCTATAACTTCTGACCTGCATTATGGGACAGTTTTCTTCCCTATCTCCTTCTCCCCATAAAAATTTGACTAGAGCACAATAAGAAATATTGAATATGAACCATCATGTCGAAGCTTGGTATGACCAAAATCACAGTCATGGTGGTCTGACTCTCTCTCTCTTTCTCTCACTTTTTAATGACACGTTTACTCTCATTCATAGAGATTCGGGCAAAGCTCTTCCACCTCTGAGAGGCTGCGGGCCGCATCCAAAGCTCCTCGCTGTCCTCAGAGGGGAAGGACAGAGTCCATGTTGTGAAAATTGACCCATCTCCCGCTCTTTCCTGTGGAGGTCGGCATTAGCGTGTGTGGCGTGGACTAAGGTTTAGCTATTTGCTCTGCCCCCTGGTGCCCCTGAGGGCCGTTTAAAGGCGTTTAAATGTCTCTCTCCCTGGCTGGCATGTTTGTTTTTGTTCCGTAGCCGGCTCATGCTACGTTTAATGACGCAGGCCTGGGTTTTGACTGATTTATCAGGGGCCATTAAGTCAGCGAAAAGGGAGCTGGAAAACACTTTTACGTCTGTTTTTGAAAACACAGCGTCTGCCAAAGCTTCGCACCGCCATGCTGCTGCCATGTTGCTCTTCGGGGAGCACAGAGATCGCAGGGTACATAAAGTTTTAAAGTTCCTGCTGGTGGTAGATTGTTGGTGTTTTATTCACGGTTTGTAGAATTATCCGTATGGCTAGGGGAAGAGGAAAAGGCTTGAAAAACCAAAATCTGGCCATTTGGATCAGGGTATTATTATGTTAGCGGTTAGCTTACATACAGAAAGACAGATTGATTAAGAATCAGCGCACACAAAAGTAATCAACCGCCCAAATTAACATGAAATAACACTCCAAATAACACAATAGAGGCTCAAAAAATATGTACAATGTCTATAACAGTGGCCGTCAGAAAGCTTGTGAAAATGAGCAGCTGTTTCCAATAAGGACGTGTTACAAATGACAGTTGTGTGTGTGTGAATGTACCTTTATCAGGAAGTGTTGTTGCCTATTAAATGAACCATCTGTAGGACAAGATTTTGGGGGCCTTGGGGACACGTTTCTTTCCTGATAAAATGCTGGGAAATCAAAACCGTGTGTGGAAACGGCCCTGTAATCAACATCTGCACAAGCAGAACAAGTCAGAATTGGCTGTACGTGTCCCCGTCCTTGCCCTGTCAATCACTCGGGTGAGAGGATACCGCCTCTGACGGATGCCGAGGAGATGAGCGAGTTAAAACGTTTGCGCCCACGATTCACTTTAACTTCCCCTTGAAGATCGCTGGTGCCCACGCAAGGCTCGTCTCCAGACCTGCAGTATCTGCTGAATTTCCAGACAAACAGTGCCGCAGTCATTAACCGAAGCGGTTCGCATTAAAGTCATTAATCGCAGACTGAAGTCGTTGTTCTCTGAGGTTTATTGCAGGATGAAGAATATCGCCGCGTCTGTCACTTTGAAAACTTCTCACCCGAGGTGTCACCTTATTTGTCAAAACAGTTCACGAAAGTGTTTCATCTTGGCTTAATTCATTCAACGCGAAGGCGCTACATATCCGCCACAGAGACACATAGCGGAACATGCCATTGCTCGACATTACACAACGTTGTTTTCCAGCATTGTTTTTTTCTTGTCCTGTGTATTTTTGTTGTCTTGGCAAGAAGGGGTGGGGGTTGAGACATCATTAAGACTGGTGGGATGGCTGGTGTCTTTCCAGATCATTCTGTCAATGAGAGTGCCACTGACGGTAGACCATTGTTCGGCATGGCAGGCAGGCAGGGCCTCGTCTCCTCTCATCTGCGCGTGAGGCGGGCAGGCGGCCCGTCCCAGGCTCCGGTACCGGGGCGTTGATGATGTAAAGTGACACTCCGTCAGCTCTCATAAGACAACGGCCAAGCGTCGGCCCGCGCTTCCAGGGGCCATGCATAATTCAACAACAATGCAATATCCCCCCTCACCGAGACGCAACATCTCTACGTCCTCTCACAGTCCATACTCTCTTCAGACCCTGTCTGACACCAGCCATGAGCCTCAGAGCAGCTACGGAGGTTCAAACACACATGCATACGCACATGCTCAAATGATCAGGCTTCCCCTGTGGTTAATGAACTATATGAACTGAGTGTGTCTTGTAAGGTATTGATCACATATACTGAGGATATTGGAAGGGCATTTTGCCCTTGTCAGTCAGTTTTATATTATTTCGTAAGCATTACAACTTATGGCCTGCTTGAGGTTTTTTTGTTGTTGTTGTTGTTTTTGATTGCTGTGTTTTAATGCTTCCTCTTTTCAGAACCAAGATTTTACATTAATGTCAAATGGTGACTAAAGTTGTTTAGCATGCTGTAAAGTAGAAATATCTTTTAAATCAAAGATTGAAATTCATTAATATTATCATTTTATTTGTGATTGTAATTTTATACATATTTATTATTTATATATTTTTTACATATTAATGTGTGTGTGTATATATATATCTATATATATAGGGCTGGGAAGCGATTAAAATTTTTAATCTAATTAATTACATGGTGTGGCGATTAATTAATCTAATTAATCGCAAATTTATCGTACATCAAATTTGGCTGAGAAATTACCCCCAAAAGATCATTTGAAGACATTGTTGCGTAAAGCATCAAATAAACATTACAAAAAGTAGCTTCAGAAAATAAATATTTTATTTGATTCAATATAGAATTTACTACACAAACTTTTGGACCACGAGGTTGAGTAAATGATGACTGAATTTTAATTTTTGGGTGAACTATATCTTGATTTTTTTTTTTTTTTTAATCAATATGGAAATATGAAACTGAAAGTAAACATATGGTCAACTGATGTTTTATGAATCAATTTCTTAGAGAAGTTAATTTACTGAAGGCTACCAAGAAAGCTCGGTTAATAAGTTTATTAAATTAATTCACAATATGTGCACATTTATTATTAATGTGCTGGGGTGGGGGGGACGTGTCACGCAGGCACAATAGCGCTATATGACAGATGTATTTTGTTTTTCCTTTTTTATTCAAAATATTCACAAACTTGTTAACTATATCCTATCATGAACTATAGGTTATTTAGGCGCTGAGCACCCACATAAACACATGAGATAGTCTCCATTTATTTTAACTGATAAAAAAAGATTGCAGCTTTCAGATACAACGTTCTTTTCACTTGATGCAGTTACTATGGTACTTTTTAACAACGCATGTTGAGTGCGCGTCAATGTAATACATTATCGTGCGAACGCATCAATGTAATGTGCAGCACGAATCTCTCCACAAAACTTGCGTGCTTTCAATAGTGTCCTCATGGCTCTGGCTCAGATATTACGTGTGCGCGCTCGGTTATGTGGGCACCAACTGGCAGAAACATAAACAGGGCTTGACGTTAACACCCGCCAACCTGCCAAATGTGGGTGGATTTCAGCAGTGGTGTGTAACGCAGTCACTCCTGCTATAGCGGGTTGAATTTTATATATGATATATATACATTTTTCAATTGTAGTCTTTTAAAATAGTACAATGTAGTGTCAAAAATATAGATTTTTCGATACATAATGATACTGAAATATCTGAAACTCTTCCGATACTCATTTTCCGCAGAATATATACACGAAATCAGCTGCGCAAACCCTCCTCCCCTCACTCACTTGTTTCATTTGCTCCAGATTAATATTATTGGTGTTACAGGGCTTGAATTGCGGTGTGGGATTGCTCGTATTGCGCATAATTTTACTCATTACCGCAGATCTCTCCATACTAAATTGAGTTCTTTTTCACTGCATATTACGCTTAAACAGTCAAATACACTCAAAATAATCTCAAAATGCTGTTCAGTTATGTTTTAAGTGAACATAAACAGTTGAGTAAGAAAACACATGTGTAACAGTATAATGCGTCCATTCATCAGCAGCTTAATATACCTGCTGCCAAATTATGAGGTAATATTAAAAATACCGGTTGCACTTTATTTGACAGTGCACTTACCAAGACAGTACTGAATAATATAAGGTAACTACATGGGTTAAGATTATGTTTAGGGCTAGGTTCAGGACTAGTACCTAGTTATTACCCAATTATTGTAATTACTACAATAAGTATATATTATGTACATGTGAAACAGGACTGTAAAATAAAGTGCTACCAAAATATCTATATAGCAGTTTTTCCTCATGGTATCGGTCACAATTGTGGTTACTGAGTGGCTAGTAAGTCTGAAAAACCAAATATATATATATATATATATATATATGTATGTGTATGTATGTATGTATGTATGTATGTGTGTGTGTGTGTATATATATATATATATCCAAGATATTGATATTGTTTTTACTCAACAGTTCAATAAACGATAAGTTCATTTTGAGTAACATTTTAGACTTAATATTGCCAATTATTTTGTCTATTTTTGCACCACCACTTAAACGAATCAGGGTTTTTGAGTGAATATGAATGACAGAACAAGATTTATCACCACCTACTGTCATATAGACAGAAAGATTTTGATATAAATGTGACATTTTCTCCTCCCTTTTAGAAGTTGATAAACCTATTTATTTAACTGTCCTAATGATGCATGATTATATGGTTAGTTGCATTTTATTTATTGACATTTAGCATTGCTTTTCAATGACGCATGACCTGCGACCCAAAACAGTCACTCAAAGAGGGTTTGTGTACCTTACAGTGACACATGACTTGTGGATAAACATGTGTGTATGGCACAGAGGAAGAGTTTACTGGAGGTAAATGTTTAAAAAATAGATTCTACCAGGAGTTTCTCGCACACATGATTTTAAAACACACAGGAGCTCTCTGACATTAGATCAAAGAGAGAATAGCAGAGGTGTGGAGGGTGTGTGTGTGTGTGTGTGTGTGTGCGCGTGTGTGGGGATTACAACATTAGATGAAACTAAGGTGGAAGGGGCCTTTTTCACGCATGTGTGAGTTTGAATGTAGCTCATTCATCGCGGGGCTCAGAGATCCTGCGTAATAATGGGTGATGCTGTAACCGAGTCAGACCAGAATAAAAAGATGGAACGGACAGAAAGAAAAAGAGCAAAGGCAGCGTCTGCCAGACCTTTCATTATATTATTTTCTCCCCGTACCTACATGAAGACGTTCGCTCACCATGCCGTTAACTCCAAACTACAGGGTGTGTGATGATAGACAGAACCGTCATTTTGGCAGTTTAGACTAAACAGTTCTGATGAATGTATTGGTGGAAGCTAAATGTGGATCTTGTTTCCCGCCTTTTCTGCAGCTGGTTTATCTGTGAGTTCTGTGGCTCAAGAAAACGTCTGGGTGTTGGAGTCGTGAAGCAGTGGTTAGCACAAGTGCTTCAGTCCTGTGTTTACTGTCTGTCTTCAACAATATATTGTCTTCTAAGTGAAATAAATCTTATTTTTTTTTAATCTTTATTTTAATCTTTATTTTATTTTATTTTTTTTTATTTTGGGCCTACTTCTATTGATCATACAATTAAGTAATTTTTTAAAATAAAATAAAATATTGGCAAATTCCCCTAAATTAATTTATAAAAAATGAGACCAAAATTTACTGATTTGCTTTCTTATCCTCTAATATTTTTTGTCTCTTCTTTATCAATTTAAAGTGGAAAAATCAATGTATTTTTTAAATAAAATAAAATATCTCCCCACTTTTTATTGATAGAGAGAAGACAACAAATTATTTTATTTTATTTTTATATTTTGGGGCTACTTCTATTGATTATGCAATTGATTTTTAAATAAAATAAAATATAGGCAATTTTCATTTAATTTCATTTTGACTTTTATTGGTTGTACAAATGTTTATATTATAATATATAAACATTTGTACAACCAATAAAAGTAGCCAAAGGGTCCCCAAATGAAAATTGCCAATATTTTATAAAAAAAAAAAATGTAATATATTTTTTTATTTTATTTAAAAAAAAAAAAAAATATATATATATATATATATTTTCCACTTTATATATATATATATATATATATATATATATTAAAATAAAACCCACAAAATGTAAACAATTAATAAATAAAATGAGATTATAAAATAAAAGATTTGCCCACTTTTTATCGAGTGTGGAGACTTTTTTTTTTTTTTTTTTTTTTTTTACATTTATTTATTTATGTTGGGACCTTTTGGCTACTTCTGTTGATAGTATTTGAGTTATTAACTCATTTCAAAATTAAATAAAATCTTGCCAAAAAATCTCCCCAAAATTAAAAATAAAATATATTATAATAAATAAATAAAAAATTTGATTGAAATTGACTGATCTGCCCTTGCCCAAAAATAAAATCTAGCTGGAATGTCCATGACCATTTTACATGGGGATAGTGTATGTGTCTGTGCATAATATTATAGGTGTAGATTTTTATACCCCCTTTGTAGGGTGGGCTTGAGGGCGGACAGTTCACTGTCTCTGAAAGAAGATAGATGAGCCATCACATCAGTCATCACCCAGTTTAACATGCCGCCCCCAGTCCTGCTGGGGGCCTGTCAGTGAGGCCTCCCCAATCGCTCCCTTCACTTCTGTCTTTCTCTTCACCCTTAAAGCTTTCCTCCATTACTCTCCTCTTCTTCCACCTTGATTCTATTCTATTCCCTTCCCCATATCCCCTCTTTTTGCCTTCCTGCTGTGTGACTGCATAATAAACTCAGGTAGCGGCCCTTCCTGCAGACAAATGAAGCCAAAGGTTCCTCCCTGTCAGAGAGGGGAGTATGATTTCAAACGCACAGACAGGCGTCACTTCCAGTCTTTATCCGTAATTCGTTCTGCTGCAGCGCACAGACCGAGAGGCCTGATGAGGAGGAGGCGCTGTGCTGTTCTGCTCGGCGTCCCAGTAAATTCGGCACTGTGGAGGTGAATATGGAATAGGGGCCTCCGCCGGGAGCCCTTGATGGTACAGAAGAGATTAAAATCACAGGGAGATTTTTCTTTTTGGCCTAAAGCAGTTTTTAGGCCCTGATAAGCATTTGGTTTAATAAAGTGGCCCCTGAAAATTATTTAGACACTTAAGGCACACTTCAAAACGGATGAATGCCATTGTATTAGGTAACAAAATATCAAACCAAGTGGAATTTAATTATAAGAAAGATGGCACAAGCACACTTGGAAAAATATTTGACAAAAAGTTTGTTAGGTATTAAATGATTAAAAAATAGATATACTGTTCAAGATGACTTTCTGGTTGTGAAATGTTAGTCGATCATGTCCATGGTAAATGTGACCTGTAGTTACTCGACTAGGACACTTGTGAGGAATTAAAGGGGACTGATTTTATCCACTAAAAATGACAAGGTACCAGTTTATTATAAGTAAAAAAGGATAAGGAAAGATTTTGTCATTTAATGACTTAATTCATACATTTTTTTATGTGTCCTTAATTCTTTTTGAGGCTTCTGTACTGTTGGGTTAAGTTTTTGAGGTTAATTTGAGGTGCAATTTTTATTATTATTATTTTTTTTAATTTTTATTTTATTTATTTTATTGACCAAAGAAAGACTGACAGGGCATATTGTTGCTCATCTGCTTGAAAATTTATATTGTTTAATTTTTGGGTGAACTCTCCTACGCAGTTGATGCAGTGAACGCAGTGCAGAGCTTCCATGTTCTACGTGAAAACGGAAAATTACTTCTAAAAGTAATGCATTACAATATTGTGTTACTCCCTAAAAAAGTAACTAATTGCATTACTTAGTTACTTCTTATGAAAAGTAATGTGTTACATTACTTTTGCTTTACTTTTTCTCACCTGGGCTGGGTTTGCTTGTTTGTTTCTTAATAACAACAAAAAAGTTATATTTTTGGCAAATGTTAAGGCCCTTTCACACCAAAAGTGAAATGAATAGCCTCAGGCTGAAGAAATGCATATTTACGCCTGTACAGTAGAGGGCGCAGCTCAAATAAACCTTTAAGCTGTGCTGGCATTCTGGATTAAAGAAGAATAGGAATCTAATCTAAAGTAATTTTTGCTTAGTAGTGTGGTTGAATTAGATCATTGGCAGTTAACAGTAGATTAAATACATAAAGTATATTTTTGTAATTTAATATAGTTAATTATTACAGGTTTGCGTAAAATTCTGAGATTGCATTTTTTTCATTTTGAGGAATACTCAATGTTTTTGTGCAAGTGAGATGAGTAAATGCATGTTCACATTTAGTCTAGAACTACAATAACCACCATGTTCACACAGCACTTTATTTCTCTCAACATGGGACAGGAGAGCTGTCAGTCAATAAATGTGAAAAAATAACTTAGATATTTTGTAATGCATTACTTTACTAGTTACTTGAAAAAGTAATCTGATTACGTAACTCAAGTTACTTGTAATGCGTTACCCCCAACACTGGTCTTTACTACTTTTCTGGACTTTGAATGTGGTAATTTCATTGCTTTCTATTGGGGATAAAAAAAAAAACCTCTCTGTTTTTTTCATCAAAAATTTCTTAATTTGTGTTACAAAGATGAACGAAGGTCTTACGGGTGTGGAACGAGAAGAGGGCGAGTAATTAATGACAAATTTAATTTTTGGTTGAACTAACCCTTTAACACATTTCCAGGTGTGAAGGGAATTGAAGCACAATAGACTATAGACTAGTCTTTAATTTGCATCAAAACAGAACCAGTTTTTATTTTTTTTAAATGTATTTTGTTTGAAATAGTTCCTTTCTTTCTTCCTTCCTTCCTTCCTTCCAGCCCGCCATTCTCTGTCTCTCTCCGGCTCCGGATGTGCTGGGGAATACAGATGTGTCTCGAAGTCCTGATTGTGATCACGTTGTAGCTGGTGCAACGCTATCTGCCCAAAAACCTGTGAATTGATAATCCTCCTTTTTATTACAAAGCCCAGGCCAGCTACATGTAATCATTTATACTTGCTGCTATCTCTCTAGAACAATACATCAGCTTGCTTCATGAAAGATGGTGCATGCACAAGCTCTTTTTCAAACCCTGCCCCCTCCATTTTTTTTTGGTGAAAAAAGAAATAACCACCATGGATAACCAGGGGACGACAGACAGCTACATTTTAACAGAGCGTATGAATTTGCGTTCTGTCGTGTAATTAAGGCGAGAGAGGGATTTCCTACAAAACAACGACTAGCTTAACAAGCATGTTTAGTCAGCTATCGTTTACCATGCCAACACAGCAGTGTGCAAACAAGCCGACGACTCTGCTGTCCCCCCACTGATCCCAGCATGCTTGGGGAAAAGGAGGGAGGGAAATGAATGGAGAGAGAGGCAGAAAGTAATGTGAAACGGAGTGATAATGGATCAAGGAACAGAAAAGAGGATTTTAAAAAGAAGGTGGCGGGGGTTTGCTTAGTGACTCCGTCTGATAAACCGTCTGTACCTATTGCGTACCGCATTGGGAGCCGTTCAAACAGGCGGCGGCGAGTTAAATCACATGAAACAGGTGATTACACTTGGGCTTGAGAAGCGTTTCAGACTCTGACTTGGAGACAGTATTGGCTCTGACACCTTCAAGAACATGGAATTGTCAATGATATTGAATTCCAATGGACTTTCAGAAGGTTCTTTGCCGCCCAATGTCACAGGGCCGTCACGAGAGACGGGATTGATTTTGTCATGCATACAGCCCTGCTATAAAGTACTGATACTCTTTGAAGGTAAATGCTTCGAGCAAGGACTCTACTTATTCATGGTCCTTTTTAGATGAAATGTTTGTAAAAAAAAACAACAGTGTTGCTAACTTCTTTATTGCTCTTTAGTGTGCTGCGTTCCACATTGTGTAAGCTATAATGCCGTATGATTTCCATGATTTGAAAAATGTGGACAAAGTCATAAAAATGGAATTTACTGTATATCGCGGAATGTTACGGAATTTGACAAAATTAAACACTAAAAGTATTCTTGTTGCTTCATAACATTAAGGTTGAACCACTGAAGTCACATTAACTGTTTTAAATATGTCTTTAGTACCTTTCTGGGCATCTGAAAGTGTTAATTATCTTGCTGGCAATGGAGGACTCACTGAGCCATCAGATTTTATCAAAAATATCTTAATTTGTGTTCCGAAGATGAATGAAGGTCTTACGGGTGTGGAGCGACATGACGGTGAGTTATTAATGACAGAATTTTAATTTTTGGGTGAACTAACCCTTTAAAATAAAGTGTAACCCTAAACCTCCTTTGTTCAGCACTTTGTTTGCAAAAAAAGTCTTCATTAGATTACATTTTAAAAGATGAATTAGTTGAAGTTTTATAAATTCATACCACCATTTTTGTAATAATTGTGTATTAAATCATAAAACACAGAATCCTGAAAAATTAAAATATTCAAACTGAATCTGGAAAAATTAAAAAAATTTGGGAACAAATCAAACTACAGTTCCTATAGGGCCCTAAAAATGGGCAACGTCAGCCAGAGGACGTTTTGATTCCCTCATATGTGTGTGCGACAGTTTGTGCATTTCTGCTTTTGTCTGAACTTGTTTATGTGCGTACGTGCGTGTGTGTGGCATCCGTGGAGGCCGTCCTCCCCTCTCGGAGTGACCCTGTGTTCGGGGGGCTTATCTCTGTGCTGTTTCACATTATTGATAGCCTGTGTGGGTATTGACAGGGGCATGTGGGGCGGAGGAGCGAATCCAGACTTTGATATGACATATTGTGCATCTCAGCAGCTCTCATAAATAATTCTGACACGTTTTTGTATGCATGGGAAGGTCTGTGATTCGGCCTCCCCATAAAAATAAACTTCTATTATGGAATGTATTTGTCAAGTGGGTGTTTGATGGATGGGGCGGCGTTTAGTGCATGGCAGGTGGAAGGCTCACAGACGCACTACCTTCTGGGGAGGATTTGCCTGGGCCGAGCTGCTATAATTATTCAGTATGAGACGACATCACACACACACACACATATACACACACTGCACCTGTATTCTCATCTTCTTATTCCACAACTGCATTATCTGCAACTGCTGCATGACGACATAGAGGGACTTAAAGAATGAAGGGATTCAGAGAGAGAGAGAGAGAGAAGGAGAGAGACACAGAGAACATAAATCAAAGGAGAAACTTTCTCTGAATAATGCAGGAGGCTTGTACTGTATCTGGGTTGCATTATGGATTATTATCGGTAAAAGAGAAAAAAAGACGGAGTGACAGAAAGACAGAGAATCTATCACCCCTGAAGTGGTGCTCTGTGATGATATTGAGATTTCAGTACGTAGGAAGGACAAGGATCTTGTTTTGTGGGGTGACTTTCAAACTCTCATATTCCCAGCAGGCATAGTGGTTCAACTGTTTGCTGGTAATGCCGCACAGCAATCATTCTTATTACTTGTAAAGGTGTCTTATTCTACACTTTGTTAAAATCCACCTATAATGTTAGTGAAGGGTTTTTATTAGCACCAAAAACAAGTTTTACATACAGTTTGCAACAAAAAGAGCTGATACCTTAAAGGATTAGTTCACACTTCACTTCAGAATAAAAATTTCCTGATAATTTACTCACCACCATGTCATCCATGATGCTTTTGTCTTTCCTTCTTCAGTCGAAAAGAAATTAAGGTTTTTGAGGAAACCATTCCAGGATTTTTCTCCATATAGTGGACTTCACCAGTGTATGAGTTGAAGGTCCAAATTGCAGATTCAGTGCAGCTTCAAAGGGCTCTACATGATCCTAGCCGAGGAATAAGGGTCTTGTTTTGCGAAAAGATCGGTCATTTTCTAAAAAAATAAATAAAAATGTATGTACTTTTTAACCACAAATGCTTGTCCTCAACAAATTTTGTCCTCAAAGTTGATGTTGATTTGAGCGAGTTCGACAAGGGCCAAATTGTGATGGCTAGACAACTGGATCAGACCATCTCCTTAACTGCAGCTCTTGTGGGGTGTTCCTGGTCTGCAGTGCTCAGTATCTATCAAAAGTGGTCCAAGGAAGGAACAGTGGTGAACCGGCGACAGGGTCATGGGCGGCCAAGGCTCATTGATGCATGTGGGGAGCGAAGGCTGGCCCGTGTGGTCCGATCCAACAGACGAGCTACTGTAGCTCAAATTGCTCAAGAAGTTAATGCTGGTTCTGATAGAAAGGTGTCAGAATACACAGTGCAGCGGTGTGTTGCGTATGGGGCTGCATAGCCGCAGACCAGTCAGGGTGCCCATGTTGACCCCTGTCCACTGCCGAGAGAACAAACATGTCCGATCAATGGAGGCTCCACCTCGCAACTTACAGGACTTAAAGGATCCGCTGCTAACATCTTGGTGCCAGATACCACAGCACACCTTCAGGGGTCTAGTGGAGTCCATGCCTTGACGGGTCAGGGCTGTTTTGGGAGCAAAAGCGGACCAACACAATATTAGGAAGGTGGTCATAATGTTATGCCTGATTGGTGTGTGTGTGTGTGTGTGTGTGTGTGTGTGTGTGTATGTGTATATATATACACTACCAGTCAAAAGTTTGGAATCGGTAAGATTTTTAATGTTTTTAAAAGAAGTTTCGTCTGCTCACCAAGGCTGCATTTATTTAATTAAAATACAGTAAAAACAATAATACTGTGAAATATTATTACTATTTAAAATAACTGTTTTCTGTTTGAATATATTTTATAAAGTAATTTATTCCTGTGATCAAAGCTGAATTTTCAGCATCATTACATCATTATCATATTAGAATGATTTCTGAAGGATCATGTGACACTGAAGACTGGAGTAATGATGCTGAAAATTCAGCTTTGATCACAGGAATAAATTACTTTATAAAATATATTCAAACAGAAAACAGTTATTTTAAATTGTAATAATATTTCACAATATTACTGTTTTTACTGTATTACTGTATTATTAAATAAATGCAACCTTGGTGAGCAGACGAAACTTCTTTTAAAAACATTAAAAATCTTACCGTGTCCAAACTTTTGACTGGTGTGTGTATATATATATATATATTAAAATAATGGTTTGTTTTTATGTAGCTTAGTTTACTGAATGCACTGGAAGGGAGTTTTGCTTTGAATGTTGTAGTAAATCTATATAGAAGATTGAATGCTTTTATTTCAAATGAGCAGGAAAATCATATTTCCTATGGTAAATAATTCTTATTTATTATACTTATTATAACTGTATATGAATGCAAGCAAAAACTAAACACACATTTAATAAATCCTTTGACGATAGCACAGAAAATTAGAATGCCATGAGTCAACAATAAAACAATAAAACAGGCCTACCATGACAGAACTGTCACGCTCACAGCCACTTAACTCAGACATACAGAATGCCCATTTACATAATAGATTATGTCTTTGTTGAGATGCGTTGCAGCTGCATTCATAATGTATTGCACTCACGGGCATCTAGTGTGTCTGCCTGGTGTGTTGAGGGCACTGAGTGAGTCTTGTGATGCTCAAGCGCAAGCCTCATGGGGGTTTTCTCTGAAATCACAGCAAAAGAGCACTAGACAAATCTAAATTGGCAGTTTGCATACATTTATATTGTCTGATGGCTCTGTGTAAGTGTAGCTTGCAAAAAATGGCATCTGATGTCAAGTTCTGAGACGTCGCAGTCCAAACAAGCACAGTGCGGCATAAGTGGGGGTTAAATTGTGCCATAACAGCATCTTTAATTAAACTTTAATTTTAAAACAATGTAATTTTTTTTGTTAGTCCACTCTATCCATGTGTGCTTCAGTCCAGTTTTTGTTTGATGCACATATTCTGTACTTGCTCATAAAAACTTTAAGTTAATTATATAATATAATATATAATAAAAATAATGAGAATATCACCCAGTTCATTCAACCTTAAAGGGTTAGTTCACCCAAAAATGAAAATTATGTCACTAATTACTCACCCTCATGTCAGGCACAGTAAGGCCTGCATCGCCAGCAATAACACTCGCTTTTTCAATGCCCAGAAAGCTACTAAAAACATATTTAAAACATATTTAATTCATGTGACTACAGTGGTTCAACCTTAATATTATAAAGCGACTAGAATACTTTTTGTGCGCCAAAAATAACAAAATAGCGGCTTTATTCAACAATATGATGGGCAATTTCAAAACACTGCTTCATGAAGCTTCGAAGCTTAACGAATAATTTGTTTCGAATCAGTGGTTCAGAGTGCGTATCAAACTGCCAGAGTCACGAGAACTATTGAAGTTTCAAAACGCTTATGACGTAATGAAGATTCGAGACAAATGATTCGTAAAGCTTCGAAGCTTCATAAAGCAGTGTTTTGAAATTGCCCATTACTAGATATTATGGAGTAAAGTCACTATTTTGTTATTTTTGGCGCACAAAAAGTATTCTCGTTGCTTTATAATATTAAGGTTGAACCACTGTAGTCACATAAACTATTTTAAATATGTTTTTAGTAGCTTTATGGGCATTGAAAAAGGGAGTGTTATTGCTGGCGATGGAGGCCTCACTGAGCCATCGGATTTTATCAAAAATATATTCATTTGCATTCCGAAGATGAACGAAGGTCTTATGTGTGGAACGACATGAGGGTGAGTAATTAATGACACAATTTTCATTTTTGGGTGAACTAACCCTTCAAGATAGGAAACATCCCCTTTCTTGCACTAGGAAATGAAAACCGTAGCTGCATAACAAAACAGAAGTCACAAAGATCAAAGGAGGCCCTTAAACTAATCCATCTATCATAAAATCCTGTGCATTATTCTTCAAGGTCATTTCTGCTTAGGAGTCAGGCATCAGACATCATGACAAACTGACAGGGAGGTTCAACATTATTTTGGCCGAATTCTAAGACAGCATTGCATGTATCCTAATTCAAAATGGTGGAAAACGCCAAATAAATCTTGATTACAAAATGAAAGTATTATTGAAATAGTTCAATGTCATTTAATATTGATTATCAATAATGCCATTTTCATTTGTGTTAAGTAGTTTTATGCTTATGAGAATACCGTGTGTTAGCTTAGCAACATGCAAACATCAGTCTCATGCAGAGCTGCTGTCTATGAGAGCTTTCAAAAACAGTTACTTACAAGGTTTCACGTCAGTTGTAATGGTATCTTAAAAGGCAGCGAGACAGTTTGCTAGGTTTGGAGCAAAAGCTTTTGTATGTTTGCATGCAAATCCGTGTGCTTGTGGGGTAAAGTGTTTTACAAGAGTGGGCGTCTGGGTCAGTTTGTTGTACACATTCAGGTGGGTGTGACACCTGTTCGCCTGCTCTCTCGTTCTGTCTCCAGAACATCTGTTTAGACCCAGGCTACAGGACCTCTGAGAGCACACCAGGTTTCTTTCAAAGCTCACGGCGAGCCATTGACTGGATGCTGCCGCCCACAAAACCAGCTCCTCTGGCATGAGTCCATCTGCCGTGTTCTGTACACCCTCTGGAACTGTACAAAGTGTCAATAAGTCTCAAAAGTGTCAGAAACTACAGCATCTTGCAATTTGTTTCAAGAATTTGTGTGCGAGTGCGTTTTGTGTGTGTGATTGTGTCCCAAAATTTTGGGTCCGTTCACACAGGATGCGTTTGTTTTCTGTTTGTTATTTTTAAATAGCTGGTCTATATAATCATTTGGCTGATGCATTGTCTCTCGTTTTTTTTCGGCACAGTATTATACTACAGAATACCCTTGAGGGGCCTTCATCTCCTGAAATGCTCTCACATCAAGTCAATGCTCAGTGTCAGTCTACCTCAGCTAGCAGCTCTCTGATTGCTATCGTTCCTGAAGGCTGTTTAACTATGCACAGCTCCCCTTCTCCATTCACACAGGCAAAAAATGCTTAATCCCCTGTAAGGGTGTCTGTTGCAGCACAGGGTCGGGGTGAACCGCAGGATTTGGTCAATAGGCTTACAATACTATCAGGGACTATTGATTTTGCTGGACCTTAACGCCAGTGCTACGCTAATTGTTTCTTTTACTTGCCTCTAGCTAAGAAAACATTAAAATCACTGCTCATGAATTTTAAATCCTCCCCCCGGCTCGCAGTGGTGTTGAAGTTCACGTGAGAACCCCGGGACATGCGGGCAGCGTGTGTGTTTGTGTGAGTATTTGTGCACTGAATGCATTGAAGGTTGATGGGTGGTCAGTTAATCACATTAAGATTATGTTTTACATAAGAACATATTAGCATCGTAGAATATTTTAAAAATATTAGTCTGCGTAGTCATGTTCCTCTGCATCATACAGACAAATATATGATCTTTCTTCTCTTGAAACACTAAGACTCTAGAGATGCTACCTGCCTGAGGTAGACATTTTCAGAAAACCTGGGTTAAACAAAGAAAAATATGCTTATAAAACCTCTATGCTTTCTTTGAACTTTGCAGAACCTGCTAAGCAGCATTGCAGGACTCTGCCGTGACCTGCACTGACCTTCATGCAGTCACAGAATGCTCTATTATGCTTACTTCTGCTGGGCCATGACATTTTGAGCTTGTTGCATATCAATTGTTTAAAATCAGGACATAACCACAACTGGATTGCATAACTGGATGCATGCGAGATCATTAAAAATGTAAAGAAGTCAATGTTCATGGTGATAGCATACATTTTTTAAGAACATCATGATGTTTAATTACATTAATAGCTAATGTGTTTTGTACTAATTTTCTGTCTGAATTTATGAGACTGTGTATTCAGTATACAGTGTTTCCCCACAGGATTCTCATGCAAACTGTGTCGCGCTTCACTCTGAAATAGGGCTGGGCGATAACGCTACGTTACGATAACGATAATTATCGCGATATAATTTTCCTTGATAAAACATAGAGTTTGATAAATGTTTGATGTTATGAAGTATCATATCTTGGTTAATTTGAATAAAACTCAAACATAGTTGAAATGAATATGAAAATGAGGTCGTTACAATTTTTACAGATGTTACTGTTTTTGTTAATGAACATAAATTTACACCTGCATCCTAACTAAAGTTACTGTCAAATGTGCATTTCTAAGAGACAAAACATTTAATATTATTAAAGTTAGTTTACCCAAAAATGATATTTCTGTCATTAATTACTGACCCTCATGTCGTTACACACCTGTAAGGCCTTCGTTCGTCTTCGGAACACAAATTAAGATACTTTTGATGAAATCCAAGAGGTTTTTTTTTTTATCCCCCATAGAGAGCAACACAATTACCGTCATTCAAGGTCCAGAAAAGTAGTAAAGACATTGTTAAAATAGTCAACGTGACTACACTGGTTCAACCTTAATGTTATGAAGCGACGAGAATACTTTTTGTACGCAAAAACAAAACAAAAATAATGACTTTCAACAATCAACAATCTCTTCTCTACCCTGTCAGTCTCGTACGCAGTTGACACAGTGCAGCACTTCTGTTTTTATGTCCGAATGCCAGCTCAGTATTGGCCGGCTCCTGCATCAGCATCACGTCACACGTCAGCATCACACGTCATGGTGCTCACGTCGGCCAATACTGAGCCGTACGTAAACACGGAAGCGCTGCACTGTGTCAACTGTGTAGGAGACTGATTCTCGTCGCTTCTCGTCACTTCATAACATTAAGGTTGAATCACTGTAGTCACATGGAACATTTTAACGATGTCTTTTTATAGCTTTCTGGATCTTGAATGACGGTAATTACGTTGCTTTCAATGGGGGATAAAAAATACCTTTTGGATTTCATCAAAAATATCTTAATTTGTGTTCTGAAGAAATTACTTTTTCTATTAAGATATTTATTTTGCTAAGGAAAAATTACTGAAAAAATGTAAAGAATTAAAAAATGTGAAGTGTTTGTCATGTTCTGACGAAAAAAGAGTAGTTTAAAACCACAATTAACCGCCTGATTTCTACATCCTTTACTTGGGAGCAAAAATCTGCCTTTAAACTTGAAAGAATTTGACATTTATCATGATAATTATCGTTATCGAATGATATGAAAATTTTTATTGTGATATTTTTTTTTTTTTTTGGCCATATCGCCCAGCCCTACTCTGAAACCACACAGACAACAGGGTATATAGTTATTTTATTAAATCACAGCCTTACACGATTTGATAAACACATCAAGCCATACTGCAGTGATGTTAGTTTGAATGACAGATGGCAAAGCAATGGTGCAGAACGTTAGATATCTTTTGTTATTATCAGAAGTGTAAAAATATTTTCAGTTCATTATGAAACTGTTGGGGGGACAGATGACAATGTGGAGGGCTGCCACATTCTAGGTAATTAATGTGGAAAACATATATATGATATACCATATTTAGTGCTATATTTATAGTATAGTATAGTACGTACAGTATGTCACCAGTTATTAAAGGGAAGTTTAATGCTTAACTTTTTCTTCAAACTTTTTAATGCCAAGAATAATACAAATACAGTATGATAATGAAATGTGAGGGACCCACATCCTAAAATATAAAGGCTGCTACATATTTATTTGTATTTAAATGAAATAGACTTGAAATGAAATTTAAAAAATTTAAAAAACAAATACGTACATTTTTACTGTCAAATTATTATTATTATTATTTTAATCATTGAGTATAGTGCAGTAGGTATTATATTGTATACTGTCTTATTATTACAGCATATTATATTGGCCAAGCAATGTATATAAAAGCAATATCACACAATTGAATTACCTGAGGCCAAACAGCACTCTTGCTCTTGTTGTTGTTTTAGTATAGTGTAGCATAGCATAGCAAAACTGTTCAAAAACTTTATACATTAATGCTTGAGCTTGCATTATAGTTAAACCAGGAGTGAACTCTGTGTGTGTGTGTGTGTGTTTGTATGATGGAGGACACTCAGACTTTCTCATCCAGTTCACATTTGTTCCAATCAATTATTCAAGCAGACAGCCAATTACAAATGAGAGGATTTGAGTGGCTGAATCCAGCTCTCCAAAGGACTGCATTCGAGAAGTCTACCAATGACTAATCGTAGCAATTAATTTGCTATTGAACACAAGAGGTGTTTCCTCTCTCCTCTACCATTAAACAGCATCGAACACAACCTTGCTCCCATTAAAAGCCAACGGAAAACTCCAACATCACAGCAAATACCTCATCAGGTCTCAACGGCCCAACCAAAAGAGTTTTTAATTGTGTTTTTGATCTCTCTGATTTCGTGTGATGCTTTGTCCCACCCTGGTTTGAGCCACAATTATTCTTTGTCATTTGAGTAGTATTATTTTCAGGTAGGAGTTAATGCACAGCAAAAAATAAAAGACCTCTGATTTATTCATGCCATCGCACATAGAGGAATTACAGTGGATTTTTTTCTCCTCCATTGATCAATCCCACAATCCGCTGTCTGCTGTTTGATGGGTAGATTGACATGTGAGTAATTTATCTGTCTCCCATGACTGACAGACTATAATGGAACTGCATCTAAGAGTGCTGTTACCTCTCTGAATAATTTCCAATTTACCACTCATCAGCGACACACTCAAAAGACATGGAGCGAGAGACAGCGATGACGGAAAAAATAGATTTATCACCTCAATTACTGATGGGTTCTATTGCGGCTCTGAAGATACGTTTTAAATTTTGACGGCCCTGAAAGATTCAGAGACACGTTTCAAAAGGGACTACTCCCAATCAAAACAATGTCTGAGGACATGAAGCGCCTTGCAAGGATGGGCGACACTTCAAGTAGGACGTAATGGATGCACGGATTGTGTGTATATATATATATATATATATATATATTCAATTTAAAGGGGTAGTTCTCCCAAAAATGAAAATGTCATCATTTACTCACCCTCATGTCGTTCCCAACCATACTTTCTTTTTTCAGTTGAACACCACAGAATATATTAGGAAGAATGTTGGGGTCCAATGGGGACCCCATTGAATTACATTGCATGGACGAAAATACAGAGACATTTTCAAAATATCTTCTTTTGTGTCCCACAGAAGAAAGAAATTCATACAGGCTTGGAATGATGTGTGACAACAACAGTGTGACACTGTCTCTTTAAATCATGTAGGATAAACCGGGGCTAGCTGGCATACAGTGAAGTTATCAAAAGCACTATATTTCAGTACTATACGGTATTCTGTCAGAATTCCAAATATACAAATGTGTCCTTTCTCTGGCAGTGGATTTATATGAATTAATTTTGTTTCATAATTATTTTAGGTTACAGTTTATATCAATGTCCACTTTAGACATTCTACTAACTATAAGTAACTTTGCAACTACATGTCAACTAACTCTCATTAAAGCATTAGTAGACTGTTAGGTTAGTGTTAGGGCTCATATTAGTAGAATAAGTTGACATGTAGTTGCAAAGTTGTTTCGTAGAATGTCTGTTGGGTGACCGTCAAAATAAAGTGTTAGCAGATATTAAGCAGACAGTCTACTAATACTCTGTTGATTGGTAGTTGACGTGTAGTTGCAAAGTTACTTAGTTAATAGAATGTGTTAAGTAAAAAAAAAAAGTTTAAATGTATCTAAAAGGCTTTAACAGGATTATAATATGGGTCCTTGAATGCTATAATTTAAACATTAATTTATCCACTAACCATTCAGAAATGTCCAGTTACATTCTAAAAGTTATAGCTTCTTCCTGAGTGTCTCCATAAGTGTCCAACTCCAGTTTAAACAATGTAAAGCTGAACACCGTTACTGACAATCGTCATTTTGGCTGTGTGAGATTCTCCAGCTTTGTTGTTGTTGAGCAACCGATGCGTGAGCTGTTAAAGTTCCACCCTCTTCTGGAAACACACAAAAAGGGTATTTTGAGCTGAAACTTCAGACACATTCTGGGGACACCAGAGACTTATATTACATCTTGTGAAAAGGGGCATAATAGGTCGTCTTTAAACATTGTTTGGCAGAGTCCATTATGACAACTTACCCCATATATAGTGTTGATATATGTTTGAAGAACTGTATCTTTTTTTCCCAGGCCATAATGGTGGAATTATTCAGTATTTTTTAGCCATGACTTTAAGCTAAAATTGACTGTCAAAAAATAATCCTGCCCTGAGAAGGTGACTACTAGTCTCGGCCTCTTCTATCATGTTGCAGTTCCTTCTGATGTTTTTACTTGCTCTTGACGAGTGAATTTGGACCCTGTATGCAGCCCAGTGGACTATCCTGTACAAATCCTTTATATTTCGGTATTGTAGGTCTTTCTCTCTCCTTCTTTTCTCTCTTGTGGTCGGGATCAGTCCACGCCAATGATGGAGTGGAGAGGTAGGGCCGAACAGACGGGACAGCTTGCTCAAACCCAAGGTGCTCAATCACTCTTTCCCACTTCCCTCCATTCATTTATATACCTCCACAAGACCATATTCCCCCTTTCCCCTTGCCCCTGGTCATTATTACATGCACCTGAGAAGGGTAATAGCATTCAGGTTCAATGCCTGCTATGTTTGTACAGCATGTGAATGTGCACAAACTGAATTCCTTTCAAAATATGCCATAATGTGTCCCATTCACATTAAAGCCTAATGGTTAAATGCATCCGTGAGGTGAAGTCACATATGAAAGGCATGTTTTAAGAGGTTTAAAGAAACATTAAAAATCTGTCTACTCATGTGCTGTCTTCAAGCACACAAGAAGACATCTTTTTCATACAAGAACACTATAGTGACTAAGGGCTATCAAACTTCAAAAAGGTCATCCATACAACTTGAAGTCACATGATAACTTTCAAAGAAAATGAAATCAAATGTAAAACTGGTGCGCTGATGCATCATACCAATTCTGACTTAATTGACCAAATATGAGGGGTTTGAAGATTTTCTTTAAATAACAACAGAAGTTTCAGTCTGTTTTTCCTCAATAAGTGCACTATCCCTTCTACATAGTGTTTGGTGTAATGGTGTGTAGTATCAATGCTAACTATTTGTAAGTATCTGAAGCATTTTCTTCACAGTTTCATCCTTTCAGATTCCTCGGCAGCTGCTGTTCAGCGTTTGACAAACAAATAAGAGGCTGCTGCTGTAAGCCGAACACTTGATGACAATGATTCCTGGTAAAGGTTTCGAAGCTGTGTTTTGATCCAATGCTCCAGTGGGAATCAGAGAGTTTCCATTAGCCTGTTCTGCCTGCGTGTTTCACGGCTGGTTATCTGGCTGGGGCTGACATGCGTTGAGCCACGGCGCTGGCGTTTGAGGCCTTTCTGCCTGTTCACCTCCCTGAGTTGACATTGAAGGGAAAAGTAGCACCCGGGTACGTCTGAACCCTCATCAGTATGCCATATGCCAGTTTAGGCTGAATGTACACATAAGCTACAGTGGTTTTGCTTTGATTCAGCGCACAGAGGAAAATAGCAGATCGACCGTACATTTCCTCGTCTGTCCACTGATGAGATCTGATTCTTGATGAAAGAGAAATCATTTAGCATTTCTTTTGTCTCTCTTGGGTTTGAAAATAGGACACAGCCCGCAGCTGCGGTCTCTTCTGTATTTCACTCTTTAAATCCAACAATGCAGCGAGTGGATGATACACAAAACGATTAGATCGAAATAAAGAGGGGCTGAGTGTTGTACTCAGTTGTACCCCACAATAAGAATCGGACAATCCCCTTTGCATGCGAGTGTGCCGTGGTACCCATCTCTCCCTCTCCACCTCCTCCATATCCACTTTTATTCATATTCCTGAGTTCAACCTTGCGGTATTCAATCATTTTGATTAAAAGACCGATTTCTTATAGAAGTGGGCAGAGTTGGGAGCGGTGGAGCCAATGGCATTTGAGGATTCATATATTTTCATAAACTTTTAACAATGTCAATGAGACATGTCTTCAATCTTGGCTGCGCAACAGCAGGGCACTCAATCTTTCTTTAGCTTTCGACAGAAAATTTGAATACCAGCATAGGGTTATTAATGTGACAGTTCACATAGAGAGCTTCATGGGGATTCACCAGCTTTTTATTATTTCTCTCTCTCTCTTTCTTTGTCTCTCTCGCACTCACGCTTGCTCTTTGTGAAAGAATGAAAAGTTTTAAAACATAAGAAAGTGACAAGTTGGGAATGTAAAACCATGGACATTTGCAAGCTCAACTGAGCTTAAGACATACATTTAAATTAACCCCTAATTCTTTTGTCATTTCGAGCAAGCTCAGAGCTGGAATATTAATTTCTGTTGCTTATATTACCTTGTCCTACTGGCTATGCTAGAAAAACCACGTTCAGTTCGCATTCGTTTACTGTTTGCCATTTTGTAATGTACAGTATTTTTATAACTCAATACTATTGTGGCATATTTCCGGTTGAATGCAGATTCATTTGTATAGCTGCGAAAAAATAACTGATATTAGCTCTGTGGCAACATTGATTCTTTTCTTTCTATTTTTTGTGCTCTTTTTCACTCAGAGTGTCTTACCCTACAAGAAGGAAGCAGAACAAAATAATGCAGTTTACATTCTCATTCCATATGTTTAACTGATTTAGAAATATGTCTATGTCCTGGCATTGCGGGAGCAAAAACAATAACTAGTTTAGTTTAACTTTGACAAGAGTGTGTATACACTTACAATCAATGACCCAATAGGTATGGCCTAATACATAAATTTCCATTTATTTTCTTGGCATATGCTTTCTTACCAAAGTGACTTACTGTAGAGTAAAATGCTTATGTTGTGTTTGGGACTGAACGAACAGGAGCAATTAAGTAGCATGCAAGGAAGTGCCAATATCAATGCAGTATCAATACGATTGCAGTGCTATTAGTAAAGTAAGATACGTGATTTTGACTGAGTCCCCCCCCCCACACACACACACTTGTTTAGGGCTGCTTTTCATGTTGGTGCGATTGATTAAAAAACCAACAATTGTAACTGAAAAGAGTTGGGTTGTACAAAAAAGTTTGACTCAAACTCAAAGTCCAACCCCTTACTCTACCTCTAATTGTCTATAGATAAAAAAACCAACCAAACAAAAAAAAACTGTAAACATTATACAGTGTCGTTCAAAAGTATGGAGTTGCTAAGATATTTAGTTACACTTTCAATAGTGCATTTTAGACATTCTACTAACTAAGTAACTTTGCAACTACATGTCAGTTAACTCTCTTTGGAGTATTAGTAGACTGTTAGGTTAGAGTTCGTAGAATAAGTTGATGTACTTGCAAAGTTACTTGGGGGACCATGTGTTAGCAGATATTAAGCAGACAGTCTAATAATACTGTTAGTTGACATGTAGATGCAAAGTTACTTGTAGTTAGTAGAATGTCTAAAGTGGGCCACCGAAATAGTGTCAACAATTTTTTTTTTTCAAATGTTTTTAAAAAAATCAATGAAAAATTTATGTGAATAAAAGCCTAAATTCAATCTGTTCATCATATAACCAGTCTCTTTAGAGAATTTGGACTAAATCGCTTGATTCATATGGATTAGTTTTATGATCTCTTTATGAACTTTTTGAATCAACAAAGTGCGTGGACTCTCGATGGAGTTACAGAAATCTCTCAGATTTCATTTAAAATATCTTCATTTATGTTTTGAAGATTAACGAAAGTCTTACGGGTATATAACGAGAAGTGCGTGGGCGGTTGTGCATGTTGAGTGCCCGAGACCCCATTTCACATGACGGCGTGCACAGCATTTTTTGTAACTTTGCACGCGACTCCGCTTCCGAAGATGCACGACTTTAGCCCTATTCGGACGGGACTAGTTTTACAGGGGGACGTTTGAGAAATTTGCGTTTCACAGATGTACTTTGAGATTTTAATCCCTTTTGAATTTGCCATGTCTGTGTTTTTCTCTCACGACCTCTGTAAAAATTCCAGAGCAAATTACCCACTGTTTTTCGGCAAACTCTGTGGTCCTCTGAGAAATCTAATCCCGTCCGAATGCGAATGTCTGTGATTGCTGATGTTGTATTATCCTAATGCTTCAGCTCATATGCTTTTTTGATCTACATGAGCTACCGTATATGCACAAATCTTCCATATACTTTTATTTCTTTTCAATATAGTATCCAACGAAACAATAAATGATAAAATTAACAAATAGAGCCAAATCGTGGAAATTGTGAAGACTGCCCATTTTAATTTAAGTGTCAGGTAAGATTAAGAAAGATAGTCACTTATGTGGGTTTATTATAAACTTGTGAAGTTTGCTTTTATAAAGTTTTAATAATAAATTAAAATTACATCAATAAATAAATTAAAAGATATAAACATCATAAATGATGCATGCAAACACAGCACATGAGCTTTGTAGTTCGTACCGCCCACATCCAGCACACACACACTCCCACCTCTGTGATAAACACGATGTTAGTCCCGTCCGAATCTGTACATGAAATCATATACATCAGGTGAAAATAAATGAAATTCAGACTATTTTTGTCCGAATAGGGCTTTTGAGCCGATTTTGGCTGAGCAGGTACGTCTGCATCTTACCGACACCCAGTTTGCGCTTGTCTAAATTAATTGCTTACATTTACAAAACAAGCCTATAATAGCAGAAATAAGCCTTTTTAATGAAAATAAAGGTCCATGATTAATAAAAATGTTCATGAAATTAAATGAAAATGTTAAATGAAATGAGATATTTAAAAGATTGTTTAATTTAGTTTTTAAAATATGTTCTCACATCCGTATATTTTGTTATAATGTCACAATCTCAAGGTTCACTGGGTTTTACACGATTCTTTGGTTCTTTTGTAGCGTAGGTTAGGTGAAGTGTAATAAAAACAAACATCGTCACATGTGTACCTTACTTCTTCTCACCACTGCTTCCTGATGGTTTAGAGGACAATTACTCCGAGTCAACCCCTCTGGTTTAAAAAAATAGTACAACGGCGAGTGTGTCAAGCATAAACGCTTTGTCCGTTTGGGGAGGAGCATGCGCAGTCAGGTGTCAGGTGAAAGTATAAACAAGGCTTGAGTGATTGGTGACAATTTTTTCATTTTTAGGTGAACTAACCTATTAAGAAGTTTGAAACAGATTCAGTCCCTGAAATTATAGTATGATGTACCAGACTTAGATCCCCAGTATCTTAATGGACTTGTCTGGCTGTGCTGAGTTGGACAGAATCTGGCTGTGGGTCAAAGGCAGAAGCGCAGAGCACCTGGACAGATCGAGAGAGCTCATGGAGGTCAGTACGTACAGACCACACCAGCTGTGGATCAGACAGAGGGGCTATTCGGTTCATCTAGTTAGTGCCATTTTCTATTACAGTGCAACAATGTTTGTTTGTGTTTTCTTATTTTTTTATTTCTGGAGTAATATTGATGTTGTATTTGTTTCTGGGGCTAAAAATCTCCTTCTTCCGAGGATGTAGGTTTGAACGTAGACAGCTTTTTCCTCCCCAGCTCCAGATGACCATGTCCGCTGAGACCACGTTATCGGCCCACCACATCAATCCGCATCTAAGAAACACAACCGGTTTATCCATCTTCTTCCAACCCCCCCTAGACTCTCCACCTTTCTTTCCTTGTCTTCTTTATGTTATACCTCAAATTCAGCAACTTTTTTTCGTTTTTATCTTTTTTTGTGTTCGCTCCTGTTTGTTCCCTCCTGGGCAGTCTCTTTCTTCATCCACCCCTCCTGCTTCCTCCTCTCCCTCTTTCTTCCTGTATCAGTGCATCCTTGTCATAAGAATGAATTGAATTTGTCCCCTTTAGTGCAAACAACAATGGAGTGGGGGAGGCTGCTGGAAAACAAATCGGCATTCCGTCCCTTTTGGGGATGTGGGGAAGGGAAGGGGGGTGAGGGATGCGCGGAGAGTAGGCTGGGGACGGCGGATGAGGAGCAGGTCGGATGGCAGAGTGGCGGCTGTACTCGTTTATTAACATGTCGTCTTCATAGTGCCGGCTGAAAGCAAAGGTGCCGGGCGAATGATACAGACAAATGATGTTAATAATAATAGCTGGCCCCGCGGCGAGAGAACAGTACCTGGGGCCAGCCAAGCAGGAGCTCACACCTGATACTCTCTCTGCCTCTCTTCTTCTGTTTATCCCTCTTTCCCTCCTACATCCTTCTGGAGAGAGAGAGAGAGAGAGAGGGTGGTGTGAAATAAGAGCGATTGTGGTAAAGTTTGTACACAAGTATGCATTTTAAAAGGATTTTGCACAAAAAATTTTTTTTAAGTATTTAAAATATTTTTACATTTGCTTTCCAAATTTGTGTTCGTTTTTTATTATACAGTGTTTTCATGAGATTTTTTTTTATAAATGCCAAGCAGTGGAAGTGGGAAGTAATTTTTAATATACATTTTATTCTTTATATATATATATATTAAAATTCAGTTCATAAAGTCATTATTCATTATTTATATATAATATTACTAGTTTATCAGCATAACAGTTAAAAAGTTGAATTTCCTACCTTAAAAAAGATTTTATTTATTTATTTATTTATCAATCAGCATAATAATTTAATGGATTAACTGATTACAATTAAAAAGAGAGTATTTTATAGTGCATGTTTTATGATCCTTTTAATATATATATATCTTAAACATTTGTTTATTTTCTGGTTAAAATGACAATTAAAATAAATCCCAGATTTGAAATTGGATTCAAAGTGACTTTTATTTTTTACAATTCTTTCAATATAGCTTCTTTCAAAAGAAGTTTTATGCTCAAGTTCAAGTTTTCTTTTATATTAAAAATAATTAAATGAAAAAAGGGCAAATTTAATTTTTATGCCAATGTTTTTATGAGCTCTGTTTTTTTTTTTTTTTTTGACCAGTGACAGACAAGGGCAGTGTTCAGGAAATAAATAAAAAAATTAAATTAAATTTTATTAATTGTTTTTGCTATTTGTTTTGACATTTGGAAAAGCTTATTACAATTCTAATGAATAATTTTTAAAAAATCATTGGATAAAATAGCCATTCTCACTCTCTGATTCCATCATAATTCTTAAAAAGCTTGTTTTTTTCCCTTTCAGCTATACAGGTTAATTTCACCCTTTTTTTTCCTGTCCCCACCAATCAACGTTGGTTTTTAGCCTCATTAGTGTTGGTATTTAAATGTAGCAAAGCACTCAGAGATGTACTTGTGCTTGTCTTCATACAGCACTAGCTGTTCTATCAGAGGTCACAAAGGTCATTGCACGCGCTCCTTCTCTACTGTCATTAAATCAATTTGTTTGAAGGCCAATCATCTTTCCTTTTCAGACGTTGTAACTGTATTCATCAGAACAGTGTGCACAGATGACATGTGAGGTCTGTGACTGATGTTAGGGTCATTTAAAAAATTTAGCTGTATAAGTAGAATTTCTTTTACTGATTTGCATGTCTATGCATGCAGACCAGATCCAATTTATGAAACTGAGTGGTAACAATTGCCACATTTTACTGCAAAAAGCTACGTCCTATTCCTCAAGACAGAATTGTTTTGTGCTAACTTTGGTATATCCCACCAACTAAACCAATGTTCTGAATCTTAAAAGTCCACCTTGTATTTATAGATGAAATCATCATGAGATGATGTATGATACGGTCACTGTTCTCTGTTTGACATGCTGGATGGATTGATCGGTCAGTCTCTGAGAAGCTCAAAGTTGGGTGCCGGTCTCAGATATCTGCGTCCCGAGCACCATTAGCACGGCCGATAGCACATTTATCCTACACTCGTTTCTCAGAACAGCTCCGTTTCGCGTCACTCCATCAGGACTCAGGAGACGCGCTGATTCTTCACCTTTAGCCCTGTTTAGCATTTGCATTTGTTATGTCTGTTTTTGGCCATGCTGACCTCGCAGCGGTCGCGGCTCTGGCGCCTCACTGCCTCTGTCCGCATTGATTTGATATGATATTTCAGAGCTCGGCTGAAGCAAGCCGGGAGGGGGACGTGGGGATGCGGCCCACGATGCATTGCAGAGGGACCTGTATGAGGCCTTGGCTGTAGTGTCAAGATCACACTGTTGTATCATGGCCTTGTGATCATTTTTGGCCAAATTCTTTAAAATGTTTTAGAAATTATATATGTCTATTTTGTTTTATATGAATAAAATATAAATGTATGATTATATATAAATATAATTACTATTATATAATTTATTTATTTTAGAATATTTATTTATTTAAAATATTATATAGCAGCATAATTGAAGTAAAAAGTACGTAAAAATGTCACAATTTACTTTCCTGATTTTTTTTTTTTTTTGTATATATAAAACATTCATTGTTTTTTTCCTGTTCCCCAGAACATTTGGACTCCACTGTGAATTTTAGCAAACAAACCTGTCCAAATACTTATAACTGTAATACAAATTTCTTTGTTCATGAATTTTTCTCCTTTTTTTAAGGATTTACTCTTGTCTTTACTTTCAGAAGTAGTTCTGTGCACAAGCTTTATGGCTAAATTGAAAGAATATGGCCACACTCTCCTTTACAAGATTAAACTCTTATCCTTGACAGCTATTCAGATATTTTTTTTCTTCCGATATATGCCTGCTTTCTCTTTCTCCTGTTTTTCCCCTCAAAAACCTCTGGGTAAACATTTATTTTTTCCTCCATTGCCACATAATCCGCAGGTCAAGTGTAGTTGCAGGCTAGTATACATCATTAGTGTGAGTAAAACTCAAGTGGGAGAGCGAGCATGATGGAGCTTTTTCACTTGTAGCCGGTCGGACGTTCCATTTGTCATCCTCGCCGTCTGTAAAGGCAGAAATTAGCCATGGCAGGCCTGGAATAATGTATAGCCCCAGTTGCTGAAATTAACCAATGAATCACCCATTTTGGCTGATTAGGGCCAATATATTTACGCTCTCTCGTGACACATTTTTAGTAAAACAGTGTGGTTTATTTAAAAGTTTGCCCCAATCTCTTGGCCTTTTCATGCATGTGTTGCGGAGCGGCTGACAGCAGCAGTATGCTGTTGTTGTGTGTGCGTGCGCGTTTGGAGGGAAGAGGGAATTGTGGGTAGTTCAATTTGTTGTCAGAAAGAGGGATTATTTATAGATTCATTTACTTCCATTACTTGGGCAGTCAGGACATCATGAGTTGTTAGACCTCTGGAAAATATTTTGTTATAGGAACATAACTCTGGTTTTTAGCCTTCAGCGCAGCACAGAGTGATGTACTGAGAGAAAGAAAGACAGAGAGAGATAGAAAGAGCGAGAGGGAGAGAGAAAGAGAGCTTGTGCTTTGTGCCAGAGGCTGCAAGTGTTCTTTACCTCGTCAATAACAAATAGATTTATGACTGATTTGATTCGATCACATGGAGAAAATGGCCCTTTAGTATGACACATTTCTCTCGTTCCGACAGCTGTGGAAGGAGATGAAGCGGGTGGGGTGGGAGGGCTGGTTCTGTTGCTTCTTTCTGCAGGACGACAACAGCTTGGTTTCCTGCATCATCCCTGTATGTCAGTGAATCCTATTAGTCACAAATAACCTGTTCTAAAATGATGTGCTATTTTTGTTTTTTTGTAAACTCAACACATTACACTTAAGAAGGTAATATCAAGTAACTTGTATCATTAGATTGGAGTACCGGAATTAACTGTGCAACAGTTGGGTTCTGGAAGTAAAAACAGCATTTTCTTCATAGGGAAATCGATTTTAAACAATAACTTATAAACCATTAAAGACAGACATACTGTGAGCTCAGAGGTTGTTAATTGATGGAATATGCTGCTGTTGAAGCCATCCACTCACATCATTTCATCTTATTTTTAAAATAATCATGTTTAACAGCTGAATTTGCGGTAAAAAACTAGATTACCCATAATGATGTACAGAAAATTCCACCAGTCAAAGATAAGCAAATGCCAAAAGTGCCAAAAGAGCTTGCACGGAACGCCCACTCCCATGAAGCACTACGAGAGACATTATTGAGTCAGTCTCCCTACACTCTTAATGTATTTACTATTTGTGTATATATATATTTTATACTCAAAAAAAAAAAAAAAATGAACTGTTGGATTTACTTAAAAAAAAGTGCCAAGTAGTTCCACGCAAATATATTGTGTAATTTGTACAAATAACAATTTAGTTGTATGAACAAAAGAAATTCAAGTAAAGCTGACTAAATTTTCTCTACAAAATGCACTCAAAAATTAACTCATTGAACAAACTCAATTGAACTGAGAGCAAGAATTCCATCCTAAACGTGTATTTGAGGCTTACAGCCTAAACACAGGCGCCACTCTTCTGCATAATGGTAACCACAAAATTCAAAAACATTACAGAAACTCCTCTAAATGTCCAACATAACTGAACATTAAACACTAACAACATCTTTCCCTTTACTGAAAAACACTTAAACATAAAATAACACTTTAATCCATAAATTTACTCTCCTAATGCAGTCCCTTGCAAAGCATGCTGGGAACTACGGATCCACTGCCCAGTTAGTTATATCAATATTAATTTGTGCGTTTCACTCATGTTAAGTTGACTGAACAAACACTTAAGTAAAGCTGACAATACTCATTTTTAGTAGAAACAACTCAGTTAAATTAAGTTCATGTAGTTACATGAGTTTTTTTAAGTAATGTGAACTAGGATGGTTTGAGTGATGCTTAAACTGTATTGTTTCTATATATATAATGAACATCTTTATATAAATAGTTTTATATTTCTTGATTGCATTTAATTTGATTGTTGTTTTGCAGTGCTTCATGGGATAGTAGTTCTTTCCCTCATTAAAGCCGTTAAGTACGCAGTCTTGTACCTTTGTCTTTTTGTCTGATTTTCAAATTTTTTTGCTACAAATAAAACTTTGTAATGTTGTGATTCACCTCGTAGCTGGTTGGCTTGGTTCATGAATTATAGCACTTTAACGAAGAGTTTTTTAAATCTCTATGGAAAAAAAATTAATGGGGAAAAAAATACCACCGCTGCTAAAAAAGTGAATGGGCACTAATGCACTCAATAATGACTTAGATTTATAGAATGTTCAGCATTCATAATGCAACTGACAGCGATGACTTCATCCGTTGCACGCTGAAATTCCGATTGGTCTTCTTTCTTACATCTATTTGCATACTGATCTTGTCACAATTGGTCTGTGGTCTTGTCTTCCTTGCATATATTTATCATTTATAGCCACATTTACCTACACGATCGGTGACTATCATGTGTCTGAATATGCTATATGTAGTGCAAAAAGCCAATCAAGAGTAGAATGTCTGTAAACTTCATGATATAGTATGCAAACCATTCTTTGCTATCCCATAAGGCCACGGGAGCTGAGAAGCAATCACAATCGAATGCTGAAGGAAAAAAATGGCAGAACTGATAGTTGGAGGCTCTTTACAAATTTAAAGGGTTAGTTTACCCAAAAATGAAATTTCTGTCATTAATTACTCACCCTCATGTCATTCCAAACCCGTAAGACCTTCGTTCATCTCCGGAACACAAATTAAGATATTTTTGATGAAATCCAAGAGGCTTTTTTTATCTCCCATAGAAAGCAACGAAATTACCATATTCAAGGTCCAGAGAAGTAGTAAAGACATTGTTAAAATAGTCAACGTGACTACGGTGGTTCGGACGTAAACACAGAAGCTCTGCACTCCGTTCATTGTGTCCACTGCGTATGACAACAGCTCAAATTGTTGAATAAAGTTGTTATTTTTGTTTTGTTTTTGCACACAAAAAGTATTCTCATCACTTCATAAAATTAAGGTTGAACCACTGTGGTCACATGGACTATTTTAACAATGTCTTTATTACTTCTCTGGACCTTGAATGTGGTTTTCTCATTGCTTTCTATGGGAGATAAAAAAAAAATAAATAAATAAAAAAACCTCTCGGATTTCATTACAAATATCTTAATTTGTGTTCTGAAGATGAACGAAGGTCAGGTTTGGAACAACATGAGGGTGAGTAATTAATGACAGAAATTTTAGAAATTTTTGGGTGAACTAACCCTTTAAGTTCTTTCTCTGTTTGTTGTTTTTAGTAAATCCCAGGGCAAAGGTCAGTGTGAACATGGCTGATGTAGTGTGTTCATGGTTGAAATGTAGGTTCTTTGAAATCAGTACAGTATGTGTTGAATTTTGTGTGCAGTTGACTAAAAAAAATGATGCTTTTGATTTATAGCCAAGCCTACACTTAGTCACAAATTTCAAACTATTCTTTTGCTGTGTTGAAAGCTCTGGTATTTCCTTCAGGACATGCAAATCTAGAAATCTTCAATGTTATGAGAGTGCATCAAGCCGGAAAAGGTCAAAACTGTCAATTTAGAACCAGCTGCAATGATCTGTTCACTTATTTACTGTTTCCACGACACATGTAAGCACTAGGGCAGATTTGAAGGCACAAAACTTTGGCAGGGTCGCAAAAGATTCATCGCATTTTTCTTAATCTCCTGTATCCGCCGTCTCAGTGTAATTCATTCAGCCCCTGCAATTTTCAAATATGACTAGATCGTATTTCCTCAGGGCTTTGCCACTTACAACATTCACCTACACCTCATTATGGACAATTGTGAGCTGAGCATTACAATTCTCCAAACATATTGCCTACGTTTTAAGAATAACAGAAGACCGCTCGACAGCGGCGGAAAAAGAAAAGGCGTTTGCTGCAGTGGAGTGGGGATTTGTGCTGGGCTTATCCGTGGAGTATTCTGAAAGGGCTTTTAATAACCAGCATCGGCCAGCAATTAGAGAAAGAGAGAGTGTGTAAATTGATTAATGAGAGGGAGAGAAAGACGAATGCTAATTCAGGCCTGTAGGAAATCAATGCCGCTGGAACAGGGCAGGGAAACAAAAGAAGCCTTGAAGAGCCGTGCCGAAGACACCGTAGTAATTTCATTTTGATCATGAAACAATGATACCGAGGGTCTGTCATTTGTATGTTTCTGCAACGATTATATTAAACACAATAGAACTTTGTGAGAAATCACGACTGGACTCTAATTCTAATATAATACTGTCATTTCACAACAGGCCAATAGTACAGCTCGCCTCTATAGCCGTCACTTTGGGGTCAGTCATGATGTGTGTAATTTCTTTTGAAGCTTCTGTGTAATTAGCGAAAAGCAAAGGAGAGAAGACAAAATGGCTCCCGCCTTTAATCGGGTTTAGAGACCGCGCTCGTTATTCAGCCTCCGTATTTTACAGAGCCAATCAGACGCGTCGTGCGACTGCAGCGTATCCCTGCACAGGCACAAAGAAGAACTCAAGTTATGGCATGTTCTAGGGATGGTGGCTCATAGATATTGGCTTTGCACAGGATGGACTTGATTTTATCTGATGAAAGCGAGTTTTTGATGACTCCATGAAGAGGCAAGTGACCTCACGGCCCTGTCAAAGTTTTGATCAAATGTAAGTTAATGTATTTTGAAAGGAATCACAATCCAAATGCATCACTATTACAGTAATATTAATTTATTTTTCACAAACAAGCAAGAGTGATGGCAGTTGTTCAACCTGTTTGATTTTGAGATATAAAAAAATTTTTGGATGTTTTTTCTTCTGGTGATTCAAATTTTTATCGGTTGTTGGAGGAAGACAACATGATAAGTTGTCCTGTGTTTGGTTAGAATATATTTAAAGGCTCACTTTTTTTTTTTTTTTAATAGCCCATAGTGAGTTCAGTTACATTACAGCCATGAATCTACACTACTAGTTGGTTGCATGTGAAAAAGGGGGAGGGACATTCTCATTCTAGAAAGCATTTGATTGGACAGAAATGTGTGTAGTGCATGATGAATGTTCAATATATTTATTATATTTAGAGAAAGACTGGATTTTTTTCTTTGAATTATTCTCAGATTTAAACTTGATTTTAAATCCCAGCTTTTAATGTGGTTTCAGACTTTTAAAACCCATTGTAAATGTTTTTAGTTAAAAGATATATGTGAGTTATGAAGAAAAATGTAAAAATGTTACCCCTGGTTTCCCCTATTTATTATCCAACGATAGTCACACACACTTTTATCTATCTCTGTCTCCTCTCTTTCTTTCTCTCTCTCTCTCTTTCTCTGTTTGTTTCTGGTCGTTATGCTCTGTCATTCAAATTTACCTGCAGTTGTGATATCGTGAAGCACAGCTCAGAGGCAGGACTTATCCCAGCTTATATTTATTTCATGTAAATTGGCCGCGTCATGCATAGCTTTTGGTGATTATGATAAATCCGATTATCTTCCCGATCTTGTCACAGTCCCCGATGGAAAATTAAAGGTGAGAAATGTATGAAGAAATGCATTTAAAAGGGTGAATTGATAAAAAGTGCTGACGTCTCCAGTCATTGACCCTCTCTTTGCATCCAAATATGTTTGTGATTACGATGAATTGATATAAATATGAACTGAAATGTGGCCGTTTATGCGAAACTATGAATATGATGTTTAGCTATTTGTTCAATCATTAAGGAATCGTCCTTCTAGACAAAAACAAACACGCTTTGTTGGAGATAAGATTAATACTGAGCTTACGACCAGAATGGTTTTGTTGTCGGGTCTTATCTGATGTCATCCAGCATTATGGCAATTCAATGACCACGATACCTCAACTCGCAGCCCACAACCTCATACGTTGGATAATCTGGTCTCCTAAATTAGCAATGTAGTATTAGTCATTATGGTTGGGGATGAGGGGACAGTTAAAGCGAATTATTCCAGATCAGTTGTAAATAGCGGTTAGTCACCTCAGCCCTCAATCTGCTCTGCAGAGCCGGGCGGTACTTACATAAGGTCTCTGGATTGTCTTTGGCAAGCCTTGCCACTGAGGCATCAATCCGTCCATCTGGGTAGAATCAGCAGCCAAGTCCAATGTGGCTAAATATTTACTCAGTCAAATACACACAGCCACACAGATGAAAAGAAGCATTCATCAGGAATTCTGCCTCTTGTCAGCCTAAAGACCAACAGTTGAACCGAACCTCCCACAGTGTCGCTGGGTGCCGTGGCTACACGGCTATATTTAGCCATGGCGCAGCGATAAATATCACCGTATTGCTCCATCTAGGTAAACAGAAGATAATCATTGGAGCGTTGATTCATAGGTAATGTAAATAAAAGGGAATGGCTGAGGACACTGTGATGAGCCAGCCTGTGTTCCAAAACTTAGTGAGCTGCCTCAATAGGTAACATTTTAAGGCATCACAGTTAAGCTCCTGACTGGAAAGATCCTGTTTCAAAAGGTAGGTGATTTCACTGCCTTATGAAGGCCCAAAAAGGATGTAATTATATGACATCTGAATTATAATATGAATATATAGTAATCATTTTAAATATATAAATGTAAATCTGAATATGTAGTTATATCTAATATCATATATATGTATATATATATATAAATACATTAATAATAAATTATTTTATTTAAATAATTATTTCTGATTATATTCATACATATATACTTACATGTTATATCACGGTATATCATGGATATTATTGTTAACTAAAACCATAAAATAAACATTTTCATTACTTGAAAAAAATGTTGACTGAAATAAAATAAAATATATTAAAAACTTTTTTTTCAGCTAGTTGCCAAAGCAACATTTCACATTTTCAACTTGATTTATTAAAATAAACTAAAACAGAACTATACAGACATATTAAAAAACAATAACCAATAAAAATGACAAAAACTCAATGATACTGAAATAACACTGTTATAATATAAAATTATACTATTATATGAATATACTTCTTATTCACTGAATACTAAACAGCATTGAATAATTAACATTTTTAATTAATTATTATAAATGAAAATAATATAAAGCTATTTTTTGCTAAAGTTTGTCTTTACTGTGTAAATAAAGTTTATACTACGGGGCTGTTGAATGCTTGAATATGATTGATTGATTGACGAACGTTCTAAGGTGTACAATTATTTTCAGGGAAAGGCACGGCTAAAGTAGTTCCAGGCAGGTCTTGTCCGCATTACATTTCCATATCACTTCGCCAAATAATTTCAGTTATTTCAAAGGTCGTTACAGCCTACAACAGTAAAAGAACCAAAACTCACAACGACACTGATCAACCAAATAAATATAGTACACAATAGGATAAAAATGACAAATAATTTCAATGTTTTTTCCACAAAATTACTTTTTATTATGTACGGAAAGCGCATATTCTCTTTCTCCCACTCTCCCACTCATACGCACACACATACATTATGGACACACACTTGCACAGAAACGATTTTATCAGTACAATAACTTAAGACAACTTAAATTTCTCACTAGTTCTTATTCTGCTATCAATGGCTATGTTTACATGCACCCAAATAATCCAATTGTAATCGGATTGAAAAATGTTCATGTAAACACCTTAATCGATCCGATTTAGCTCGATCCGAATGAAATTTTGATCGGATTGGAAGGGGTGGTTTATTCCTTTTCTAATCTGATCCAACAGCAAAAAATGACCACGTAAACGCTTGAATCCGACTACCTTCTCAATCGTATTCAGAAGTCTCTGGGGCACGTGCTTCTTTAGTTGTAAAACCGTTGCAAAACCGTCACATCCATGGTTGTCTCCACAAGTGTGATTGATATGACGTCACACGGAGAGCGTGTGTGCAAAAGTTTTAATCGCAATGTATATAAAACGCATATAAACGGATATTTGAATCAGATTACAATGTTTAGAGTACATGTAAGCAGATCTGCATTCAGATTCATTTCATTCGGTTTGAGGAAAATTGGTGCATGTAAACATAGCCAGTGGCTCAAGCCTCCTTTACTAGCTCTAAAATGATGTTTTGGAATTAGCAACGGAGACTTGGGATTAGATGCGCAAGAAATTTGTCCTACACACGAGCATTTTAAGGACAAAAAACTGACAAATGTCTTGAAATAAATCATCTGAACAATATTTTGAGGTGTGGTAATTCAGTTATTCCTTATATCACGTTGCCTGTGTTAAAGGGTTAGTTCACTCAAAAATGAAAATTCTGTCATTAATTATGTTGCTCCAAACCAAGACCTTTGTTCATCTTCGGTACACAAATTAAGATATTTTTGATGAAATCCGTGAGCTATCTGGCCTCCGATAGACTGCAACACAAAGACCACTTTCAAGGCCCAGAAAGGTAGTAAAGACATGTTAAAATAGTCCACGTGACTGCAGTGGTTCAACCTTAATGTTATGAAGCGATGAGAATACTTTTTGTGCGCAAAAAATAAACAAAAAGAACTGCTTTATTCTACAATTACTTCTCTCCCATGTCATTCTCCTTTGCAGATAAACACGTAATACACACAATGCAGTGCTTCCGTTCTACGTCAGAACACCAACTCAGTATTGTCCGACGCTGTACACGTGAGCAGCATGACGCATGCGTGTGATGCTGATGCAGGAGCCGGCCAATACTGAGTCGCTGTTCTGACGTAGAACATGGAAGCGTTGCACTGTCTATACAACGTAAACAGAGTAGGAGACTGACATGGGAGAGAAGAAATTGTTGAATAAAGTTATTTTTGTTTATTTTTTGTGCGCAAAAAGTATTGCCATCGCTTCATAACATTAAGGTTGAACCATTATAGTCACCGATGTCTTTACTACCTTTCTGGGCCTTGAAAGTGGTCTTTGTGTTGCAGTCTGTCGGAGGCCAGATAGCTCACAGATTTCATCAAAAATATCTTAATTTGTGTACCGAAGATGAACGAAGGTCTTACAGGTTTGGAGCAACATGAGGGTGAGTGATTAATGACAGAATTTTCATTTTTGGGTGAACTAACCCTTACAAAGGCAGCTTCATGCGTATCCTTCAAGAAGGTGATCCCAGAATGCATCGCAATGGGCTGAAACATGAGAGAAATATGACTTTCATATATTTACACTATATGTTTGCTATGTATTCTTAGTAGAATGTTATGCCATTAGCTTAGCAAGATGTTGACTTCAAATCTAGTTTCTCACACATGGAGCTTATGTCACTTTTGAGATTTCTTTTCAGTTAGTATGCTGCTTTAGAAAGGCATCTCACTAGGTTTTGGAACAGAGCTTGTGTGTGTATTTTTGACACCCATTTAAGATGAATATAGCGGTTTTCATCACTGGCTTCCCCTCACCTCCCTGTTCCAGTTCAGAGACAAAGAATTGAGTCCTGCTTCAGCTGGGATAACCAGGTCTGTTTACACTACAGGAACAGGCATGATTGACGAATGGCTAGCTAGACGGATGCATTGACATAAGGATAGATTGATGAGACCGTCACATTTCACCCAAATGTTGCGGCATTAACTCAATGCAACATTCAGAAAAATCTCACCGTGATGCGTCCCAGATGCAATGTAAACATTGTGTTAACCTTTACCGTTCGCTACATGTCGTAACCACCCACCCCCCCACCACCCTACTATTCTTCATCATTCAACACTTCCCATTCACATCCAACAAGCAGACGCACGCCCAGTGAAGACTAAAAAAAATGGAAACTTTGTGGTTAATTACACCAGATAATTTAATTTTGATTAATAATTAACATCCCTTTTCCTAACTAAATATTCATAATTAATCAACAAATCATAAAGAGAGGGAGACGACTAATTAGCTCCCAGACCCAAACCTGACCACTTAATCCATATCGTGGAGTTGACACTGCTAATTGCGGGAGTAATCAACGCAGGGCCCGGTGGGATTTGATGAAGGAGTTTGTAAATGGGAGGGAGCACCAGCCTCCTCTGAGCCTCAGTGATGGCTCCATTTGTTACCATGGGGGAGCGTCGTCACGGTGACAACATGGGAGTGATGTCACAGTGAGGGGAAGGAGTTTTGATATGACTGCTCTGGCTTCACTGATGTGCATTGATCTGGTGATAACTGATTGTTTTGACTCTGAAGGAAATGTTTAGTTCAACTCATTTGCTTTTCAAAACTTGTGCCTCTGCTTCCTGTAGCACAACAAACGCACATGTGAGTTGAATTAAGCGCTTCAAACGAGCCAAGATAATTGTTTTCATGCTGAATGTCGTTTTTTGGATGTACATAGATACTCCATATGTGTTATAAGCTAATTAAAATAATGAATGTTAGTGAAGGCTTTTTTAAAATGTCATGATTCTGTTTAAACATTTACAGATTACGGCATTAGTCGTTTCTAGCCTGATGTGTGTTTCGGAAACAGGTCAAAGGTCACGTAATTCGAAGTTTTCCCAAGACAATTTTGCTTTTCTAACTTAATCAGTAGTTGAGCAACAAGAAAGCCACAAAAATACAGTTCGAACACTATGATGTCATCTTTGCACACATCTTGTGGTTAGGACTGTACTGATATTATGTTTGCAGTCGTGGTGGTGTTGTTGCGTTTGTTTGGTACTTTGTTGGTAATGTTGCAACACTTGGTACCTTTGCTGTCAAAAATGACTGACATAAGAAATTAATGGGAAAGTTTTTTTTTTGTTTGTTTGTTTCATTGGAATAGGATGACACTTGGTGACTTTTGTCGCATTAGCTATCTGAACACAAAAAAAAATCATGGACATGATTCAGATATGTTAAAGGCCTTCACTCTATTTTAATCTGAAATATTGCATTTATTGAAAAATAATTAAAATAATTATATTAATTTTAATGGAAAAAATAGCTTATGAACAATTTTATTAATATTGCACAGTATCGTAAAATCCCCACAAATTTCTTAATAATAATCCAAAAATATTATTGAACAAAAATATATTACATAGATTTTCCTTAAAAAAAAAAAAAAAAGTTACAAAACTGTCTGTTTGTCCAACCAATGTTCAGGAAACTGTTTGGTGATGGCTTGTGGTGCTGATTCTAATTTCTTGGAGGTTATTTTGATTAGAAAGCATCTTGTGTTTAATTTTTATAATAAAAAAACCAAAGTATTTTATGGTGGCTTCATGGAGAACAAATCTTAATGCAGTTTTTGTCTATGCTAGGTTTTAGGAAAACAATCCTTTAATATCTACACCAATTATTGACACAATAAGTGTACTTTAAAGAGCTTTGTCATTGGGAAAATATAGGAAAATATATCTGGTTTCATTTCCACAGACCAGAGTCTCACCTCTCATGAAACATTCATGATCCGTTCAAGGTATAACACCAGGCAGTGGCATCTTTAGCACTTGAGGTTAGAAGATGTCTAAAGATACATTCAGATGTGAAAACATTCATGTTTGAAAGAAATACATTAACCCATTCAGCAGTATGGGACATAGATGAGTTAACAGAACTATGCAGTGTTTTCATTATTTTCTCTTCAAGATTTGCCTACAATATTTCTCTAATGATATGTAAAGAAAAAAAAATCTAAAAGTTTGATTTGTGTAGTGGTGATAGCCTGAAGGTTATGGAACTGGGCTTGCAGGTTTAGTTTGAAATAGGGGTGACCCGGGAACTGGAGAACTGACTTGAGATTACAGCCCTGTTCTATCAGCATTATGCCCTTGAGCACAGCACTTAACCCCATGTGGCTCCATGGAGACTGGCCCTGCAATTAGTGTGCTGCAAGTTGCTTTGGACAAATAGTGTCTGCTTAAGTACAAGTGACTGATTAGAGCTTCCATCGCTAATTAGTGGATTTTACTATAATGTTGTATTCTGTTCATCAGAGAATTTACTCTGCTTGATGGCATGATGTAACAATTGTGTAAAACACAATCAGCTATAAGGTTGAATCTCATCTAACCTGTACACATAGGGTGAATTCAGGTTGATTTGCCTTTGATGCGACTGGTAATTGTATTTGCAAATTTTCATACCATAATGTATAAAAATAAAGCTATATAATTTAAATGTAAAACATATTAATATATGCTCTGTAACCTGAATATGTACAAATACAACAGAATATTTTCATTTCATTGTATGTCATTGAAAATATGAACAAGTTGTGTTTAGTATCATATAGTAGTGAAGATTTCATCATTTATAATGATGTAATTTGGTTTAACAGCTGAGTTTTGCTTTGTAACATCTCACCTCATATTTAAAGAGTTAGGCTCTAGCTTTTAAGTTCCTAATGAGTGTAGCGTCCGTTCTCCATCACAACCTGAGAACTTATTTCCCAATCACTCCGATTATTATGCCACTGACGTTCATTAGCGGCAGACTTTGTCCTTGAGGCAGCATTCCTTCTTGTATTTTTTTCATACCTCCCTCACACACCTTTCTTTTTGTGTCAATTCCTTCTTAATTGGACGTTTTGTCACCAAACAAGATTTATTACATGGGCCAGAGTGGAACGGAATAGCGCTGAAATTAGAATAAGGTTCCTTCTGAGACTCGGGCACGTCCACCGAGGGTTCCGACCTTGCGGGTCGTTCCCCTGCCGTTGGGTGAGAGGGGGAGGGGGAGGAAGCTCCCACCCCTTCTGAGAGAAAGGGGGTGGAGGGTGGTGGGAAGGATACAGAAAGAGATACAAAGAGGGTTGAAGGGCTCTTGGGATGCTTCACCAGTGGCCTGAATACTCAGTCTGAAGCTTTATCTACTTATCCATGTCACCTTCAAACCTTGAAAACACCAACGCTCTTTCCTGCCTGTCCATACAGAATGATAACAGCTGATCTGGACTGTGAGCTGAGGGGCATGGGTAGAGGTTATAGTGGGCGGGGTTATCAACTACTGCAATACCTCCAGCTGTTATAGGTATTCTTATATAGAATGTTGTAAATGTAAAAGCAATGAATGAGTTTGTAATTCTTTGAAAGTCAACATGAAAACAAAATTGACCTTATTTACTAAAGGGTTAGCATCGCTTTTTACCCGGGGTTATGAAACCCTGCTCCGAACCAGGGTTAGCACCGCTTTTGCATTGCGGTGCCAAACTTGTACAGTGTGAAAGATGCAATGTTATTGCTAGATGCTTAGCAACAGACAACCAATCGCGTGCCTCATATTCACATGCTTAGGAAAGTCACGGAAACACCTTGCATTGTATATAAACAGTAAATTCAGTGTTTGAGAAGAAAAATGTAAATTGCTGACAGAAAATGTGACAATTTGAGTGAAGAAGAGACCGTTTCATTCTTATCTTTATGGTCCAAAATGTCCATTCAGTATAAACTCGATAGTACAGTTGGCAATATGAGGATGCGCAATGCTGGAGCTATGTAAACAGGTCGCGCGCCGCGTTTATCCAATCAGTGAAACTGACACCGCAAATATGCAAATAAAAATGTTAACCCAGGGTTTAGGAATCACTCATGACAATTGGATCACTCTTGACCATGTTAAAAGATAAACACACCTTCAGGATCACTAAAAATCCATGGATTTTTAGTGATCCCAAAGGTGTGTTTATCTTTTAACATGGTCAAGAGTGATCCAATCAGAAAACACATGAAAATGGTATACATGGGGCCTCTACTTTCAGTTCTTTCACTTCAACCACCTGTCATGTAGACTTTTCTCAGTCCAATCAGTCCCAGATGGATAAAATCAGTCCATTCCCTTTGAATATCCTGATTTACTCTGAAATAAGTCACATTATAAATGGGTAAAAGTAAAATGGGTTGTTTCATGTTGACTTGTAAGTTAGCATGAAATGATTGTTGCGAAAATCTTCTCATCTGAAATGTCTTTGCGAGCAAGAAAAAATGCCTCGTGCCAGTAAACACATCATCAGAGAAGAGAAGAGATGTTACTGAAAGAGGGAGGGGAAGTTATTTTGATTAGGAGGGCACTTGAATAAAAAAAAAAAAAATGATGTACATAGATACATTTATAATAAATACTGCAATATTCCATAATAAATTGATTTCATGGAGACTTTAAGCTTATGCAACCAACATTCTGTACATAAACTTTTTCTAAAATGCGAACTATTCCATATTTAACATCACAACAGGATGACACTTCTCACACACAGATGTTTTCCACATCCATCAATATTCTGTCATCGAGTCATTCACCTTCACTTTAACAGAATGAATGTCTCTCGTCTGACTGCACATATCCTGTTCACAGAGTGCCGAGCGAATGTTTTCTTCCTCTCCTCTCCACGCAAACGACTGCCGAGGTAGAGATGGCAGGTGTCGTTCCAGATGTTTCTCCCACACTGATGTCATTTAGAGCCAGCTGTTGAGGGAGAGGTGTCTCTGCTCCCCTGTCCGTCAGCATGTGTGTTGAGGAGAGCAGGGGGAGGGCTGGGGGTGAGGAGGCTAATTTCTTTAATTGATTGTAAGTACAGCATGACAGGTCTCCTGATGCGGATGTACAAGCATGGGCCCCGGCACTTAAAACTCAGCCACCAGGGAGGCGATTGATCCGGCCCATCGATCCTCACTCTTTTGCATCAGGCTCTCGAGTGCGGCTGAAGTTCTTGAACAGTTCTAATGGAGAGAGACACTCCTATATGGCTACAATAACATGACTGCAGGCGCTAAATACTATACATGGACGTGTTCTCAGAATGGCTGATCATGACCTGTTCATGAGACTTCTGCGTTGTTTAGTAGTGACTTAAACAGAGACTGATAATACCCATGCACAGTCCATAAAGATTTGTGTATAGGTATAGATTTAAAAAAAAAAAAAAAAAAGGTTTACAAAATTTCACAAAAAAGTTTGAGACAGGCTGTCTCATGAGTGACTGACTGTACTTCCTACAGTATATTGAAATGATGCTTGATGCTCGGTAGTTTTGCAGTTTTGGGCAGTGTTATCCCTGAGCAATCAGAATTCCTTATATATTTCTGTCAGGACCACTATTGTCAAGATGATTGTCAATTAGCATACAGTTTGGATTGGCGGTATGGTTCTGTTGTGAATAAGAACTCCCTGCCCATCCATGCAGCCTACCATGGATAAGAGCAGGGAGAGCAGTGATAACCCCCCTTAGGGTAACAGAACAGAACCAAAATAAAGGTATGCAGATATCAATAACAAAGTGTCTATTTACACTAATCGCAAATAGCGTCCCTTGTGGCAAAAGTTTTAAAAAAGACGCGCAGGTTTTAACATCTTCAGTGGTGCGGCAGTAGTGAGTAAGGCTCACTGACCGGGCTTTTAAAGCAATCGACGCGGGTTCGAATCCACCTTTTGCAGAGCTTGCATTTATTTTCAGTGGAAATAAACTGCGAACGAATGTTTATCGCTAAGGAAATATACTATTTTCACTTAGTGTAAATAGCATCTAGTGCAAATAGCCACTGCCTATCATTAATGTTCTTAATGACAATAATTTAATGTAACAACTCAAGAAAAATGAGTATGATTCGAAGAGGTATATCAGAGGCCAAGTCCTGACTGAAGTAATGAATCTAAGCTTGGTGCCAGAACTAGGATTTGAACCACTAACTTCTCACTAAGCCTTTGTATGTATTATCATTATGCGCCCCTACTTTCCCTGTATTTTTCCCCAGATACCCGTCTCCTCCATCACATGATGTCAGGGCCTACGTCTTAACGAGCATCAGATTACCAAACATAATCACCTCGCCGTCACGATGATGGAACCTTATGGCAGCTGTGTCTTCCAGAAGGTTCCATATTAAGCAGGGCTTGATATTTCCACTCATTCCCCCCAAGCCTTGATAACGTTAACCCTTCTAATGAAGCTATTGTGATGCTGTCCAGGGCCATTGTTTTCACCAGGTCTCGTCTCCTCGTCAGCCTGGCATCCTCCTTGATGATCTTACCTGTGTCTGTCACATCCGGCAGATGATGGTTCGGTTTAATTTTTTATCCCTCCTGCATGGATGTATTTACATTCAAATTTACAGGCCATGCTGTTATTTGAATTCATGCTGGGTAGAAGTGTTGCCAGCAGTATATCTACTTGAGGCAAAATGTCATCTTGCATGGAACTATGGTATAATTTAATAGCAATTAACAGTAAACAATAGTGTGGTGTCCACTCGTAAATCAGCAGACAGAGTGGTGGAGAAAACATTTTTATCACTCTCATTCTGCCTCCTTTTAAGATCTTGACTGAATTTCCACATTCACAGTCATTTAATATAATTAGAGTAGTTGTGTATAAATATAACTTTAACAGTAAATTTTAAAACTTTAATAGTAAATTCCACTTGGAACACATTGGAGAATAAAAGGGAAGAAGGTCAGGAAATAACCATGCTTAAAGATGCAATATGTAAGAATTTTGCAGTAAAATATCCAAAAACCACTAGGCCAGTGTTATATATTTTGTTCACTTGAGTACTTACAATATCCCAAATGTTTCCAACTATTTGTAAATCGTGAGAAAATTGCAATTTTAACCAAGGCTCCGTGACGTGTGAGGAGTCGCCTGTCAATTGCGTCATACCCGCATTACCCTCGGTTTCCGTTTTATTTTGTACAAACCATACATTGACCAACAAAAACCTGCAGTGGTGCAAGTATTTATTTATTTACTTATTTTGTTTGATATTTAAAGGGCGTGTTAGTAATATGCACCTGTAGGCGAGTGCACAACGCGCGTACACTCTGCTTGTTACACACACAGCAGCAGCACACAAAAATGCCAAATATTAAAAATATAGGGATTCCTCTCTGAATAAGTGTTCAGTATTTCTGCTTGCAAATTCCGCCATGTAAATAGCGAATCCGCCATGGTGCAAGCGCAACTGGCTTTTAAAGGGAACGGGAGATGAGACTCTGATTGGTTTATTGCACGTTATGCCCAAAACACATCCATGACTCATTAAGAGACTAGGTATAACCCTTTTGGACCATGCGGCTGGCGTGCAGACCATTTTTTCCATCGTTAAAACTTGCAAAAGTGGATTTGGACACGCCCTAAGTGCACCTGCGGCATGTACTTAGATCGTTAAAAAAGTGTCCAATGAAACAATGGAAACGAAGGGCTTAAATACAAGGGAGAGTAATCAACTGAACAGAAATAGGTGCGTAAAACTAATTAATAACCAAGGAAACTAACTAGGGAACACAGGCAAACCAGAACAGGGAAAACAGAACCAAAACGCAATGAATCAAAATCAAAACAGAACAAAAATGTTACACAAATATGATTACAATTTTAACATTTAAAATAACTGTTTGCTTTTTGAATAGATTTTAAAATGTAATTTATTCCTGTGATGGCAAAGCTGAATTTCAGTGTCACATGATCCTTCAGAAATCATGGTGATTTCATGCTCAAGAAACATTTCTTATTATTATCAATGTTAGAAACTGTTGTGCTGCTTCATTTTTAAGGATTCTTTGATCAATAGAAAGTTTAAAGAGCAGTATTTATGTAATTTATTTTATTTGGATTTGTTTAGCAAGCTTTAGTCAATACTTTATAGTTTCATCAATGACTTTATCAATGATTTACAATGTTATGTGATACAGCAGTGTCCAAACTTATGAATGGTAGTGTAGATTGGTAGCATGATAATACAGCTTTATTATGATGGTAGAACACAGAATGTTCACTTGTAAAATTCTCAAGTGCTGCCAGTCGCTGGATGGCAGAGACAGATGTGCGCTGAGAAGTTCTTTGATGTCGCAGTCTTTCAGGAAGGAGATTTCAGCTGTTGTCTGAGCTTCAAGGCAAATGCTACTGTGCCTCTCCTTCTGAACTAGAGATGGCATCTCTATAAAGCGCTCTCTTTAACAATCAGCTTTTACCGTTTGCCTCGTATTCACCATCAGACACCAGTTTAAGTTATTTTGTAGATATGCACAGCATGACTGCTCAGCTCTTAGGGGACACACAAAAAAAAAATCAGTGTTTTCCCTTTCTATATCCATAGCCAATTAGCATTATGCTACCATAACAATCGTGTATTGTCAAAATTGAGCGGAACGTTGCGGAGGCTTTCTTCCAAGCAAAACAAATTCGAGGTTTACCATAATCTTCCCCTCAGTGGTTTTCAAATCATTTGTTTCTTTTGAGCAGACTGAAGCGCCAGATAAGTAAATAGATAAGATATGAGATGTTAAATGAGGGCTGAGCAGAAGAAACACAGCTATAGAGATAGCATACAAAAACTCAGAGTGTTTTAAAAGGCCCCTGGCTGTACTATGGGGTGAATATGTGTACCTTAAAGTGCAGACATGCTCCACTTTCCATAATTGTCCCAGTTGAATGTAGGAAAACAGTGAGATGCTAAGATCAGACTTCACATCAGTTAATCAGAAACCTTAGCAGTATTTGTTACTCAAGGATATCGGTTCAGGGAACTACACACTCTTCCAAGTAAATATCCTATGCATTACATTTGCATTTGGGTATGTACAGTATAATGTTTTCTAGGACCATTAGGATTTTTTGCATTGTGACAATTAGGTAAATTAGACAAATTTCTCCTCCAATTCTAAATACTGTAATGCAAAAAAAAAAAAAAAAAAAAAACATTAAAAGTGTTAGCCATTAATAAGTTGATTAAATAAAAGATTATTTATTACATGATTTTTGTTTGTTTGTTTTCTCTTTTTTTTTGCATTTTAAATAGCAGTTGTGGGCCTTAATATTTTTGTAAAAACCATGATATATTTTTTTTCATGATTTTTGATGAATGGAAAGTTCAAAAGAACAGAATTTATTTAAAATATATTTTTTGTATCAGTGTAAATGTCTTTACTTTAACTCAATCAATTTAATGAATCCTTTCTTTTCAAAAGTATTAATTTATTTAAAATCTTTCTTACTCCAAAACATTTTGAGCTGTAGTGTCATTTATTAATAACTTATTTTTTTACTTTTGATTTTGGGGTGACCTAACATGTTTGTAGGAGATACTTTTTAACCAAAATGGCTCACATTAAAGGGTTAGTTCACCCAAAAATGTAATTTCTGTCAATATGTACTCACTCTCGTCGTCCCAAATCCGTAAGACCTTCGTTCATCTTTGGAACACAAATTAAGATATTTTTGATAAAATCCGATAGGTTTCTGATCTGCCTATACACAGCAATTTCAGAACAAATTTCAAGGCTACTACAGTGGTTCGACCTTAATATTATGAAGTGACGAGAATACTTTTTGAGCGCAAAAATAACTACTTTATTTAAGTATTTGAACTGTTGTCATACGCAGTTGATGCAGTGCACACAGTTCAGGGCTTCCATGTTTACATCCGAACGCCGGCTCAGTATTGTCCGAAGCTGAACACGTGAGCAGCACGATGCATGCGTGTGATGCTGACGCAGGAGCCGGCTAATAATGAGTCGCCGTTCGGATATAGAACATCCAAGCGCTGAACTGTGTTCACTGCATCAACTGCATATGACAACAGTTCAAACTGTCAAATAAAGTTGTTATTTTTGTTTGGTTTTTGCGCGCAAAAAGTATTCTCGTCACTTCATAACATTAAGGTTGAACCACTGTAGTCACTTTGACTATTTTAACGATGTCTTTAGAGAAATATCTTAATTTGTGTTCCAAAGATGAACGAAGGTCTTACGGGTGTGGAACGACATGAGGGTGAGTAATTAATGACAGAAATGTCATTTTTGGGTGAAATAACCTTTAAATGGCATCAAGTGCCACAGTCATGTTTTCATTATGATTATTTCAGTATTTAAGTTAAGTAACAAGCACTGAACTATCAGCTATAAAAATCAAAAGGGCAGAAACTTTTTGCTGTCAGATTCTTTTCCTAACTGAACGCATCACCGCTGTAATGGTAGTCAGTACCGTGGGCCATTTTTAAAAGAATATAAAAAATGAAATGTACCGTACATCTATTTTACAGCTGTAGAAAATGGGGTCGCTAGTGTCCTGGTCATGATAAATTTACTTCATGACATGATTCTGAAGATGCCATACACCTCTAATCTTTTTATTAGAAATCGTCTGCTGTTTGTAATGAAAACACTGGCAGCTTACGGTAATCACTGCAACCAATCTCTGCTTCTATTTCATCCGGCTGAATGATGTCATAAACAAGAACACATTCAATACATAATTTCTACACTTGATGAATACTAGCCCCAAGCGCCGGGGCCCTGCGATGCTTTTGGCCCGAATCAAATCCCCACCATTTGTGTAGAATAATCGCATTATGGCAGAATAAAGGATCAAGAAAAACTGCGTGACGTACCGCGTTTAGCATGTAGTGCGTTTGGTACAAAAAAGAACATTTTACATGTGTGTCATAACATAGACCATTGCAGGCCGGCTGCGTTTTACCTGGACGAGCGCTGAAGATGAAGTGTGTGACATGGGCGAGGGAGAGAGAGGGATGACGCCTTGACAGAATTAACACATGACGGTGGACGCCGGGCCCCTGAACGTGTCCCCCTCCTCCCCGCCGGTCTGGCTCGACACCGAAAATCTTTATCTGTTATATGATGCATGAAAACACACTGTCTTGTTTTAGAACTGTACGCAACCTCTGACCTTCCCACCACAGATGCAATGTGACCCCTCAGTCGCCATCCATTTCTGTGGCTGAGCAGATTCTATGAATTTTTATTACCGCCTCTTCTTTTTTTTCCCTGCTTTTTTTTTTTTTTTTTTTGTTGCCGGTGTCTCTCGACTCGTGACTTGAGCCTTTAAACAAATTGCTTGACATTCTGAAAATGAAGCTCTAGAAGTGGCCTGAGATAAGTCTGTGTTTTCCCGCTCTACCTGTGTTTATTTTTTAAGGTGTGTATATATATTGCAAAAGTTTGAAGAAATACAGAAAGCGAGCAAGAGAGAGAGAGGTGGCCCATAAATGACAGGATGGTTCATTTTGTCTTGCTTGGTATACATTTTTATTTGTTTTCTAATTGCATGCAGAAGTGTGTTATCATGGGCATTTAATGTGATTTTGTTTCAATGACACATTTAATGTTCTCTTTTCAAATTATTGCTCAACAAGTGCTCAAATTAACTTGACATACTTTACATGTAAATGTAAATATGTATATGCTTAAAAACCATATCTATGTTAAAGGGATAGTTCACCCAAAAATGAAAATGATTTGCTCACCCTCAAGCCATCCTAGGTGTATATGACTATCTTCTTTCAGACGAACACAGAGATATATTTAAAAATATCCTTAGTCCTTCAGGGTTTATAAAGGCAGTAAATGGGGGGCCGTGTTTTGAAGACAAAAATAATGCTTCCATCCATAAAAAAAAGTAATCCATATGACTCCAGGGGGTTAATAAAGGCCTTCTGAAGCGAAGCAATGTGTTTTTGTAAGAAAAATATCAATATTTACAACTTTATTAATTCAAATAACTAGCTTCGGATGGATGACCGTACACAGAATGTGCAAGTCGACTTGCGGCAAATGAGTAATCCTCTGACGCGATGTGTGACGCAGGATGTAGGAGTATTGTAAGCTTAGATGCCTCTCACGGTTCAAACAAATTGGGCTGTGCAACACATTTAAGCTCCTCTTCTCTTATATCGAAATCCTCCAACATTTCTCTTTAAAAATTATCGTTTAGACTTATAACCCGTGACCGGTGATTTGTTTGACTTTATCCTCTGCGCCTCCGCGTTCGTCATTACGTTGGCGTCAGGTCAAAGGATACTCTTCCGCCGCAAATCGACTTGCGCATTCTATGTACGGTCGTCCAACGGAAGCTAGTTATTTGAATTTATAAAGTTTTAAATATGGATATTTTTTCTTACAAAAACACATCACTTCGCTTCAGAAGGCCTTTATTAACCCACTGGAGTCGTATGGATTACTTTTTTTAATGGATGGATGCATTATTTTTTACTTCAAAATGCGGCCCCCCATTCACAGTCTCCGATTGTGTTCGTCTGAAAGAAGATCATCATATACACCTAGAATGGCTTGGATAATTTTGATTTTTGGGTGAACTATCCCTTTAAGTCATTCCAAACCTACATTAATCCTTTCTTTTACTATTATTGGAGTGAGGAAAAATATTTGAGTAAAATATTTGAGCGAAAATCTGTCATTCAGATCTGGTGGATTAATGATACATGTCAGAATGTCTCTGTTGTAGGGGTGTAATGATTCACTCGTTTTCTTGATGCATCAATTACAGATCCTGATCTTGAAACATGAATTTATGAAACGTGAATCATTGATTTCGATCAATAATTGATTTAAAATGCTAAGAATCGAATTAATCGCAATTTGATAGCGATTCAGGGCTTTAAAATATATAAACATTTAATTACTACATGCACAAATTAATGGAGACATCGTGCGCCATTCATGCCCTCACAGCTCTCTTTCATTACCTGAGCAGTTGAAGTATAACCCTGCTTATTCAAGGGCACGCATTTATTGCATAATTTAAGTGTCTAAAATACGTATGCACAGTTCAGATGAATGATAAATGAAATAACTTAATGTCGTTAAACTGAATGTTACGAAGGAAACTGCTGAATAACTACAGCATTAACAGCACTGAAATGAGAGTGCGTGGTTGATCAATCAATCAGTTGCATTCATTATTATAGCAACAGTAGACACCCAGTGCATTTTCTTTACAAATCATAAGGAAAATGTTCCGTATAAAGAGAACAAAGAGGGCTTTTCTTATTATTCTGTGAAGAAAAGTCAGTTTAGATTAGTTGGGAAAGTGCATGATATTCTAGTGTAGTCTCTACCCTAGTTCATAGTTAACATGAACTAACAGTAGTTTTTAACAATACTTTTTAAATTTTGGCTTTTGTAAATATCTTTAAATGCCCATTTTTATAGGCTATTAAAATAAAGTAATGTAGCATCATTAAGAACTAATATGAACTAACATTAACCATGGGTAAAAGTTTTTTTTTTTTTTTTTTGCCTCCACACTCCAACCTGCTGAAGGCCGTTGTGTAATTCACACCCTGACTAAGACACATTTAAATAACCCTATGAATGCATATAAAAAATGCAGAATCGCTTTGAATGTTAGTGTGGATCATCTCAAATCAAATCGTTCTGAATTTGCAAAAGTCGTTCTTGAATCGAAAAGCTGTGAATTGTGAAATGAATCGATTCACTGTGTACCCCAAGATTCATAGCCCTACTTTGTTGACATAAGCAAAGTGCAGAAAAGATAGAAGAAACTGCACACAAACTTCTTTGTTTCTTACGTGTACCATCAACACAGTAGATTCAAGTATGAGAAAGTGAACTAGTGAAGTCTATTAATTTCTGCCACACCCCTTAACTTTGAGACCCAATGCTTAAAACTAAGAGTAAAGTGAGTATGTTCTTCATATTCATGTGGAGTAACTGTGATTTCTTTCCTGAACTTTTTGTCATGCACAATATGAATTCAGTTACAGCTGATTTCCAGCTCATGCCATTCCTTATGCAAGCCTGGGTAACATCCATGCAGAAACAAGTCAATGAATTCTTGGAAGGTTTACTTTTTCTTCTTTTTATTCCCTTAAACAGAACCCCATGGTGCACTGGAATAAGGGAGCTCACGCTGTCTGTACGGCACATTTCCGCTTGTAGATTTTGATTAAAGACTTTAAATGGTGAGGCAGATATGCTGCCATCTTTAGAGCCACTGACATCCCCAGTGTGGCATAGCGTCCCCAGGTCCCACACAGTGTTCTGAATGCATCAATTAGCACAATCAGTGGTCCCCACCCCCTCTACTTTACATCCCATTTTAATATCTCATTGGGAAAGCTGCAAAGGGATACAATTAATTTTTGACACAAAAATGAAGGTGCTAATTCACTCGCGAGAAGTTCTATTCTTACAACATGTTGATTATTTTTGTGCTTTTTTAATTTATTTCTCAGGACTTTGCTTAAACTTTGGCAGTCTGTTAAGTGTCACATCAATTCATCTGCATGTACTGATAGAATAACTGAAGAGTTACTAAACTTTTCATCAACACTAACTTTACTGAGAGGACAGCGTTTAATAACTAGCCTCTTTTCTGCATCAAATCATCACAAAATCTTTAAGGTGAAGAAAATGGGATACCGTTCAATTTCCTTTTTTTCTTTTCTTTTTTTTTTAAAGACATTAATAAGATTACAAAAGATTCCTGAAAAAATCTCGGTTTCCTCAAAAATATTAAGTAGGACAACTGTTTTAAGCACTGATAATAGTAAGAAATGTTTCTTAAGCATCAAGTCAGGATATTAAAATGATTTTTCTGAAGGATCATGTGACACTAAAGACTGGAGTAATGATGCTGAAAATTCAGCTTTGCCATTACAGGAATAAATATTTTAAAATTATTTAAAGTTATTTTAAAGTTATTTGAAATTGTAATAATATTTCACAATATTGCTGTTTTTATTGTAGTTTTATCAGCTTTGGTGAGCTTAAATAAAAAAATTAATAATTTTTACTGTCCTCAAACTTCTGAACGGTAGTGTTCTATCTGGGGGTAAAAGGACACTTTTCACATTTATATGTATCCCAGCATTCAAAGAAAAACCGGTGGCAGCTGCCTTCCACGACAACACAGAGCCCCTCGTCACTCCACTCAACTCCACACTACGCCAGTCCATCAACCACACGCTGCTCTGTCATCGAGTATTTAATTAGCGTAGTATTTATTTTCAAAATGTCATCACCCTTCTTCGGCTAGAAATAAAGAAAAATGAAGGCGAGGGAGCGTAGTTATATAAATCAGTGAGTTTTTTTCTTCTTCCGAGGCTCGGTAAAATGTTAATGCTTTGTAAATCAGTGGGGATTTACCACTGATATACTCGGGAGCAACAGGCTGGTCTTATCCCATTGTCTAATAGTGTTAAAATATTTCAACATGCCAGTCAGCCGCGACCATTTCCACCGCAAACATTGGGGAAAATGATATTAAATCACAGATGCGCGTTTGTGCTAATGACTGGGGTGCCACTGCATATTTCAGCACTAATTCATTAAGGCGGGGACAGGGGACAGGGGGACACTGGGAGATAGTCGGAGCTGGGTGAATCTCCACTGCCTGATTGAGGCTGTTATGTTTTATGGGAGCCATTTTTCAAAAACCACCCATGACAGCACTTGAGGTTATTAAACTGCTGGATCAAACGAAAGACTGAGGAGAGATGGGGGAAGAATAGAGGTTACAGGAGTTCAGACGTCGAACGTCGCCGGTCGGGTGGACAGAAAATAGGGGGTGGGGGGCTATAATTGGAGGGAGAGGATGTGATTGGAGGTGTTGTTGAGCTGGATAGTCTGTGAAATCACGACCAGAGACGTTCATTTACAGGTAAAGCATCAGGTGCGCCATATGTATAAAATTACCATTTATTAATAAAATATTAATTATCTGTTATCTATAAAATATTTATATACACACTATATTGCAGAAAGTTTTGGGACGCCTGCCTTTACATGCACATGAACTTTAATGACATCCCATTCTTAATCTGTATGGTTTAATATGGAGTTGGCCCACCCTTTGCAGCTACAACAGCTTCAACTCTTCTGGGAAGGATTTCCACAAGGTTTAGGAGTGTGTTTATGGGAATTTTGACCATTCTTCTAGAAGCGCATTTGTAAGTTCATGCACTGATGTCGGACGAGAAGGCCTGGCTCACATTCTCCGCTCTAATTCATCCCAAAGGTGTTCTATCAGGTGGAGGTCAGGTCTCTGTGCAGGCCAGTCAAGTTCCTCCACACCAAACTCACTCATCCATGTCTTTATGGACCTTGCTTTGTGCACTGGTGCGCAGTCATGTTGGAGCAGGAAGGGGCCATCCCCGAACTGTTCCCACAAAGTTGGGAGCATGAAATTGTCCAAAATGTCTTTGTATGCTGAAGCATTAAGAGTTCCTTTCACTGGAACTAAGGCGCCAAGCCTAACCCCTGAAAAACAACCCCACACCATAATCCCCCCTTCACCAAACTTTACACTTGGCACAATGCAGTCAGGCAAGTACCGTTCTCCTGGCAACCGCCAAACCCAGACTCGTCCATCGGATTGCCAGACAGAGAAGCGTGATTCGTCACTCCAGAGAACACGTCTCCACTGCTCTAGAGTCCAGTGGTGGCGTGCTTTACACCACTGCATCCGACGCTTTGCATTGCACTTGGTGATGTAAGGCTTGGATGCAGCTGCTCGACCATGGAAACTCATTCCATGAAGCTCTCTACGCATTGTTCTTGAGCTAATCTGAAGGCCACATGAAGTTTGGAGGTCTGTAGCTATTGACTCTGTAGAAAGCTGGCGACATCTACGCACTGTGCGCCTCAGTATGCGCTGACCCCGTTCTGTGATTTTTTTTACGTGGCCTACCACTTTGTGGCTGAGTTGCTGTTGTTCCCAATTGCTTCCACTTTGTTATGATACCACTAACAGTTGACCGTGGAATATTTAGTAGTAAGGGAAATTTCACGAATGGACCTATCACGGTACCAAGCTTGAATTCACTGAGCTCCTGAGAGCGACCCATTCTTTCACAAATGTTTGTAGAAGCAGTCTGCATGCCTAGGTGCTTGATTTTATACACCTGTGGCCATGGAAGTGACTGGAACACTTGAATTCAATGATTTGGAGGGGTGTCCCAATACTTTTGTCAATATAGTGTATGTATATATATATACAGTGCTCAGCATAAATGAGTACACCCCCTTTGAAAAGTAACATTTTAAACAATATCTCAATGAACACAAAAACAATTTCCAAAATGTTGACAAGACTAAGTTTAATATAACATCTGTTTAGCTTATAACATGAAGGTAAGGTTAATAATATAACTTAGATTACACATTTTTCAGTTTTACTCAAATTAGGGTGATGCAAAAATGAGTACACCCCACAAGAAAAACTACTACATCTAGTACTTTGTATGGCCTCCATGATTTTTAATGACAGCACCAAGTCTTCTAGGCATGGAATGAACAAGTTGACGACATTTTGCAACATCTATCTTTTTCCATTCTTCAAGAATTACCTCTTTTAGAGAGGATGGAGAGTGATGCTCAACTTGTCTCTTCAGAATTCCCCATAGGTGTTCGATTGGGTTCAGATTAGGAGACATACTTGGCCACTGAATCACTTTCACCCTGTTCTTCTTCAGAAATCCAACAGTGGCCTGGATGTGTGTTTAGGATCATTGTCATGTTGGAAAAGTGCATGACGACCAAGGGCACTGAGTGATGGTAGCATCATCTTTTTCAGTATAGAGCAGTACATTGAATACATACTGTGAATTCATGATGCCATCAATGAAATGCAGCTCCCCGACACCAGCAGCACTCATGCAGCCCCACATAAGGACACTGCCACCACCATGTTTCACTGTAGGCACCATGCATTTTTCTTTGTATTCCTCACCTTTGCGACACCATACAGTTTTGAAGCCATCAGTTCCAAAAACATTTATCTTGGTCTCATCACTCCAAAGTATAGAGTCCCAGTAGTCCTTATCTTTGTCAGCATGGGCCCTGGCAAACTCTAGGCCGGCTTTTTTGTGCCTGGGCTTTAGGAGAGGCTTCTTTCGTGGATGGCACCCATGCATGCCATATTGTGTCACGGGAAATAGTCACCCCAGTTTGGCTTTCTACTTCTTTAGATAACTGCAGTGAACTTGCACGCCGATTTTCTTCAACCCTTCTCATCAGAAGATGCTCCTGTCGAGGTGTTAACTTCTGTGGACGACCTGGACGTCTCTGTGAGATGGTTGCAGTTCCATCTTTTTAAAATTTTTGTACCACTTTTGCTACAGTATTCTGACTGATAAGTAAAGCTTTGCTGATCTTCTTGTAGCCTTCACCTTTCTGGTGTAAAGAAATTATTTTCTTTCTCAGGTCTTGTGACATTTCTCTTCCATGTGGTGCCATTGCTGACAGCATGAAATGGGAAGGGGTTTTAACACCCTTTTATAGTCAACTGTCTGCTGGACACCTGTGTAATGAATAATTAGTTCTTGTTAAATTAGACATTTGTAGTCTAAAATTTAGCTTTGCTCCAGAGACTTTCAGTGGGGTGTTCTCATTTTTGCATCACCCTAATTTGAGTAAAGCTGAAAATGTTGTTCTCTAAGATATATTATTAACCTTACTTTCATGTTATAAGTTAAACAGATGTTATATAAAACTTAGTCTTGTCAACATTTTGGAAATTGTTTTTGTGTTCATTGAGATATTGTTTAAAATGTTACTTTTCAAAGGGGGTGTACTCATTTATGCTGAGCACTGTGTGTGTGTGTGTGTGTGTGTATATATATATATATATATATATATATATACACACAAACAACCTATGTTTATTTATATTTTTATCTAAAAAGTAAACATTGTATTTTATTTGTGTTTAACATTAGGTCAATTAGAAATATTTTGTTGTCTATGATTATTTGACTGTAATTTATCTGATTAAATTTATAATGGCCTGTCTTGCTTATCGTAGCAATACTGATAACATTAAAATGTCACATTAGACTGTGATATATTTTGCATCCCTAAATAATATTCATAAATGTAACTATTTATTTAACATAAGCATCTTTTATCACCTTACTTTTACCATGGTAAAGTAGGTTAAAAGCATCCATAGCCCGTGGTAAAATCACTGTAACGCACAGCCTCTCATAGTTTATTGCTTTAGTGTAAATTGTATTAAATGCATAGATAATAATTTACCCTGACAAATGCTTTAGCTCTCTGAAAACGCTTGTTTAAAGCTATCCCTTGAAAACATGACAAATGACCACTATACAAAGTCATTTATTGAGACGTAGAAAAACTTGTCATAGACAATCTATTTACAATGTGATATGCATCCCTCATGTGTGTATGAATGTGTGGGAGATAGCGAAGGGGAGATAGTGTGAGTGTATGTGTGTGTGTGCGCCTGTGTTGCAGACTATGAGGATTTTTTCTGGTGTCAGCTCTGATTCAGGTGTGTGGAGTGGAGGAGAGAGAGGGGAGAGGACACATTTGACCGTTCTGACCTTGACACACAAATCTGCAGATTACACCCACACACAAAAACACACACGCCACTCATACACCACATACTCCCTATGCTTCAAACCATGCCCTTCTCCTCCAGAGAAACACTTTCATTTTCCTCAGCAAGGTTACAATCAACATATTTAACTTAACGTCGGAATAATGTGCATGATTAATTGGGCGGTAGGGAGCAGCTTGTGGAAATCTGTACGTTCATACGTTCAGTTTTATGTTACAGACTGACAGCACTCTCACTCACTCCAACTCTCTCTTCTCACTGATTAAAGTAATCCTCAAAATGGCACATTTGACTTTATTTTCTGACATCACAAGCCCTCCCTTCAAACACAGTCAAACACACACTTAAAAAAAGATATCTGCACACCCAGAAGAAAATTTTATTACTCTAGCTTAGCTTAGCAGACTTTAAAACATTAAAATTTGAGTTTTGTGGCTTATAGTCCATGTTTTGGTTAGGTCATTTACTATTTGTGTACTCCTAAGTTATCAAAAATTTTCAACAGCCATTACTCCAGTCTTCAAGTGTCACATGATTCTTCAGGTGGTATCAAGGGGAGGGACCTTCTTATTCTAGAGAGCTTTTGATTGGACAAAGATTTACAGTGCAGCATGAGTCAGCAATATTTGTGTTCCATTTTCCCAGAAGAGAGTGTAAATTTTACTATATGGAAGAAATACTGTGCTATACTATATGTTTCATTTAATTCTACATATCAACTTTTCATATTCAGTGTGTATCATATTCCTAATCAGTGTGTATCATACTGTATTCTTCATATCAGCTGTTCTTGATATTCTATCAGATATGCTCTTCAAATTCCACAGGAGAAAAATTTTAACCAAGAGGAAAATTAGAACCAGGCAACCAGGCCACATGAGAGAGACTCTGATTGCAGATTTTGTCAACTCTAAACACAGTTTGAGACATGATTGAGATCTCTTCTAAAACTCTGGAGGATACATAGGCTTTCTCTCAATATGCGTTCTTAAGCGATCTTGCGTCCTTGTGTTCTCGCTCTACGTCATCATCAACCGTCAAAGTTCAATTCCAATACTCTAGAACGCAAGAACAGAGGACACATGAAAGTACCCGGATGTGTTCTTGATATTGAGAATGCATCGAATGCAGACTTGAGAGAATCAAACCGTTAAAAATCCCAGAAGACGCTGCGGGCGGTCGACGTATGGAAGCCTGCAAGCTTTAAAGTTCTCGTTCTCACTTATGAGATTCCTGCTACAAGCTCGCAAATACGTGACGGCTAGTGAATGTAAACATTTGTCCGTTTGTTTTGCTTAATTTTAATAAAGTGATAACCTGAAGAAAGCCTGCAGTTTGTTTATTGGCGTATTAAAAATAATCTTAACATTGACAAAGCATGTGTAGCACAAAGGCTACTCACTTTCATAAATACACACGGTAAAATAAAAATATATAAAATTATATGAAAACAATGTCTATAATAATATGATTATAATATAAAAAGTCTTTTAATAAAACTTTAAGCATGTTTTTACTATTACAGCTCTCAAAGTTAACTAATCGTGAAAAGTGTTGCAATACATTTAGATCTATGGCATTATATTTAGACCGTGGCATGAAAGGCTGCAGTGATGAAGATTGTAGCCTATCACAGACATGTTGAGCACATGAAAGCAGTGATCTTGTCATTGCAACTCAATTTATGCACACTAACGAATGCCTTCATCATAACTAATAGTGCAAACGCATTGTAAATAAGAGATTCGTTGAATAAAACGGGAGTTTTGGCGCGAGTCTAGAACTCAGTCATCACTCAAATAAACTCGCACTGTCTGATTGCCAGCTCCAGCGATTGCAAAGGGAGCTTTTGTTGATCGCTTCTTTATATAATTTAATCACCATTTAAATAACAGATTATTTTCATCCTACTAAGAGAAACAACGTGAAGTTGGCCATAGTTACTGGTTTTATTTACTGACACATAGACAAAGAACATCTGACTGTACATGAATCATTACATATCAGATCAGGCATTAGAATTAACACAGTTACTTATATGTTGTTGCATTACTGTTGAGTTCATATTGCAAAACGCTGTTTGCAAAGCCTGCACTGAAATGCAATTGATTTACCAAAGAATCAACAGTGAAATCGCAAATACAGATAAATGAAGCTCAACTGAGACATTCACATTGTTGAAAATAAATAACCATATTCCTAGCATTAGGATCCTTTGAAAGGTAATGCTATTTTTGTCTTGTTGTATCGCTCTTCTCTCCTCCTCATCTCACTAACACGCCAGTGGGCGGGGCTAACAATGCAATGATGTTGATTTCTTCTGCGGAGGCAGGGTTTCACCTCTCTATGTCATAAATAGGCTCATTCCAGGATCAGTCGTCTGATGGGCCTGGTGTCAATAAAAGCTTTTATTGGACTAACAAGGAAGTTTTCAGTTCTGAAACTTACAGAATATTCTAATAGTATGATGACCTCTTAATATCAAAAGCTCAAGGAAAAGTTGATTTCTCAATTCATGACCCCTTTAAGGGAATCGTTCACCCAAAAATTAAATTTCTGTCATTAATTACTGACATAAGCGTGCTTGAGCTTCCGTTTACCAAATTTGAGTGCTCTATTTACGTTCGCTGATGAAATGTTTATGTGAATAAAAGCCTAAGTCTAATCATCTCATAAAGTGATTGTGTCTCTTCAGAAGACTTGGATTTATCCGCTCGATTCATATGGCTTTCTTTTACTATCTCTTTATGAATGTTTTAAAGTGTCAGAGTTTTGGGTGAATAGACTTTCAACAGAGGGACAGAAATCTCTCATATTTTATTCAAAATGTCTTCATTTGTTTTCCAAAGATGAACGAAAGTCTTATGGGTTTACCGAGAGTGAGTAATTGATGACAGAATTTTCATTTTTGGTTGAACTAACTCTCTTTTTTTTTTCTGTTTCAAAGAAACATTTATAAGAAAGCATCCACGAAGCATCCAAGACTATCAGTTTCCTCCCATGCAGAAGTTTGGTGCATACGTATCACAGCACATATCTGTGCATGTGCAGATGTTTGTGTGCATGCGCTGATAGGTGTCTATTAGCGCATATGCGTGTTTGAGACTGTTCGAGTGTGCGTATGTTAGCGTCGACGGCGCAGCAGTAGCGGCGTCAGTCAAGGAGCTGTGTGTTCCTTGCTTATTACCACTCTCTCCCTGAGGAACGCATCACACATCGTCAGTGGCAGGCTGGGAGAGGAAGTCCCCAGCGGGAGAGAAATATCAGGGGAATCAGGATTCATTTAGCCCTTAAGAGCCTCTCCCCTGTCTACTGCACACAAACACACTGCTGCAGATAGCGACTGATAACCATCGCAGTAGAATGTACTACCATAGAGTGGCCCGGTGCACAAATTCCCCCTCTCTGAGGAGGGCCACCCGCCCCTGACACCATGTGGGCTGCGCGGAGTGGATTACTGCTCTGAGATGAAGGCCACAGACATAAGCGCCTGTGCAACTGCTTGTTCATTTTGAGTCGCGTAATGGTGGCCTGTAAGTCAAAATGGCAGACATGCGCCTGCCGTGATGGACTGTGGCCTGTGTTCTTGGCGGGACGTTTAAGTTCAGTTCAGAGTAGAGACACACTCGATTCCCAAACCTATTACCTATTTCCCAATTTTTTTTTTTAAAGAAATTAATACTTGTATTCAGCAAGGATGCATTCAATTGACCAAAGTTGACAGTAAAGACATTTATAATGCTACAAAAGTTTTGTTTTATATAAATACTGTTCTTTTCTATTTATCAAAGAATCCTGAAAAAAATCAAGGTTCCACACAAATATTAAAGGGTTAGTTCACCCAAAAATGAAAATTCTGTCATTAATTACTCACCCTCATGTTGTTCCACACCCGTAAGACCTTCATTCATCTTCGGAACACAAATTAAGATCCAATGAAATTCGATGGCTCAGTGAGGCCTCCATTGCAAGCAAGACAATTAACACTTTCAATGCCCAGAAAGCTACTAAAGACGTATTTAAAACAGTTCATACGACTACAGTGGTTCAACCTTAATGTTATGAAGCGACGAGAATACTTTTTGTGCACCAAAAACCAAAATAATGAATTTATTCAACAATATCTAGTGATGGGCGATTTCAAAACACTGCTTCATGAAGCTTCGAAGCTTTACGAATCTTTTGTTTCGTATCAGTGGTTCGGAGCGTGTATCAAACTGCCAAAGTCACACCCCCAAGTGGTGAACCATTAAAATTTCGAAACACTTATGACGTAACGAATCCTTGTTTACTGAAATAACGTGACTTTGGCAGTTTGAAAATTCAGCTTTGTAATTATCACAGGAATAAATTACATTTTACCATTCAATATATTAAAATAGAAAATGCTCATTTTTCTCATTATTACTGTTTTTACTGTATTTTTTTACCAAATAAATGCAGCCTACATGTGTATGTGTTTTATTTTATTAAAACTTTTTTATTGATGCTTTGCATTATTGAATTGAACTATTAGGTATGAAGTATATTTGTAATATTTCTCTTGCTTCATCAGCAAACCGCTAAGAGACAGAATCAGGGGGGTGATGAATGAACAAACATTGTAACTCATTTTTGTCCTCAAATGACTTGGTGAGTCTGTCTGAAAAATGATCTGACAGCACATGTATAAATTAGACGTAATGGCACCAGGGATTAGCAATTAACAATTTCTTTCAGTTATTTCATGTCTTATCTCTGTGAATGATATGGAACACTGAGGAGCGCCCTCTCTGGACAGTAGGAAAGAATAATTGAAGTTTGGACGCATTTGTCATGGTTCTCTTTGAACAGAATTTAAATAAATGGATGACATAGCATGTGATTTTAATCTCTGATGCTAGTGATTAGCGCATGTAGACACATTATAAACCAGTATGGAGCTGTGAAATCTTCACAAGAATAATGAACAGATTAATAGATGTGTCCCACTTTGGCTAAATAGAGTTTTTCCTGCAAATTATGGAAATTCTTATATCTTATAAATGTCAGTGTCTTCGTTGTGTTGTTAGATAACCCCGTTATCTAAATATTTTGTCTCTAAGTACGTTTTTAAATTTGTTCATTTTCTGTTTTCTAGCAATAAACATTAAATACAAATCTAAAAAATAAATATATATGCAAATCTTTTATAATATATATACACATATATATATATACACACACACAAAAATACATGGAATGTACCTGGTGTATGTACCGTATTGGTGTATGTACCATATTCTGGTTTAGCCTTGCCTGAGCAAACCACAGGTAAGCATCTATGTGTGTGTGTGTAGAGAGAGAGAGGCCCAGCAGATCATGTCCCGCCACACCACAGGAGTGATAAGAGGGAATAAGCTGTCAGTGGCGCACTGGTCGGACCGTATTGTTCATATTTAGATGGGAGAACAATACAGCACTGTCAGGCTCCTATAGCTCATAATCTGCTGATGCTGACCAAGTGTCAGGTTGATCCATGAGCTGCACCCAGGATTGGCTGTGGCTCCCGCATCCCTAAGCAAAGCCCCTGCAGGAGTGTCAGGGGAAGTACAAATGGGGCTTGCATCTGCCGGACTATAGATAGATACATACATAAAAGAGAGGGTTGAGGAAGACAAAGAAGACAGAGAGTGAGAGAGAATGCTGGGAGGAGACCAGAAAGGTTCAAGTGGTCCAGCTGTGGAAACAAAAGGAAGCGATCGTGAAAGAATCAAAAGGAGAGAATGAAAAAGAAAGAGTCTTGGGGAATCCTTCACGACACGATTTCACAGTGAACATTATATTAAGGTCTGACTCAGGTCTGTGGAGCAGCTTGTTTTATGTCAGTGGTACATGAAAAATGTGCTAAAACGGGTCATGGCCGAAATTGTACGAGTGTGCGATGTCAGTGTGTGTGATAGATGTAATGATAGTTTTGACAAAGCTAATCTAAAACTAGCTCAGCAAGCTACAAGCTATTTAGAGTGGTTAAACTATAGTCAGAATACTCTTTTGGAAACTTTGAAGCTGTTTAAGGAAGGAAAATATTTTACAGTATATAACTATCAGAGGATAAAATGTACATATGTATATATATATATATATATATATATATATATATATATACATAAAATTGTATCATTGAAATGTGTCCTTTAATTAAAATTTACACCAAATACAACTAAAACAGGGCTCTGGGTCATTGTGAAAGACGATCAGTACAAATTATGGTGTAGTCTTGCCAACATTCGAGCATTTTTTAAACAATTCCATTATAATAATATACAAAGGAGAGCTCCATTCAGTACTCACGTTCTCACGTTCTGCGAAATTACTGAGTTCTTTCGCATCTTATTGCACTTGAACGGACAAATACACACAAAATTATGTCAAAATCCCTGTCTTGATGAATCAGTTAGGTCTTAAATGAATGTAAACAGTTGTGTTGAGCCCTAATCTCGAAACCTCATAAAACCTCAAATACATACTGGTGAGCAGCAGCGTTTAACTAAATATGTTGCAAAAAAATGCCAACAGAGACTTTGATGTCATGCAGTGACTTCTGAGAAAGAAAATCAGTTAAGTATTTCTGTAACTGGTTTATTTAAATGAATTGTTTGAATGAACCAATTCACTGAAATGAATCATTTCTAATGCTGCATAATACAGAGAGAAAGGAAGTTTTAGGAGAGTTGTCTATCCATCGGATTTCTATTAAGGCCTCTGTTCTCGTTAAATGAATCGGGCAAGATGAATCCTGGTGCTCTTGACACATGGCCGTGGATCTGAACTGTCTCAAGCAGCTTTTTACAGCCTGAATACATTTATGACGTGCAAATTTGAAGGAGGTACTATTGTTCAGAAAATGGGCCTTTCTGTTCTGTGAGAACAGAAATTATCCGTGATGGTCATGACAGACTGTGATAAAGAGGTCTGGGGATAAAGCTTCCTGCAGCCACTGGACCGGACTGTCCAGACAGAAAGAGAGAGAGAGTTTGACTGTGGCCAGACCTGAATCACAATGGAAGTGAATGAGGCCAATTTTTGGAGGATTTAAAAGAAATGTGAACCTTTTAATTTTATAAAAGCAATTACATTAATTCTTCTGTTAAAACTTGTGTGTTATTTGAGCTGTAATGGCACAAATGCTGTCGGCTGAGCTTAAATTGTACTGAACTGAGAATATTCCTTCAAGTTAATGCAATATCAATATCACATTAAAACCACCTGCCATGGTCTTATGATGGTATGTCAAGATATGAAATCAAAATTCATTATTTAGAAATGCCTATAAAGTTAACTCTGGGCTCGTAGGCTTGTCTGAAAGTGACTAAGGTTCTGTCCCAAATTGAACCCTAAGCCCTTGGGATCTTCCTCCGAGTCCACACTTTCGTGACATAATGCCACTTTGACTGTCGGGTAGAAGTCTGCTGTGGGGGTTGCGGGCTGGGGCAAAAGTGCGCATGAAAACACATATCGGCCACAAAGGGGAGCATTCACGAGCACCCCTCTGAACCCTAAAATTACAACTGGGAAACCCTACGGTCTTTTGGACTTTGTAAATCCACAAGTCCGCAAGTGCACATGAATTGTGCTATTTGGGACAGGGCCTAAGGCCTTGCACTCCTACGCTGGGTCCACCTATTTGTTACGTAATGACTATTAGGTAGTAATCTGCTGTGGACCCAGCTACAGTGGGGGGCTTGTGAGGGCCCTTCTGAGACCAAAAATGACAAACGGCCATTGCAAGACCTTAAATGAACCATTTGGGATGGCCTACTCCAAAGAGCATCTGGTCTCTTCCCATGATCCTTTTCCCCCTAAACCGCATCACAGCCCGCAACCGACACAGAGCAGAACTCAGTCTCCCTCCATCTGCAGAAATCATTAATCCTTCCCTCAGCACTGTAAGTCATAGAGACAGATTTCACTTTGAGCGATGCGAGTGATCAAAGCAGGCGCTTCACTCTGTGACAGGACCGCAGAAGGCACTGAGGACTCCTCTCTTTAAGAACACTGTACACCTAATCATCTGCAATGTCTGTGACAATACAATTTACATATTTATATTTTCTTTGTCTCTGACAAGAGATGTGTGACAATGTTCTCTCTCTCCCTCACTTTTTCTCTTTCTCAAACACATAAATACATACACCCAATAGTGGAGACTGGCAACGTCTGCAGGTTTGTTCGTAATGAATTCCTTGTTGCGAAGACACTGAGACGTTGCATTGTGTGTTTACAGGAAATGAGCTGTGGTAGAGAATGTTTGCTGCTTGGAAAGTATTATTACTGTGCATATTTGCGAGGAAAAGCAGAAAAATATCCTCAGCGTTCAGGATAAGGAGTTCTTCTAATGACTGTTCTTTCGAGAGTGTCTTGGTGTAGAACTTCCTGTTAGGCATCCTATGAGTGTGCTAGTGCTGATTTGAAGTTGTACTTGCAACATCGTATCTGGGCTGTCTATCATCATGTGTAATGATCTAGAAAAAATTCACATAAGCTGTATAGACTTGGATGAAATTATAAATATATATATAAATAACGGATTTAACGCACTTGCCCCGTCCCCAGACCTGTGTAGTTCATCTGACATTACATACAGTTGATTGATAAGGAATATGATGCAGGGCAACAACCCACTGTGCGAGGAAGCCTATAGAATGCATGTCCTTAAAATTAAAGATATGGGGGCGAAAATGCCCCTATTTGAGTTTATGTCTCATATTTAGATAATATAAGTTAAGAAATCACACCAGCAACGAGTGCAATATTACACAAGTGCTGTTTTTGGCTATCGAGGGCAAATGCAATACTGATTTTATACAACAGTTCAGTAAATAAGAAGATAATGTGTTATTTTAGACACAATATTGTCTATTTTGTTCAGTTCTGCTAATGAAAATTTAAAGACAAAGCAACTGTTCGTCTCCACGCAATGCAGTGTTTCATTTCTGAATCCGCGTTTTGAACGAACCAAAATCAATGATTCAGCGGACCATTCATAAAAGACTTGTTGGACTTGAAGCGACGCTGCACAGACCGATCAGTGTATGATATCAAAGTACGGCCAGAGCGATTCAAAAGCAAACAGAGTCATCTGCTCTCTAATCGCTCTTGCGGTACTTTACTACTTTGATGTCATACATGTCATCAGTCTGTGTAGCGCTGCTTCAAGTACAACAAGCCTGAAGAGAACCATTTACTTAACTCCTGAATGAATCAGCCGTTTGAATGAATGAATGACTTAAGTCTAATTTTATTTAAATTAGACTCTAAATAAATGATTATTCAGTCATCATTTACTCAACCTCATGGTCCAAAATTTCATGTGTAAAAATTTCTCTGTTGAATCGAATAAAATATTTCTTTCTGATGCTACTTTTTGTGATGTCTATTTGATGCTTCACACAATAATGTCTTCAAATTATCTTTTGGGGGTAATTTCTCAGCCAAAATTGACCTGCGATTAAATTGCAATTAATTAGATTAACCACCACATCATGTAATTATTAGATAAAAAATTTTAATCGCTTGACGGTCCTAATATATATATATATATATATATATATATAAAACGTTCATTCTGTAAAGAATTCCTGGAGTCATTTATTCATGAATCTGTCTACACTGGTTGTGCTATATGGCTTTGATTCACTAAAAATAAATTGGTTCATAAAGATTTTAAGAACCAATATTGAAATCAGTGTTGTTGATTTTTTTTTAACCCAGCAATATTAGTAATTTAAATGTGCTGTTATGTTGTGCTCGCAGAGCTGTTTTGGTGAGTCTTTATTAGGGATGCACCGATACCGATACCAAGCTCGTGTACTTGTACTCGTAAAAATACCCCCGATACCAAAGACCGATACCTCACGTGATGTAACTGACAGAATTTTCCATGTACAGAGACACCGGCGGCAGCAGCAGAAACAATGTCAGCCTCAGAGGTGTGGAAATACTTCAAAATTAATAATGACTACACACACATTGCGAACTGCATGCTTTCAATCACAATTCATAAAGGGACCGTAGCCTATATTTGTTATTAATGTTAATAAAACAACAAAAGATGTTAAATAAATGTATACATGGTAAATAAACCTACTGTATCTAAAAAAGTTTATTTAATTTGTATCTCTATAGTATTTGTTGTATTGTTTGTAATTTGTTTGTAAATTTCTTTTTATATAACAACAATTATATATATTGGTAATTATGCCCTTTGAAGGTTATTGGACACTGACATTTTTGATCTTTAATTTTGTGACAAGCACATAAAAATTATTACTTTTTTTCATTAGAGTAATAATAAAGAAGCTGTCCTACATTCATTAGTCTCATTGTCTTGTGCTTGGAAAACTGCAACATCACCAAAAAAGAGAGAGAGAGAGAGAAATTAATAAATGTATAAGCATCTGTATCAGCGAGTACCATAAAAAAAGTATCGGTACTCGTACTCGGTCCTTAAAAAATGGTATCGGTGCATCCCTAGTCTTTATGTAAACTGTATGTTAGCAGTGTTCTGCTTCATAGTGCTGGGAAAGTTGGAGTCTTGTTTACCAAAATATGTCAGCGATGTGCTGTTGAGTTCTTTACGGATGTTCTAGTCAGGTTCTGTCAGAAATTGTCTCCCTGAAAGCTAATTATTTCTGTCCTTGAGATGTATTTGAGCATCCCCCTCCTTCAAGCGCTTAGCGTGTAATCAAGCCTCTTATCAAGCCTTTCTTGTTGTTCTCAGAGCTACTGTTTAGCCCGCTGCTATTCTGAGAAACAGGTGATTGAGAAGAAGTTTGAGAGGTGCTAGTAGTTCTTTAGGGACCTACAGAGAGCGGTCCCTCTGAGCTGGAAGCCCCTTGGCCCTTGCTTTACCGCTGTCTGGCCATGAATGGCAGCGGCGTCTGAGGAAGCAGTTCTGCTAGTGATGAGGCCATAACAACCTAATTACAAGCATATTCTTTTTGTGTGTAATTACACTGCTAGCTCAGTTTTCATTGTTGACTAAAGGGGTTGTTTTGGCGTGAAAGAGCGCTTTCTTCTTCTCCCCACCCCTCGTTAGCCTTCTTTCTCTGTTTCTGTCTCTCTCATTCCACACAATTTATTACGCCAGCCAACAGATTCGACGGAAACCTCCCAGTATAGGACAATCTGTCATCTCAACATTATCAGCAAGCCACACCGCCTTCCATATTGTGCTACAAGAGCTTCAGCAAATTGCTATTTTTATGAGACATGATAAAGGAAATGCTACCTTATGTTCACATTTTTTACAGTCTGATGTTGGTGGGCGAAAACGGTTGCGATTTGCCAGCGAAAACATCATGTGTGGCACGAGCGAGCGAGCGAGAGAGAGCGAAGGAGGGAGATTTAGGTTCAAAGATATATTTTCTCTTCTATGCATCACAGTCATACTCATCCTGCATTTCTCCAACATTTTAATTATGAAGTTTGATGGAATAAACAGCTGAATGGAAAATGCAAGGCCAGGAAGTTTGATTGTATAGAAGGTGACAAAGGTTGCAGTTAACTGTTTCGGGTACAGCGCAAGGTCATGGGTGAGTGTAAAATGCGAACACTGAAAACCTCCCAGTGAATGTGAAAGCCCACATAGAAAGAGAGAAAACCAGGTCTTGTTCTGGGTGTAGTCTGCATCTCTCCCTCCTTCTCTCAATCTGTCTCTCCTCCCCAGCCTTGTGCCTGCTTGACAGCCTGGGCAGCACCAAACTGACAGGCCCTCAAACTGCAGCCCAGAAAGCAAGCATTAATTAAGTCATTGCCGGACTGTAATTTCCTTGAGAAGTAAAAAATTCTCACACAAGAAAAGGTTACGGAGACCTTTTCTGTGTCAAAATTACCATGCGTCATGAATATTAATGCCCTTAATGAAGACAACCTTTGCTTCATCAAGAATGTACCAGAGCAGGTGCCATGCTGATAAACTCACTCGTCTGATACTCTCTCTCTTTCTCCCTCTCTTTCTCTCTTTGCATCTGCTGAAAATAGACAAGCCAAGATTTACTTGTTTAAATCAGCATCTCCCTTCGGGTTTGACTCACCTCATTTTTCCCCCCACATTTTTCCTCTTTCATTCACTTTTGAGAAGCTTGTCCTCTTTGGCGTTCACCTCTTTAAATATGCTGACTTTTAAAGGGGAGGTTGTTTGAGGTTTAGCGATAAGGAATATTTGTTAATAATAGGGTATTTTGTTAAACTTTTGATCAATTTAATAACGATAAAGCCTCAGTGTTGGCTATTGGGGTTGACCAGTGTTATTGAACTTGTAGGTGAAGTGTCTTATTTTCGCCAGTATTTTCACTAAGTAGAATTATAAAAAATAATGACTGTTTTCAGACAGGTTTCAATGTTTTCCATTCCCCCAAAAAAAACGTTTTTATATATTTTCAAGATTTTTTTTTTTTTTTTTGGCCTTCTAATACAAAAAAAAAGATTACAAAATGTAGTTAAACTGGCAAGAAAATACATTTTCAGTATTAAGTACATATACATACATACATATAGTTTTTTGGCCATATTGGAATGAACTGAGCAATGTTTTGATGCCACAGTTTTTTTTTTTTTTCTAATACAAAAAAAAGATTACAAAAATGCAGTTAAACTGGCAAGAAAATACATTTTCAGTATTAAGTACATATACATACATACATATAGTTTTTTGGCCATATTGGAATGAACTGAGCAATGTTTTGATGCCACAGTTTTTTTTTTTTTCTAATACAAAAAAAAGATTACAAAATGTAGTTAAACTGGCAAGAAAATACATTTTCAGTATTAAGTACATATAAATACATACATATAGTTTTTTGGCCATATTGGAATGAACTGAGCAATGTTTTGATGCCACAGTTTTTACACTTTTCAAGGAACCTATGAGTGGCTTAGGATACGTAATACAGTACGTATAAAGAAGACATATATTTTAACAGTGAATAAATTACAAACTATTGGAGCTTGAACCACACAACATCTGAGAAAAATGACCAAAAGGCCATCTACTTGAAAAAGAGTAACAGTAACCTATTAATGGAGGTCCAAATGAACACAATCTATACCACAAAGACTCAAAACAGACAGAAAGCTTCAATTCTGTCATCTCCTCCTCCCTCCATCTTCTCTCCACAATTATAACAAACGAATCCTGGCACAAACAAAGGTAGAGATCTGTTAACAAACTGCGACTTTAGTCCGACTGCGACTTCGGTGGGAGGCGGCTTTTCTTCTCCAGCTCACCGGCGATCCCCGGCCGTGCCTTTCATTTGACTCTCAGTGTGTGTCACATGTTAATTAGATAAACGTACACATGTGACTCGCCCATTATTCCACACGCCGACAACCAGAACAAAGTGGAGACTGGTGGGAGCACCGCTGATGAGAGAGATGAAAAAACACAACGCCATAGCAAGGGATGACAATTACCAATGGCTTTGAAGTTTTATTTATGAACTTCTCATAGTTCCCTCCTGTGGCTACATGTTAATGTATGATTCTGTGAATGCTTTTAGGACCTTTCCACCTTTTTTAAATTCATGTTTTGTCTTTGCTTGTTCTGTTTTAATATTTGCCTGGATGTAAATTAGGGCAGTTTTTGAGGTGCTGTCGGTGTGTGTGGGGTCATTTTTCTTTGCTTTGTCTCTCAGAGACTATGGACCTTGGTCAACCCAGACGTCATATTTAATATGAAGAATAAAGAGGCTGTGAAGTTCTTTACATTATGTATTATGTATTTTCACAGCTGATGCTTTCAGATTTCCCCTGTGGAAATTTTTATATACACATATTTTTTGTTGTTTTGAGAAAGAAGTTTACAAAACATATATATCTGAACAATGTCTGAGTAAATAAATAGCTTCTGTGAATCTTTCTAAATGTTAAATCATTATTCCAGTGGATCATTGAAAATTAACATCCCTGAATCATTCATTCAACCAATTAATTCAGAAATGAATCACATTACTATATATATGAGTCACTGAATCATTCGTTGTAGCCAAATAAGTGACTGTAAACAAGTAACTGTATTTATTCATTTGAATCATTCACTCAACCGATTCATTCAAAAACACTGGTTCATTCAGGAACAAAACAAGTGACTTTTTTATGAGCGAGTCATATGAATCATTGTCATGGTCATGTCAGGCTCTCCAGTCACAACCACACAGCGCTCACTCTCTCCCGAGTTCTAATCACCATCACCTGTTCTCCATCATCACATGGAAACAGACTCCTTACCTGCTTTAGTTACCTTGGACTACGTCAGAAATAGAACGGGGCCGCGCCGCATCCAGTGTAGACAATATCATGGATTATAACGGGTTCTATTATCTTTTGATGCGTCGCGCCGCTTCTGTCCGATGTACACACGGTGTAAGAAGTAAATAAAAGTCTAAATTAGATAATTTGAATGATGTACTCACCTGTCAAACTCTTAATGCCTTGTACAAGTCAGGATGGTCAAGCGACTGATGCTTGGCAAGGTTTGATGTGTTGCCTCCCATATGATTTAAAGCAATGTTTGCAGAGGTCTGTTGGTTCACCATTTTCATCAGTTTTATAAGCAAAGTAATTCCACATTTCACTTTTTACTGCCCTATGTATTAATTAGTTTTGGGCGTGTTGAGTTAGATTCACCTGCTTTATCCATTTTTTTCCTCTATGTTGTCACATTTGCTGGTTTCAAGACAGTTTGGTTAGCACACTGCCACTAAGTGGTGAACTTTGTATCCAGTACCAACATGAGCAAAATCAAGATATTGTAACAGAGATATTAGATATAAAAGATATACACTACCGTTCAAATGTTTGGGATCGGTAAGATTTTTGTAATGTTTTTAAAAGAAGTTTCGTCTGCTCACCAAGGCTGTATTTATTTAATTAAAAATACAGTAAAAACAGTAATATTGTGAAATATTATTACAATTTTAAATAACTGTTTCTATTTGAAAATATTTTAAAATGTATTTTATTCTTGTGTTGGCAAAGCTGAATTTTCAGCATCATTACTCCAGTCTTCAGTGTCACATGATCCTTCAGAAATCATTCTGATTTGCTGATTTGCTGCTCAAAAAACATTTATTGTGTACAATTGTACAAAATATTTGTGTACAATATTTTCTCTTCAGGATTCTTTGATGAATAGAAAGTTCAAAAGAACAGCATTTATTTGAAATATAATCTTTTGTAACATTATAAATGTTTTTACTGTCACTTTTGATTGATTTAATGCATCCTTGCTGAATAAAAGTATTAATTTCTTTAATTTCTTTTCAAAAAAATAAAAATAAAAATTCTTACTGACCCCAACCTTTTGAACGGTAGTGTATAATGTTACAAAAGCTTTGTATTTCAGATAAATGCTGTTCTTTTGAACTTTCTATTCATCAAGGAATCCTGAAAAAAAAAGTACACAACTGTTTTAAACATTGATAATAATCATAAATGTTTCTTGAGCAGCAGATCAGCATATTAGAATGATTTCTGAAGGATCATGTGACACTGAAGACTGGATTAATAATGCTAAAAAATTCAGCTCTGCCATCACAGGAATAAATTACTTTATAAAATAAATTTAAATATAAAACTGTTATTTTAAATTGTAATAATATTTCACAATATTACTGTTTTTATTTTATTTTTCCCAACTCCTTTAACAAGCCTTTACCACGCCTCCCTTCCTCACTCATCCAGATCCCAAGAAACCATCTGTAGTGGAAGTTGACACCTCAACCATCAGAGTGGGAGCCGTATTATCCCAGCAGCAGGGGAAGCCTTCCTGTCTCCATCCATGTGCCTTTTTCTTCAAGAAACTTATTATGGCAGAGCAGAATTATAATGGGAATCTGTAGTTGTTGGCCATAAAATTGACACTTGAAGAATGGAGACACTGGATGGAGGGATTGTCTCTATTCTGGTGGCCAGGGATGGCACAGGATATCAAAAGGTTCATTGAAGGTTGTTAGGAGTGTGCCATGTCAAAGACCTCTCACCACTTACCATCAGGCAAACTTCTCCCACTTCCTGTCCCCAATCAACCCTGGTCACACCTAGGAGGGGACTTCATAACTGATCTGCCCCCATTGGATGGACACACGTGGATCTTAGTCATTGTTGACAAGTTCTCAAAAGCCTGCCATCTGATTCCATTGGAAGGACTCCCATCTGCTACAAGAGATCGTTCGCTTCCTGAGAACCTTTTGCCATGGCCACCAGAACTCCTGGAACTGCTTTCTTGCCTGGGCTGAGTGTACCCAAAACTCCCTGTGCCAGCCAACATCCGGTTTACCACAAATTCAGTGAGTATTTTGCTTTCAGCCCTTTCTCTTCTCAGGGTCAGTAGAGCCTTTGGAATTTCGATCCGTCACACACTGGTTCCAGGAGAGTGAGAGGGTCTGGGACTCATCTCACCTGTTTATCCTGACAATGATTCATACACTCAACAAATTGTTTCAAAAACACTGCTTTGTTCAGGTACAAGACACATAGTGTATTTATGAGTGAGTCATCTGAATCATTTACTCAATTGATTTATTCAAAAACACTGATTCATTCAGGTGCAGAACATATGAATATATTGCTTAATGTGTATATATACAGTATATTAATATCTGATGTTTTGGCTTCAGACCCAAATGTTAGAAAAATATATATCAGCACACTTTGAATGCTGCATGTCCAAACAGATTAGAGAATTGCAAGTAACTGTTGTATAATTTGTATTGACAGTGTATTGCCATAATTGAAATCACAAGCAGCGCTTTCAGCAGACCTCTCCTGAAAGAGACGTGGCCCATGAGAGCAGAGATGAGCTTTGATTGAGCTCCGTCCCTCAGTCCGGTGTAAAAGGCCTCAGTTCTGTTTACTGTTCTGGCCTGCTGAGCACACGAGTGAGGGCCCTCACCTCAGCTTCAAGCTCTG